>JARFJB010001273.1:905000-1267500 GCA_036346205.1 Vesta saturnalis
CCACAGTACATTTGCATGAGTGCCAATACATCTTTCTGGAAATCTAACTGACAGGTATTTTATGACATCTCTGGAATTATGTGCTGGTGCACGGTCCTGCATAAACCAGCAACCTTCAACTTCTTGGAACGGCAAATCATTCAAAGCTATCTATAATTCATTTTGTAGTAAAATTTGGTAACGTTCAGAATTTAAAGACTCGTGGTAAATGAAAGGACCTATAATTCAAGCACCGAATATAACAGCCCACATATTAAATCCGAAACGGTGTTATTGTTTGCCCGTTTTGTACAGACGTGGATTTACTCTTGCCCAATAATGAGCATTTCTACGATTAAAAATTCCATTATTATTAACCATACTTTCAGCGGACCATATTATTTTATTCAAAAATATTCATTGCCTTGAGATTGACGTGTATACCATTCGCAAAATATTCTACGTCTTTCTGGGTCACCTGGTCGAAATCCTTGGCAAATTCTAAATTTACATGGATGTTGCCTCTTCAATTTTCCTAGTAGAAACCTCTGGACTTTCCGTTACAGCTAATAAAACAGTATTGGCTTTTTCTTCATTGCAAGGTTTTTCGCGAGATTTTACAGATTTTTTGAACGCACCATATTCTTTTAGATTAACTGTTAATGTGCGAAAAGTTCTTTGTGAGGTTGATGCCTGTCTGGATATTTGTTTAAATACATTATTTCGGCTTCAGAACAATTACGTTGACAAAATGTAACACGTCCGTATATCGAATTTTTCATTATTTGAAAAATGTACTCCTACCATATTGTTTTTAGGTAAACACAAAATGTAATTAACTCAAAAACCACCAAACAAACGTGATACGGACAACAATCAATTATGACAGGTATGTAAACAAAATGCAAAGGCAACTTATTTTAACTGTTTAATTAATAGTATTTTCACTAAATACATACTTGTGAATTATTTTATTCGCAACAGGCATTAGAAAATGTGAAAACATTATTTCATAATAATTTTACAGTTTTCTCAAGTTTCTAGTATTAGTTCTAACTGTACGTTTTCGATGTTTTAAATTGAATATGAATTTTCTCATCCGAAACGTTTCAAAATTATAAAGTATGATATGTCGTTGAATTCAGAATCAAGGAAAGAATTTAAATATGGCAAAAAAAATTTTTTTCGTGTATTTAAAAAAATAAAGTTGATGGTGGTTGCTACCAAACGAAACGTTGTATCAAAAACTGAATAACAGCATTAAGTATAGCTAGAAAAGTGGAAATGAAAATGTGCTCTTCTTTTCTTGATAGCTCTTCAAATAAGGTCAGAAAAAATAAAAACCAAAATCAGAAAATTAAATTTTTTTCAAATATCTCAAAAACTAAAAGAGATATTCGAGTTCTACAAAGACCATAAATACATCCTCTCAAATGCGTAACTTTTGTTCCATTTGACCGGCCTTCCATCTGTTACCATTTCTGAGATCCCCATAGTTGTCATCTTTATCTTGGACACGGTGTATATATATATATATATATATATATATATATATATATATATATATATATATATATATAGATACAGGGTGGCGCATTAGCGTGACAAAGTCCCATATCTCCTTTATTTAAAGATATACAAAAAAATTAAATACAGAAGATATGTTCTGGTGCATATTCCAAAAATATTTTTAATTATACAGGGTAGATCATAAAAGCTTAGAAGTAATTTTAATTTTTTTTAAATAGAAATCACGTTTCTGATGATCTCTATTATTTTTATATACCACGCCTCGCCGTCACGGCCAACTAACAACAAAACTTGAAAGCCGTATAGCCTTTTTACAATAAAAAATGTTAAATTGTCATTATTTTAAAAACTACAATTTTTTGGAATATACACTCTTATACAAAGTCACCCTTATTTTTAATGCTAAATAAGAGAGAATTAAAAAAATATGGGGTTTCCATTAAACAAAATGACTATAGGTTTTTTGTGAATCTACTTTTTATTGTCCATTTTTGATCACTCTGTATGAATGTATTACAAAAATATCAATACAGCCCATTAGAGTGGGTCCACATTTCCAAGGAAACCAACCATAACTAATTGATAAAGGCTTCGTTTAGAAAAAAATTCTACCTATGTTTTGGCCTGCAAACGTCATTTTTGATAAAAAATTTGAAATTTGTCAAAAACGGTTAGGCTTAGGTATAGGACATTATACATAAAATGTGTCTAAAATTGTATGTAGAATCTAAATATGTAATAATATATAGGGTTTTCTATTTAAAAAAAAATTTAAAATTACTTCTAAGCTTTTATGATGTATAATTAAAAATATTTTTGGAATATGCACCAGAACATATCTTACAACTTTTGAATTTAATTTTTTTTTGTATCTCTTTAAATAAAGGAGATATGGGACTTTGTCACACTAACGCGCCACCCTGTGTATATATATATATATATATATATATATATATATATATATAATATTATTAGGGCATTAGACCTAGCCAAGTTAATTAAATGCATTTATTATTCAATATTTCGCTAATAAATTATTAGCTTCATCAGGAAAATAAAAGTTGTAAATAATAAATACATTTAATTAACTTGGCTAGGTCTAATGCCCAATAACCTTTAATTCTTATCATATTAGCAAAGACCAAAGTTACTCGCATCAACTATATATATATATATATATATATATATATATATATATATATATACCGAGTGTCCCAATAAAATGTATACACTCTTTAACAGTTCGTAACAACCACACTTTTTTTTTCAGTTGTGACTGCTTAAAATAATGGCTGGAGTCAGAATAAACTTTGAGGAAAGAAAATTCATTCTAAAGTGCTACTGGAAGACTGAGAACGTAAGTGAACTGCAAAGACGGTTCAGAATGGAGTTTCAACGAGATGCACCAACGAGACTCACAATTACTCGTTTGCGAGATAAGTTTGAGGAAGAAGGAACTGTTAAGGATGTCCATAAGAACTATTCCGGAAGACCACGATCATCCACCAGCCCCACAAGAGAAGGAGAAGTCATTCAGAGATTTCAGCAATCACCTAAAAAATCTGTCCGGCAAGCGGCTCGTGGGACAGGAGTTTCAAAATCGAGCGTCCATCGCATTTTGAAGCGAAGTTTTATTCCTAAATTAGTGCACGCTCTCAATGAAGATGATTATGACCGCAGAATCCAATTTTGGAGTGATACCAAGGAAAATGTGCAGAGGAGAAGAGTACCCTCCACGCTCACCGGATTTGACCCCCATGGATTTTTTTCTGTGGGGTCATGTTAAACACAATGTTTACACCACAAAACCAGCTACAATCGATGAGTTGAGAGCAGCTATTGAAAGAGAATGTGCCAATTGGAATGATTAGGAACGTTTTGGATTCAATCAATCAGCCTTATCAGCTGTGCATGGACCACAATGGCCAACAATTTGAACATTTTCGATAATTGACTAGTTTGTACATTTGTTAACATTATTTTCATTTCTGTATTATAATAATTGTTAGTGTTATAGTCATTTAAAGAGTGTATACATTTTATTGGGACGCTCGGTATATATATATATATATATATATATATATATATATATATATATATATATATATATATATATATATATATACCGTGTCCAAGATAAAGATGCCTACTATGGGGATCTCAGAAACGGTAAGAGATGGAAGGCCGGTCAAATGGAACAAAAGTTACGCATTTGAGAGGATGTATTTATGGTCTTTGTAGAACTCGAATATCTCTTTTAGTTTTTGAGATATTTGAAAAAAATTTAATTTTCTGATTTTTGTTTTTATTTTTTTATAAAGGGGGCTTGTGAGAGACAATGTATGAATCTGGCGGAAGCTAGGGAGGTATGCAGAGATAGGAAAGCATGGAGAAAAATTGTGAATAAAAAATAAATAAGTGGCACGGATTATTTTGCCTACCCCGCAAGGGAATGGCATGAAGGTTATGTTACGTTTGGTAATAAATGTGGTAATCTGATTATACAATTACACATTATACTATCAACCTTCTTTCTAGGATTCGTATGTTAGTATGTATTGATAAACTTGCATATTTTCTCGTTTATTTTAACAAACGAACCAATTTTAACTAATAATCGTAATGTTCTTAACCCAAAAAAAGTATTGGAAGGCAGATTTACCATTATACTACAAATAAATTTTTTGAAAACGAACTACTTCTAATTTATAATTTTCTATAGTTATCTTGCTTTACAACACTGAAGTAACAAATCTATAACCCCCGTAGGAATTACCGAACTGGAAATATAATCTTCCTTACTCTCTATACTACCTTACTATACTTACTAACAATTTCATGAAATTGAGGTCACCATATCTTATGAATAACCCTAATGCAAACCTTTGCCTAATTGTGATATTTTATTTATTTTGTAAGAATAAGAATGAAATTAATACAGTTGCTAAAAATACAATTCTGCAACTTTCACCCTAAACAGACAAATCAAAGCACTTTGGAGAATCTTCATCAGTTAAAGTGTATTCTCTAAGAGCAATTCAACTGTTAACTAACTAGTAATTAAAATCTCGATTGAAATTTAGGTCGTAGTATTAATATTCTCCAATTTGCTACCTATTTGTATTACATCTAGCAAATTATTGTGTTTATTTTAGTTAATTAATTTCTCTCGATTACATGCATAAATTACCATTTAGCTTCTTGTATCCGAATCCATTTAAAACAATAATCACGATGTTGCTTCACTCAATAAATATTTAATTCTAATCGATTTAGTAGTGTGTAGGGGTTATTGGTGTCGATGATTTTGATTTACGTTTTATGACAGTTTGTGTTATAGATTTTATCAATAAAAATAGAAATTAAGTAGTTTTTTTCATTTAGTAGCATATTTAATGCCCGGATTCTGTTTTTACCACTATTACCATTACTTTGTGGTTGGTCGTTAGCGATATATTTAGCTGCAAGTTTTTATATGTAATAGATGGCGCAAGCGACTATACTTTACATATGTACCACATTAAGGTTTTATTATAGAATAGTAAATATGAAATTGTGCTTGGAAACTTATATGGAATATCCCATTAATTTTGGAACTGATTTTATATGCAAAAACATACAATGTGTCATGACTTGACATAATCGAATAATGGTAGCTATAATGAGTTTACTTAACGCGTGTGTTCAAGTAGTCGTAACGGTAAATTTAAATACAATTAAACTCTGAGCACAAACAGAGCATGCAAAGCCGATGTGTAAAGTTAAAACGATTGTTCATGTTTATAGGCTATATTAGCTAAAGGATTCTTCGACTGTTTTTTACAAAAAATTAATTACCATTAATGTATTTTTTAGAAGTTTTAAATGTTTCCGACCAAACGTGCATAAGCCCATCAGGCAGTACAGAGAAAGTAAATGTTTCCGAACGAGCACAGTATGTTGACTGTAGTATTGATTGCTGCCAGAAGTTTTCATCTGAGACAAACGACGAACAGAACATGTTCAATCCCACCTTTGCACATTTTCTTGTAACCCAATTCGCAACCAGGCTCATTAGGTGCTCATTAGGTAAATGCTAATGTTAAAAATTTAGTGCTTCAGCCGTTTGGCACAAACACGAATTCAATCTGGGTGGATTTAAATTTATACGAACCATATATACCAACACAGAATGCCAACAATAAGGTTCCTTTCTGAGAACTCTGTATTGACATACTATCAAAATATCGTGCCCGTATTAAGTACTCATCCTGTTTAGAAAAAGTTGTATTTTGTCAACTCCAGACTAAAGTATGGTTGAAATATTTGGTACAATCTTACACGTTAACAATTTCGAAAAAAATTGCGGTATGTGTTCAGCAGAGAAGACCACTAGCCAAGTAGATTATGTTACAAAGATTAGGTACACTTTCCGTACTCGAAAGGGTTGCGGCATGTCGTCGCAGTGGAAGTAAATTATAACCGAAAGGTTATGTGCGTTTTCGGCTGTAATTAGAACGAACTGCCTTTAATGAACAGGAACGCGCAATGGAATACTTGAGCCACACAAAAAGGCCAGAATTCCAAAAATTGTGTATATAACTTACCATGCGAATGCGGCAGATAGTATATAACAGAAAGCAGAAGAACACTCCAAGGTAGAATACATAAACAGAAGAATAAAACCTGCTAGCTCCCTATCATCTAAAGATATTCTTAGCGCTACATTCTTCTTTGTTACTGTGACAATTGGGTTGGAGTATGGTGAAGTTGATCGTTCCGTAACCCCCCACTACATTATCCGTTCGACTTCTTGCTCAACTGCTGCTCTTATTGAATTTGGTATAGGATATGATTTGTTTACAAATGTGGTTGGATCACTGATGCCCGACTTGCATTCAAATGAATTGCAGAGACCGGATCTGTCCAAAAATGGTCCTTCGTGTTCTTTCTTTACCTTCTCAATACGGGTTTCTTCTCGTTATAACGTTATGCTTTACATACCTGTGAAATTTGGTGTATCCTCTGGTGTTGAACAAAACATTTTTACATGGTGGGACCGCAGGGCACATCGTACACTTGGTCACGCTGCCCTCCATTTCTTCTTACTTGGAGGCCTCTTCACGAGGCTTAAATATTCTAAAACTCCTTAAAAATAATCGTCTTCAGGTATAGTTTCCAGGGTTCCCTTTTTGCATTGTTGCCTATCTTCATCTGATGGATCTGCAATATTTGCTTGTTCCTGAGTTTTTTCGTGCAGTACTCTCAACCCAGCTGATTAGGTACTTTTTAAATTGTTACCAACTAAATCTCTGTTCGTTATCATAAAATTATAATTATATTTTCCGAACGTCGATCGGAACGTTCTTTTTTATCATCTAGTCCATTCCGAGAATGCAAGAAATATTTAAACACCCGGCAATCAAAAACACTGTTTGTAAGTTACTTCTGCCAATTTGCTTATTTACAAGGGCTTGTTTTATTTTGGTAATCCTTCCAGTAACCCTTTGCTTGATATACCTACCGTGGGTAATGTTGGTATATCTTCATTGACGTGTTTAATGGTTTCAAACAGCGTTTCCGAAATGACACTCACAGAGCTACCTGTGTCTACCAGTGCTATTTGGCTTACTTCGTCTAATTCTACTGAAACTTGTCATTCTTGAGCGATTTCTAACTGCTTTTTCGTTTCTCTGTTCGATATATATATATATATATATATATATATATATATATATATATAATATATATATACATATATACATATATACATATATACATATATACATATATAATATATACATATAATATATACATATATACATATATACATATATACATATATACATATATACATATATATATATAATATATATATATATATAAATAGACGGACACCTCGATTTTTATTTTTGTCTGCGGTTTTTTTAGTGGTAAAATTTTGTATATAGTGTGGCCCAAAAATAAGTTATGGTCACCAACTTCATTTTGTCAAATGGAAACACCGTTTTTTTTTCATTTTCTGATTTTCTTAATCTGTTTTGAATTCTGAATAAATCTCATGTACCACGTTCTATACCTAAAGTCAACGGATCTCGAGGAATTTAAAATTGGACGTATCATCAATTAAGACCGTATGAAAGAAGGCGGCCTTTGTTTTCTGTCAAAAGGAACAATTTATTAAAAAAACACAACAAATCAAATGAAATGTTCAGTTTCTATTTGTGTACGTGTTTTATCACCAAATCCAACCATGCAGAGAATTTAATTTTCTTCTCGTTCCGTTAACTTCACCATTTTCGAAAGGACAAATGTTGAAATTCAACGTCAGAAATAAATTGACATACAGAACGAAATGAAAACATGTAACTATTGTTTATGGATCACCTTGGATACGATTACTTGATAGTTTTATGAAGAAAATATTTATTTTTTTCATAGTGGATCAGCGGTCTTAAACTTGTAAGTGAAGGTACCAAGGTTCTAATATGAGAGTAGTCAAGTGCTTGGAAAAAATCATATCACATAAAATCGTCTCCAGTGCGGAAACACTTCTTCTCGAGACTAAGGCTGATGACGGAAGCAGAGTCCACTTCCGAAACGTCGCGCTATGAAAGTAAAATATGTGGAAATAGGCCAATCAACTCAACCAATATGAAACCACAGTTACAAAACACTTATGATACAGAATTAGTTTTGTTAGTATTATACGTTGGTTGAGTGTCGACTTTACAAAGGTTTTAATCGGTGAAAATATATCAGCTTACATTGATAACTTGCTTCATGTACTGTGGGAATTCTGTGACGTAGTAACTGAAAGATACGTGTCAGTCTTAGTTGACATATAGACTTTGTTGCGGCGCATTACCGTGTGCGCAGATGGTTTGTTTTGAGTAGGGTGTATTTTATTTACGTCGCGACGGGAGGCTGTTTGAACTTTACCGTAGGAAATCTTTTCCGTTTACCCTTTTTGGGGATTTTTGAAAATTCATTCTCTCGGAACATTGTTTCCCTTTGCTTAAAATTGGATCTAGTGTTTATTGTTAGTGCTGGGTCCCGAATTCTTTTGACTATTTAGCGCATTTCTTTTTCGGATTTAGTGCAAAGTGTTAAAATACGCGGGTGAACTAGATGTTTAAATAGTTGACAAGTACGTAATTATTCTAAAAAAATGTATTATCTTATAAATATAAGTTCATTTATTAGGCAACGATGCATGCTCTAATACCTGTTTCCAACCAAATTGGTACATACATAAAATTATTTGGACATCCATGGGTCAAAGTCTACATGGTCTAGGAAATTGCCTAACACAGCGTAAACAGTTATGTTAAGCCTTGTTTTTCTAACTAGTGAAACGTTCCTGTAGGTCAAGCTAGTGAATTATCGATGCCATTTAGATGTTCTACTTATCTTTACGTGCATACATGCATCATTAAAAGCAGATCGTTAATTTATACATACGCAAATATAGTTATAACTATAATCATTTATCTGAAAATAGATGATTAATAATTATAATTATTGTCTTCGTAATTGCTTTTATATTATTATGAACACACATAAAATTTCCGTAGACCGCGATACAATTTATTTAGAGTTGTTATGAAAGTAGTTTCATATGAATTCATGTTTTGAAAGAATAAAAGTAATTCTCCTTTTGTGAAAAAATGTTTTATCTAATTGTAAACGCAAATTTGGTTAATAGAGAACGGATTTAATGTGATTTCAATAGTGCAATTGAATACGATCAGAAAATAAGTGCTAGTAGAGTTAAATTCTAACCTAGTGACGAAAGTACTAGTAAGAATATGAGAAAATCTAATTATTTGATTTTTTTCATAAGTGTGCAAGTGTATACCTTTCGTTTGGTTTACATAATAGATAAACTAATAAGAAACTAATTAATACTGTTATTAAAAAAATAAATGTGTACAAACACTTACAAATAAGAACAAACATTAAATGAAAGTAATATAATAATAGTTGCCTAAGTTTTACCATTACATTTATGCAACTTCTCCTCCCACATCTGAAATATTGAAACATTATAGTCGCCACACTATCCGTTGATCGTTATTGGACTTGCGAATACTCGATATATTTTGAATTTTATTGAATTGACTGGAAAATGCTGGAAATCATGAAGTAGCTCTCTAATTATGTTATCTAGTACATACCCCTTGTCATATTTGTGATATTTAGCAGATTTTAAAAGACTTATGTTCAAATCCGTTTTGTAATGTAAAGTATTTTGTATTGTTAACCACTTTAGTAACTCTTCTTCTTTCTGTGAAAAAGAAGAGATTTTTTATAATACTCTACTGAATGGTAAGTAACGCTATCCATAACAATTAAGGATAGCTCCTGGAGGTTGGGTACAAACAGGTCTTTCAAGCACCTTTCAAAATTTGTCGCGTCCATTTAATAATTGTACGCATTCGAGTTTGCGATGAATATTAAGCAGAAGTTCTCAATAAAGTCAATATAAACCCCAAGGCATTTCTTGTGATCCTCCTGCAAGCAACTAAGTTTAATCAGGAATCCAACTGTTACAAGCGATTTATAGGTCATATTATGCATACATTTTTTTAATTGCACTTTCGCTATTTTAAACCTTCTGGCAAGTTCTCTTGGGGTTGTCGATAATGGATGGCTGGTTCTATTGCTGTTAATTACCTTCTTTAATGTACGCATACTGTTCTCCAAAGATTTCGCTGCCCTTTTTGGCCTACTACATTACAGAACGGTCTAAAATTATATCAGTCTCGGCAAAAAATTCGATTACGTTAAACATTACTTCTTGGAAGCGCCCGTCTGAAAGTTTTCCGGTCATATTTAAATAAATTGAAAGGGCAAAGGTACCGGTCACTAACTCAGTTTTTAATTCTTCTGTAATTCACTGAGAATTATATACACGTTCTAATTATATTCTAATTGCATTGTTGCAATCACACTTAGTCCTAATCCTTTCTCTATTAATCACATTAACATTATAGTTAAGTGAAATATTTTCACGTAATTAATAAATTATAGACTTATTGGAAACGGCGAATCACCATTGTTTTTTCCAAAGTGTAAGTTCACATTAAGAAACTAAATTCGTAGTTATTCTAATTGCTTTCTCTAACGATCCATCGAAATTTCATATATGTAATCGTATAATTACGATAGATAAAGACGTGTATAAATGGCAGACATGTGTTAAATATCAGACATGTGTTAAATACAATTATTCATTATTACTAAGAATCACATTCGCTTAGGATTTCAAGTTTACGTTTTACGTCATGCGATTAACAGACCTTACCCTACTGTTATCTGGTTTTGTCATAAGTACCTCAATTTAAAACTTTTATACGGAGGAGTGTTCTTCTTAGTTCACTGCCCGCAATCGCAATGACGGAATACTCACTTACCCTCTAACCCAAATGCCATGTGTTAGAACGTCAAACATTTATAGCCGCATGAGAATTAATATAAGCGTTAATCCGTTCTTTAAATTTATCCATTTTACCTTTTCTGTTCTCACGTAAATTCACTACGTGATCTAGAAACGAGAGTCTGTAGTTTCTACAATATCAAACATATACATAAACCTAAAATTTTATTGAAATACTGTGTTGTTTAATAGTTCCGTCCACATTCAGTTCACTGGAGCCTTACTAATATCATGGTGTTAGCTAGAACTAGTAGTGTATATCTATCGAAATGTATAATTCTTCCTCTAGTACTTCTGTCATAAATACCAGTTTAACCGATAAATATAAAAATGTAGTTTTCAGTAGTTAGCCGCGTGTTGACTTACAATTGATTATATTACAGAGCTTGTAGTTAATTTTCATGCTAATAATGCTATTAATTGTAACATGCGAATAATTAATTACGTAATTTGTTTTAAGACTTTAAATAGAACGTCAAATAAGGATCTATAATAGCAAACGTTAATAAAACGACAAAAGAAAAATAATGCACATCATAAAGTTAAGCATCAAATATTTTATGCAAATATTGTACCATTAGTTATGCAAATGAGAAGTGTTGAAAATAATACTGATGTTAACATAAGCACATAAATTACCCCTTGTTTAAAAAATGCATTATTTGTTTATTAAATTTATTTTAATGAGTATTCCCTGTTTTTATAATTACGTATTCAATTACAACTGCCATAATAATTAATCTAAATGAAATAAAAAACATGAATTATACCACTCACTAATTTTATAGATTTAATACAATTCATAGTATTTTATTCTAGCTACGGTGTAAATAATGTTTCTCGGCGCAAACTAATACATTGATCACGCCTGCGGTGTGCATATGATTTTTTTTTGCACCACAGAGACTAAGAGAAACAATGTTTTACAACTCCAATTAACATTTAACACCAATTTATGTTAGATACTATTGCTGCGTATAATTTAAGGTAAAGGTAAAGTAAAATTTAATTGTCATTAGGAAAGGATTTAAATTAATGTATTTCATGTAAGCGTTAATATTGTCAGACATGCATTTGCAAAGCGATAAAAATTATTATAATTCGGAAGTTACCCTTAGCTGGAAGTGTTGAAATACTGTAACAACCCTTTTTTGAGTTATATTAAAATATACCGTAATTTAAGGTCTTTCGTTCATTCAGTTGTAAGTATAAGAAACATTTTAATTATTAATGATTTATAATATGTGGTAGGCAACTTAATTTGCATTTTGGTGTAACTTAAGTGCATATCTTCTTAAGGGTATATATTTCTTAATGGTTTATACTCCCACTTTAAATTTTCTTCTGATCATTTTATTCGCGCAACGCGTCATCACCAGATATTCCAAAGCGTCCATTTCTTCACTTCCTGATGAGTGTTGTAAGAAGCAGAAAGCTTTTTTTGGGTTTTCCACCTAAATTTGGTGAAAGTGCCATTGATTTGATGGTAAGATATTTTAACGCATTATATTAAAAATTAAAACATTTGCTCTTTTCAGGCACTTTTACTTTTATTTTCCTTTCTTTCATTTTTACTTTGATTTATACTTTAATTACATTTTAAGTACGCATTTAATTTTACTGCTGCGTGCGCTTTCATTTTATGATTGCAAGTTTTGCATTCAAAATTTCAAGAGAATGCATTAAACGGATTATTCAATTTCAAGAAGACAAATTTATAAGAAATAAAATTCCAGTTTGGGTGTGGTTGACAACATAAAAGCATTGTTATTGCAATATATTGCGCAACATTGACACAAGGATTACGTCACCTTGGTTTGCATTTCTGCATTATTTTTTATAATACCAGGGGTTCTCAATATTGTACATGTATTTATTTGTAACGATTATTAGTGCTTTAAGGCTATAACTAGTTTTTAGATATGTTTTATATAACCCTATTTAACTGTTAATAAACATAGTCTGTGTATTTTTTATTTTTTACATTTTGATAAAATTTTTAGTGTAAACCTCGGTTTAGTTATTCCGAGCATTATTAAAAATAACTTGACGTCCGAGATTATTTTATTAGTGTTACATTGTAATTTTTTATATTGATGTTCAGTGGAAGTAATCTAGCAGAAATTGTGGTAATTATGCAAATCAATAGGTTGAACCTCCCTACGTTAATCTACCGATTTGAGTCAAAGGCATTATTTGTGGTGAATGGTTAGTATCTCCAGTTAGCTTAACGATTTGTTTTTCGAGAACTTTTACTTATACTTATTTCATTATTATTGCATTATTTAAAACACTTTTTATAAGATTACCATATACACCACTTTATTATAATATACCACTATACATTATAATTCAATTATGGATTTTAATTAACTTTATGAAGCTAGGTTAGGTAAGAAAGCCTGATTTGTTTACATCGCCTTACTGAATTTCTAAATTCAAGTTTAAAAAGATAAACCTAAGAATTTATATCATGACTCAAACTTCAGGTTTATTAATTTTCAACTTGTTGAGTTCTTAAAGTAGACTGTCAATTGAAGAGATTTAATTTTTCTTTTTCTAAAAACGCTGATGTTACCCTGTCAACCATTGTCTTTCGGGGCAGTACTATTTACTTCGCATGAATTGCAGTTAATGACCTTCATACGGCAATACACATCATTTAGTTTTAAAGGCGCCTGTTGCTTTAAAAATTACTGACTATTAAAAGTTTATAGGTTTTAATTGAAAGTTTATTTGGTATAATGTAGTGCAACTTAACATATTGAAACAGTCTAAATAATCGGATATGACCGTGCGTTTTTGCAAAATTGATAGTCTGGCGGATATCCGATATGGAGAGTTTATCACAGAATTTGACGTTTCAGCTCATTAAAATGAAGTTTTTTGGTTCGTTAAACAGTTAATACATATAGGAAATTGTATTAAGGGGACAATTTTATTAGCTTCCGTGGGGAGCGCATATAGTGAAGATATAGATAGTAGTAGTTCGTAGAGTTAGCAGTGGCTGCAGCGCCATGTATCGGTCGTGTATGAGTGGGTTGTGTTGGCCGCTTGTGCATTGGGAAGGCTGAATGTTTTGCGTTCGCACTAGCGGTTTTTTAAGATTTATGCCCTCAACATAAGAATTACTGTTATGGAGAGTGCTTTGAGTAGATTTACGGAGATTCCAATTCGGTTTTATGCTGTTTTATTTAGACAATGCCAAAAAGGAGGGCGCGCTGGTCTACGAATAATATATATTGTGATCACTAAGGGAAATTGCACCTTGAAAGTTTTCTGTTTTTGTTTACTTCCGGTTCAGATATTTCATTAGGATTAAGAACTTTGTATCTTTATATAATTTGGTTCATATTCTTTTATTGTTTGTTTGGAATGCATTGGTGTTTAACAGAGTGGTTTAATTCGGCACTCAATAGTATTAATGTTCAGGTAATTTGAATTTTGCAATTAAGCGAATACCTTAAGTTAAAGTTATTGTTGTATTGAAGAGTGTAGTGAAGTGTGTAGAATTAATTATCGCATATTGTGGGCTTTTTGAGAAGGTATAATGCTTATCGGAAGTTTAAGTCTGATTTTACATAAACTATTTTAAAGAAAATTTTGCAGATTAAACATAAGTGACCATTGCGCACCTCTGCTTTATGTAAATAATCTAGATTGCGATGATAAGGTATCCTGTACAAATTTAAAAGTAGGTGGCGCCAATGTAACGTTTACGTTTTACAATTTGTGGCCAGCAACCAGTGCTTGAGATATAAACTACGCCCTATCCCACTGAGCTACATCGGAACCATGCACTGTGCTGACTGATGTCTAACGGACACGCTTCACTAGGGCCGCAGCAGAATAATTTAGGTTTTCTATTGTGTACGTATTAAACCTATTTTATCTGCATGCGTGGCAAAAACTGACTATAAAAAGACCCACACCCGTTTCCGAATTAGAGCAAGAAACTGTACTAACGTAAAGTTGCGTAGCTAATTGCTAATTTAATAACATAAATAAACGTAGCACAAATGCCACCTGAAGGTGGGACTCTATAATCCAGAATAAAAAGTTACCTTAAAAACTGACCTATATACATAATTGTGTTAAACAACCTGACATAAGGGACGATCAATAAACATAACCACAGAGACCAAGGCAACATAAATGAGTGTGATATGGATCTACCACTTACGAAAGGAGGAATTAGTGGAAGAGAGCAGCGGAAATCTTAAGCGCTATTTGTAAAGAGCACTTATGGTTGGTTTATTTATTTCATAAATTTGCAATTACCTTACTACGCTACACTACGTCACTACGCCTGTTTTGCTCCATTTCGAAGACAGTGTCGTTTAATATTTGTATCTACAAAAATGGTTTAATGTTTGTGTTTTCCTATTTTTACTCTAAATGTGGTTTTACCCAAAAATTTATAATTTTCACTATGAAAAATGGAAATCGAAAAACTATGCAAAATGAAAAAGCGTCCCGATTGAGATAGCGGTTTTAAAATACCTGTAGATGTGTGGATTAATGTTACCTTTTTCCCCCACTTAATGTTTTGAATGGTTTAAAGCAGGTATACGTACTGACTACATCTTTTATTATGATTCATTGTGTAGGATAATCTTGACAAACTCACAACAACAATAAAAAATTACATTTGAATGAACTGAAATGTCAGATTCTATGAGAAACTCTACCTACAGCAAATGAGCAAAAACCACACGGTCACATCCATTAACTATACACTATCTCAATCAATTTAACCTTCAGACAGCTGCACTGCAGTATACAAAATAAGCGTAAGATAATTACATAATAAAAGCGCTACCCGACGTAGTATAATGGATTCGCGCATTTATTAAGATTTTCACGCCAATATTTTCAAAACATCCGTTTTTTAATTAAAAACTTGCACCCAGTTTTAGATTTCTACGCGACAATGCCCTTTCCATCTACCATATCTAACTTTCCCCCTTGAAGTACTCTGCCGGTAGAATATCTTTATCTTCCGTTCGGTCAAACCGAAGGAGAAAACGAAGCTGGCACAACTCCCCTGCGCAACGCTGCCATCTGATATATTAAGTGGTAGCAGGTCAAGAGCCCTTAAGTTGCAAATATCACAAGAGACTTTTTTCTGCACGTATGAATCACTGCTTTATAAAATCATGGTGTAGTCAGATTTTTAGTTGTGACGTCAACATTGACGATTGTTCAATTAGTTGGTGACGGAGACAATAGAACTCTGAGGTATAAAATATTTTAATAGTCACCTTATTCAGAGTTAGACTTAACTATTTGCTGATTTACTGATTTACTTTACTTTATTCTATTAACTATCCACCAAAAGTTGGTATATATATATATATATATATATATATATATATATATATATATATATATATATATATATATATATATATATATATATATATATATATACGCGTTACTGATTATTTTACTCTAGTAATTTAAGTTCCGGATAATCCTTAATATTTTAAATTACGAAAAGCTTTATTTATTTACAGCAGGTTATTTGTTTAATAGCGCACTGTGAACTTAATGTTTGTAACTTTGAAACGAAGGTTGTATTGTTCCGCAAAATAAAAACCTCCAGAAGAGGGTGGGACCACTAGGTACTTAAACACTAGACATCGTTCTGGATCTAGAAATGTCCCTAAGGACTAACATATCTATAATTGGTCGCGTGAAGATTGAACAGTTATATGATCCCTTATTGGAATTTTTGCAAGGGGAAGAACACCTGTAGCGACAGTTCCTTCAACACGGACTTGATTCAACGTCGTTCGTGGTAAAATTCGCCACCGTGAACTGTACGCTTCTAAGGCTAAACAACCACAGCTAACATGAATAATTTCACTTGAGGCCACATTGGTTTTTTAACCCCTTCCGCGAGTTCAAACTCGAAAAAATGTCGGGAGAGATTTCATTGCCAGCATGCCTACTTATACCTCCAAACCCTGTCTAAGAATTTTATATAGGGCACAATGGAGTTTTCAAGCAAACTAGCCTTTAATGCTATGTATTTAAAGTCAAATTCTCTGTTTTGAAAGCCAAACTTAATAATAGAAATGGTGCCTATCTGGCGACTAACTAAAACCTTTGCAAAAGATTTACCTTGCAATGTAATGTTTGAATACGTTCTTTGATTTAAGTTTTTATATGATGCAACCCCAACGTAATTTAACCAAATTAAAATGCGCAAGCATTTATCTCTACAAATCTATCCTTATTTACAAATACACTAACGAATATTTCCTTTCAAACTCTAGTATAAGGGTTTTCCTAAATATCAATACCAAAATGCAAATCACATTTTCATTTTTAAACTTCCATTTTACTTGGATCACCAACCAGACTTCATTTTCGTCTTTTAGAAAATACAAAAAAATTCGCGAACCTTTAAATTACGTAAACAACAAAAGAAAAAGTTACAACCGAAAAGCTTCTCCAATCATTAATGCTCCAATTACGAAAGTCTATACTACATTCAAGAGCTCTCTCTCTCAGCCCTGTTCGATCCATTTTTGGATGTAGGCCTCCCCAATTTGTTTCCAATTCTCTCTATCCTCTGCCCTTCTCTTCCACATTAATCCTGCATGTTTCTTTACATCGTCTGACCACCTCATCTGGGCCGTCCTCTCGCTCTCTTCCCTAAACATGGGCGCCATGCTTGGATGATCATATTCCACCTACTATCTCTCTGCCTTGCATTATGTCCAGCGAATCTCCATTTCAGGCTAGCGACCCTTTGTCTTTTGTCTATTATTTTAGTTACATTCCTTATCCATGTATTTCTTTTCCTGTCTCGTAAAGTGATATGCAGCATCTGTCTCTCCATGGTGCGTTGTTTTTATTAATTTGCCCATATTCTTCTTTGTAAATACCCAGGTCTGTACGGCATATGACATGACAGGCAGAATACACTGATCGAAAACCCTAGTTTTCATGTACTGGGGAATTGATTTATTTTTCAGTATATAGCTTAGTCGCCCAAAGGCTGCCCATCCGAGCTTAGTTCTTCGATGTACTTCGGCTTCTTGATTTGCTTTATTGGGTTTAATTATTTGTCCGACATATATATGTATATATATATATATATATATATATATATATATATTGATCTACTTGTTCGAGTGTATGTTCATTTATTCACATTCAAGACATTCGGTACTAATACATAATTTATAAAATCATAGATACATGATAGTATTTAGATTTATTCCGGGCATTAAGAAACACGGTGTCCATTTGAATAATTAAAGTTTCTTTTAATTTTTAGTAGAAAGGGCAACATTGCATCACTGAAAATATGTTTGTTGGATAGAGCATGATTGCTAATATAAGTTCCCCAATTTTCATCTATGTCACTTTACAAATAACTGAGATAACTGGTTTTCATAAGAACTATCAACTTCAATCAGGCTTAAAGTTCAGGTTATAACTGTCGACATTGATGTTCATCATGATTGGACGGTTGGTGGATTGTTTTATTATGTTCATCTTTGCTTGGTAAAATTGTTTCTACTCGAGCTAAGTGACTGTGCAATTTCATATAGAAATAAAGATGGGGTTACTAATTCCAAATCTGTTGAATTTTCAGACAAATAGGACAATTATGTTTTATTAGGTTTTGTGAAGCTTGTCCTGATAACTTTATCAAGTCGTTCTGATTGGACACGTCGCCCGTCCGTGTCTGCAATTACAAAGAAAACACTTAAGTTTCTTTAAATCTGTTTTTGTTAACTGATAAAATATGGGCTAAAGATTCTTACCGTCAAAACGGAATATCAATAAAATCTTCAATCCATAACCTTTAGTAATAAGGATATCTGTTTGTCAATATTTTAAATTTATAGTTTACCTGACTCATTCCTCACAAATTGAGGACAAAATATATTAGTTGTGGCCGCAATTACAGAATATATGGCTCCTCTTTTTGCAAACCTGTTTTCGCCAAATGAAAGCATATCAATTACAAATGGATTGTTACAAGCTCAATCTGCACTGGAAGTCGCACTGGTTTATTAAAATAAGCGATGGGTTACGGCCCAAACTCGCCGAAGAGAGCGAAGGGTTTCAGTAAAATTTAAAATATTTAAAGTACCGCTTAAAGGCCACACTTATTCACAAACAAATTGATAATATATGTCAAATTTCGATCGTAGTGGCGATCGGAATTTTTGGAAAACATTCTGAGCGCGATGTTGAATAATCTGAATGATCGTAAAAATCAAGATAATTGCTCATTCTGCAAATTTACTAACTCAAAATTTATGTTACTCAATTTGAATTTCTGAAACTACTAAGATTAGTTTAAATAAGCTCATAGAAATTAATAAATCGTTAAATAAATTTTGTAGAATACTTATCACCCCTACTGAATGTTTGTACCACTAAATAATTTTGTAAAATGCAATTATTTAAACTTTGTTTTGAACCGTAACTAACGCTGACTGACTTTTAAATGAATCTTGTTTAATGAGAAAAAATCAGTTAATTAGGTATTCAGATCTTAAATAAAGTATAGCCAATACGATAACTGAACTGCGTTCAAATCTTTAAACGACAACCCTTTTTTTTAATGAAATATTTTGTACTCGACTTATAGGTTAGTTACTTTATTTGAAAACAACAAGGGTTATCCGCGTAGATCTGCAGATAATGGTAAACTCTTCATATTAGTGTAGTGATCTACATAAAACGCAATTGACGTAATGACGATTCGGTTATAATTGATCCTTCACTTAAGGGAAGCGTAATTAAAATACAAACACTCTCTAAAGTACGCCGAATTCATTAATTGCCAAATTAATCCAAAAATCGTGGTCAGTTGTTCTGTGGGTGAGTAAAAAAATAATCTAGCACGATTCAAGTTAGTTTAGGGGGATTGCTTGTCCGTATTTTATTTATTTCAAGCTACCATTCTTTAAGCGTTTAAACGTTACGCTGACATGCACAATTGCAAGTGCTTTTATACATTTCACTATTTCAGTGGCTTTAGATTAACGATTCATAATTTTGACAAAAGCCTAAGAATTCCATCTCCTTTAAGACTAAAATTATTGGAGATCAACAAAATTAAAAACAAGATACCTGTGTTCAAAAATTGAACATTGTATTAGTGCAAAGTTTGCATGTTCATACTACCAGTTTAATAATGGACGCTGTACGTAAATCTGTATAATCTACAAAATCCAATTGCAAAAATAATGTAATGGTATTTGAATACCGAATGTTTCAGTATTAATTAGTAATTAGTAAAAGTAAATAAAAAAATACACGCTTTTGATGTTCAAACACATGGAACAACGATTTTTAACACCTAACAATTTCATGCCTACGTTAGGAGCTTTCGGAATCCTTTTGCATTAACTAAGTGCAGCACAACACAACCGGGTTATACTTGCTTTTGGTGGTATTATATGTTTCTTATTAATACTTAAATATAATAACTTAAATCTAATTTTTCTCTTGTGGCCGTTTTTTCTTTTAAATTAAAAGCACCTACTTGTGTTATAATTTTACAATTTTATTAAAATTTACCTAACGAACGAATCTGAATGTAAATTATTTCTTACATTCAATGTCAATTCAAATCTGTTGGCGAGATACACTTTTTGTATTGAAAATTTACAAAACAATTTCCGACCATAATATTTTGAAACTCACTCATAACAGGTCAATTACTTATCCCGTAATTATAGAACCGTAATTAACATTTAACAACAAGCAAACAAAGACAACCCGTGCGTATAAGGTTGACCATACCTTTTTAAAATTGAACTGCAACCGACTAGTACTCTCCTAAATTTTTATATTATAAGTAAACATCAAGAATGGATGGAATTTTTCTCATCAATTTCGCGTTGAACGTGATGATAGATTGAGACATGACATGACGACCTTTCCCTTCAACAAGAACGGTAGGGTACGGTTTGCTTTAAATTTGTTTATTATTATTATAATTATTATAAGTTTTTGTTATGAACGAATAAGTTCAAAGGTAAATATGTAATTAAAAATTATTATTAATTTTATTAAATACATAAATAAAAAGTTTACCTCGAGTAGGATTTGAACCTACGACATGTACTTTGCTAGAGTACAAGTACAAGTACTAAGCATTTTATTTCTCAACATAGTCTCATTTTACCTCTTTACATTTACACCAGCGTTTTTCCAACTTTTTTATTCCTTCCAAAGAATAGGTTTGCTCGAGGCCCTCAAAATAGACGTTTGTTTCAGTGATGACCAGTTCATTCGACCCAAATCTCTTACCGTCCAGTCATTTCTTCAGGTTTGGAAACAGGAAATACTCACAGGGAGCTAAATCTGAAGAATATGCTGGATGGCGTAGCAGTTCGTATGGATTTTTGCGATGGTGACTACACACGTATGCACGAGCGCGTTATTTGATGGAACAGCAGTTTTTACTTCGCCAAATGCGGCTTTTTCTGCTTTAGAAATTGAATCTGTCCAAAAGCTCTGAATAGTATTCACCGATGATCATTTTACTCTTTTCAAGGTAATCGATGTGAATGACACTGCGTGCATCTTAAAAAACTGTGGCCATGACCTTGTTGTCCTACTTTTGTGCACGTTCTCTCGGAGAAATCCACTGTCTGGATTGTTCCTTTGTCTCTGGTGTGTATGAATCCATGATTCGTGAACGGCAACGAAACGGTGCAAAAACTCGTGCGGATTGCGTCTGAAGATCGTCAAATACTCCTTTGAAGTGGCTACACGGTTGCACTTATGGTCGGGTGTGAGCAATCGCGGCATCCATCGCGCGGGTAGCTTTTTCATGTCCAAATATTGAGGCAGAATGTGATCTTCCCGCTCAGTTCAGATGCCGACAGTCTTAACCACTTCACATACTTTCATTCTCCGACCGTCCAACATTATTCCATGGGTTTTATCGGCGATTTCTGGCT
The DNA here is from genome assembly GCA_036346205.1 of Vesta saturnalis. Lineage (NCBI taxonomy): Eukaryota > Metazoa > Arthropoda > Insecta > Coleoptera > Lampyridae > Vesta > Vesta saturnalis. The sequence continues at coordinate 926,880 of JARFJB010001273.1, forward strand.
TGACGATCACTTTTGGGTGACCTGAACGTTTGACGCCTCTTGTTCTGGTACGACCACAACGGAACGCAGCAAACCAATTCTTGATCATTGAAATTGATGCTGCAGTATCTCCATAGTACTTATTATGCCTTTCCTTGGTTTCTTTACGCAAAAAGTAATGCTTAATCAGCATACGAAATTCTATTTTCGTTTCTGTTTTCGAGTTTGTCTGCTTTTAACGGTTGTCAAACACAAACCAAATAACGCAGCTTGCTCAAAATTTGACCGTCGTCTATTATTAGACGACTGCTGATGGGAGCAGTGTTGCATTTAATATTACTTCGCGGGAAATTCAAGAAGTCACTGACTTATACTGTCCCCGTACTATACTCATTTCACTTGGCTCATTATCTTGTCATCTGAATGCTATTAAGAAAATATTATGTCAACTTTGCAGTGTCTTACAAAAAACGTCTCTAGCATCAACAAAAATCAAAATTTTAAAATAAAATTTTACAAATTTCGTCAGAAAAGTTTATTTTACAATGGATTAAAATTTCGTTCGACTTTGTATATTAATTTTGCTTTTATTTGGCTTCAAGTTTAGCTCTGGTGCCACAAACCACAAAAACGGGCACTTTTGATCGTTCGGGCCCAGTAATGGTTACTAAACTTAAAAAAATGTCTGGTACCCCTAAATAAGCTAATTCCAATCGAATCAATGGCTATTTTTTTATTGAACTTCAAACTTTAGTCTTTAAACGGAATTGTTATGTATTATCAGCAACTTGATATTTTTATATCTAACAATCTCAATGAAACCTTGTTAAGTTATTTCAACGGAAATCTTGACAAATGATACTATGACTTTAAAATAAACATATACGCAATTCTTGTCCAATTTAACCGACCTTGAAGGTTTAATAGTTTCTATACGTTTCAAGAGTTGAATATAGAATAATCTGACATTGACAAATTAAACTTTAAAAAACTTTTATAGAGATTTAAAATTAATGTTACGCTAAAAATAGAATAACAGATTAACCAATCATTACCAGAAGATCCCTAAATATCTGCAAATGAGAAATTTTAAGCACATAATAATTATGCTTAGTACGTAGGTATTACCGTACCTACATAAATGACCTTCAGAGAATTAAAAAAAATTTATAATTGGTTTGCTTTTGCAGAAATTTTTTGTATTGTTTGCACACCAAGTGGAAAATGGGAATTATGAATTATGTCAGTTGAAACTAAAGAAATGTATTGTTTATTCGCTTAACTAGCAATAAAGTTTATAAGTAATGTATTTTAATACGACAAATCGTAGCAGAACTTAAAAAATAAAAAGATTTGTTGGCAACAACAATATGATGCTGGCAACATCTAGTTAGTTGATATTATTTGTGACACTGAACATACGTTCAATGTGTCTTGTCTTAAAATTAAGTAGTATATTAGTCTAAAACAATATACACAATATTTCACTTAGTTGACACTAAAGTGCGCTAAAGGGGATAATTTTTAAAAACGGTTTAGTGCGTATTTAGTTTTTCTAACCACGAGTGATGAAATATGGAGAACACTACGTTTTTAAATTGATATGCCTGCGCATGGAAAATATCCACCTAAAAACATGAGGCAGTGACATTTAATGTTTTATTTTTACGTGTGTATAGAATTAAGGATTACAATCATCATTTAAAGAAAAGCGTTAAATGATACAAACGCATATGTTATAGTGATTAATAGAAGAAGGTTTTAATGTGATTTTACTCATGTATGTGAAAATGAGTGATAATTATAAGTAACACCTTACTTTTGCTTATGGATTGGTTTTTAATAATATATATATATATATATATATATATATATATATATATATATATATATATATGCATATGCATATTGAGGGTACCCTACTGCCGCTACCCCCTCCCAAATCTGTCTTTAGTTACGCTATATATCCCTGGCGCTAGTATCGCACACTTATGACTATATATACAGTGAAAGTCAATAAAAGTTGACGTTTTTTAATGCTCTCGTTGTTTTTACTTTGATAAGTTTTTATACCTTGACTATTCAGTTTAATTATTCTTTAACGCGACGTTTACGTGTCTACATAGACAAAATGGTACGTACGCTAGCTGACAAAGTAGCAGCTATCTTAATAATTGGTGAATGTAGAAACAATTTGAGGGAACTTCTTCAGAAGTTTGATGCAACCGGTAGTGTTCAAGATGTCAAACGATCTGATCGACCAACAATTAGTGACGACAAAAAAATCGACAAATGGTAGTACATCCTACTTCATCAACAGCCCAAGTTGCGTCTATCTGTGAAGTCAGTCAAAGGATAGTACATATGATGTTGGCTAAAAACAAATTTCATACATACAAATTAAAAATGGTGCACCAATTTTTAGATGATGACCCCGACCGAAGATTAGAATTCTGTGAAAATATGTCCAATCAAATTATCCAACACCCAGGCTACATAAAATCAATTTGTTTTAGTGACGAAAGTACTTTCTTCCTCAATGGAAACGTTAACACACAAAATGTGGGATATTGGAGTGACACAAATCCTCAAATCTTTCGTGAAAAACATACTCAATTTTCAGAAAAAGTAAATGTTTGGGCAGGTATTTTGGGAAACCACATAGTTGGACCTGTCTTTCTCAATGCTAACTTAACCGGTGAAGTGTATCTGGAGATGTTACAAAACGCAATTGAACCGTTAATTCTTGAAATTTTGGAAGATAATCTAGATGAATTCGGTAACTTGGAAATAACGTTCCAACAAGATGGTGCTCCTGCACACTATTATGGTGCAGTAAGACATTATTTGGATAAAGAATATCGTGGCAGATGGATTGGACGACGAGGTCCGATAGAATGGCCAGCTCGGTCACCAGACCTGACACCATTAGATTTTTTTCTGTGGGGGTACTTAAAATCTAAGGTTTACGCTACAGCATTTGGCAGTATGCACATTTTGAAATAAAGAATTCTTGAAGAATGTAGAGCAATTTCCGCAGACACATCATTTGAACTAGTACGACAAGAGTTTAGCAATAGGATGAATTACTGTCAGGAATTAAGTGGAGCACATTTCCAACATTTACTATAAGAATTGGTCCTTGAATCTTGATTAATTAAGTGCCAAACTATAATTTTAGTATTTATTTAATTTTTCTATCAAAATCAACCTAAACCCTAACAAAATTAGTATTACTGAATAGGTAATTTTAATACCTTTCAAACGAGATGTCACCTGCCATAAGGTATTATTTAAAATTATTGGTCACTGTGGCCCTGTGGCGTCATATATGACTATTACGTCAATTGTCATGACTAGTTGAGAAGCTTATATCCGTTTATATTCACCCTCCAGATTTAATTAGTATAAGTAAAACCGTTCAAAAGATACAAGGGGAGGGACTTTTGACTAGCACTGTATATATATATATATATATATATATATATATATATATATATATATATATATATATATATATATATATATATATATATATATATATATAGAGAGAGAGAGAGAGACATATTTAAGGTCATGGTAGAGCCCGTACGACATATTAACAGTACGCTCTCAAGCCCGAAAAAACGTTATGAAGCCTAAGGTACCCATGTGTATGTCATAAAAATATGATTGTACTGGGTGTCCGAACGATAGAGTAAAGTAAGTTTATGCTTAACTAGAATTATTTGTGTAAATATTGCATGGACCATGGGGTAGAGGTAAGAAGTGTGCATTTTTTTAAAATATTGGAAGTTATACAGGGTGTGCCAGAAAACAGGACGTGAAAAAGTATGATTTTTTTAAATAGAACACCCCGTATTTGATTTTAGTTTTTAATTCTACGTGTCCATACAAACATATTTTGTCATACAAAATATTGGCTGAAAGTTTTTAGTTCTTGAGATATTCGCGTTTAAAGATTATTATGGTCATTTTCGTGGGGTTGATGAATAGGCAATTGTTCCGTTATTTCACAATAAAAAAAATTGATATTTCGTGTGAAAAATGAGTGATATTATACTAACGTTTAGACCGAGTAGTATTTCTAATTTTCTCAACAGGGTGTTTGTTATAACCATTCAAATTTGAAATTTCTCAAATTAAAAAAAATCAGTTTTTTTTTAATTGCACACCCAATATATTTTTATTTCATTTTATTCGGGATTAAAAAATCTATCATTTTTGTCAAATATATCCTATATCTATCTTTGATAGTTTTCGAGGAATTTCGATTTTTCTCACTAGCTACGTTACATACGATACTATAACATTATTGTGGATCGTGGTAGCCATGGAAAACAATTGCGACGAAATAAAACAAACCACCTAAGCGAGAATATTAACAGTTTTTATTAATGAGAAACAGTAATTCAATAATTATTCAACATTGCGTCTTAGTAAATGCTCAAATAGACGGCCTTCTTGCTGAATACACATATTGAGCCTTTTCTTATGTTCTGTCTCACTTCGGATAACATAAGAGGGGTCACTGTGCGACAAGCTTCGAATTCTATTTTCATGTCCTCCCTTGTTGTAGGTTTAATAATATACACCCGATCTTTTATGTATCCCCATAGGAAAAATGACCTGGGTGGCCATAATATAAAGCCATTACGTCCTATCCATTTCTCCGGGTATTGCTGGTTCAAGAATTCCTTACGTCCCGATAAAATGTGGAGGTGCACCATCCTGTTGCAACCACATATTTAGTCGTCCTTCTAAATTGATATCCTCAAGTAACAGGCAATTCTTCACGTAAGAAATGCAAATAGCTGCGGCCCGTTAATGGATCATCAAAAAAATAGGGACCGATAATTTGGTCATTAAGTATACCACACCACACATTTAGTGACCAATAATTTTGGTTTTGAACTTTCGTAGCCAAAATGGATTATCAATGGCGTAATAGTGCATATTATGCCGATTTACAGCCCCATTACTTTTAAACGTCGCCTCATCGGAAAACATGATGGAGCACAAAAGTTGTTATTTAATTGCAGCCGTTGATTAATGATATTGCAGAATTCAATTCGTCTTGCAAAATCCTCTTCTCGCAATTCTTGATGAAGCTCAATGTGATAGGGATGGTACTTATACTTCAGCGTTGTTCGATTCACGTTTGATTTGGAGGTATCACATATCGTAGCTAATGTTCTAGAACTCACTTGGGGATTTTCTTGAATATTTAATAATATTTCAAGTTCTTTTTCTTCATTAGCTGCCCTTTTATTAACAACTTTACGTTTGAAGTATTTAACACTACCGCTAGAATCAAATCTATCCATCAAATTTTCCAAGCCAACAGTAGTAGGTATTCGACGTTCAGGATATTTCATTTTGTAGATTCGTTGTGCCAATAAAGGGCTTTTTTCAGCCTCGCCCAACACATATCATATCAATTAATTCATTTGTCGAATAATCCATAATTGATACAAGAATTGATAACAAGTTAAATGCGAAAACGACAAATTTAATATGTGTTTATTTTGACAAGTAGGAAACCTTTGTATCTTAGTAACGCAATTATTATTTTCCATGGCTACCAAGATCCATGCAATGCAATGTTATCGAAAATAAAGTAGCTAGTGTGAAAAATCGAAATTCCTCGAAAACTATCAAAAATAGATATAGGATATATTTAACAAAAATGATAGATTTTTTAATCCCGAATAAAATGAAATAAAAATATATAGGGTGTGTAATTAAAAAAAACTGATTTTTTTTAATTTGAGGATTTTCAAATTTGAATGGTTATAACAAACACCCTGTTGAGAAAATTAGAAATACTACTCGGTCTAAACGTTAGTATAATATCACTCATTTTCACACGAAATATCAATTTTTTTTATTGTGAAATAACGGAACAATTGCCCATTCATCAACCCCACGAAAATGACCATAATAATCTTTAAACGCGAATATCTCAAGAACTAAAAACTTTCAGCCAATCTTTTGTATGACAAAATATGTTTGTATGGACACGTAGAATTAAAAACTAAAATCAAATACGGGGTGTTCTATTTAAAAAAATCATACTTTTTCACGTCCTGCTTTTCTGGCGCACCCTGTATAACTTCCAATATTTTAAAAAAATGCACACTTCTTACCTCTACCCCATGGTCCATACATTATTTACACAAATAATTCTAGTTAAGCATAAACTTACTTTACTCTATCGTTGGGACACCCTGTACATATGACAAAACGCTTAAATACGAAATACAGATTGGTTCTTCTCATCACGCTGCAGAGGTCGCTTTTATATACAGCTCGTCTGAATATACCAACGAGACCTTGCGTAGCGCAAGTAGTGGCAGCTATGTTCGGGCTCTTTAAGGGTTACTTCGTATATACCAAATGAGTCCGAATTTGAAACATCGATTTATTTGCAAATTTTTATATTAAGGAACGTCCACAGGATGCAGTAAAAAAAAAGATTTGTTTTAAGAAAGAAATGTCCAAAAATTAAACTATTGAAATGTAAATTGTTAATCGTTAGTTTAAACTATTCTTTTGTAATTCTGACATTCAATAAAATTTAGATAACAATCAGTTTGAAACCAGTTAGTGTAGAAATAATATAAGAATATTGAAAATTCCACATCAATTTAACGATATTTGTCTACCTGCGTAAGACGTTTACACAAATGACCTTTGTCTAATGCTTAAATTATTTCGATTGGGTGAAAATTTAATTACTCACAAAACTAATACACAAAATAGGAAAGCAGTATCAGATTTTTAGGATAATTTTTTTTTCAGTTTGAAGTGCAGAAAAAGAAACAATATTAAATTTTAAACTAATTCGTACTTTGTATCTTCACTTACATAAGTTCCAGTAAATGCTACGTTTTATACTGTAGTTCTCAAGATTTTAATTTTAATGCTAAATTCAGCGTACTTTCTTAAAAATTAATTTTGCGTGAATTACTAATATTGTATGTACCCAATAATTTTTGGCTTTTAAGTTAAAATAATGTGTGATTTATGTTCAATTAGCTTTAACAATCAAGACAACACACAAATGGTTACTATTGGCTTAATTTAAATAAAAAATCTCTTATTCACGAACATTATATATTATTGTAACACTTGTGTAGGTTGTTACATTCGTTACTTTTGCTGTATTATTAAGTAAATTATTGCGATCTATTAGAATTAATGAATTGCTCGTGTTTCTTTAAACTTTCTATTTTTCTAGAAATGATAACATTTCTCTAAGTTTATCTCTGTAGTTTCTTAAATATATTACGCTTCACAATTAAAAACATTTTCTGTAGTGGTTAGGTAAACATTTTGATGGTCACTTATAAGTTATATTTCAACTTCATGTGTTGGGTGTCACTGGTCTATATCGGTTTTTGACATTCGCGTATTTGATTCTTAATTTCACTTCCTGTTTGTTGTTTGACGAATGAAAAGCCATTTTGTGTTTCCTAAAAGAAAAATGTAAATTTCTGGACTTTATTTAGCCCATCGATGGTTGTCGGTTTTATAACATTTTTCTAAATTTTGTGCCGCATCACTATAAATAGTAAACAGGTGAACTTTTGTCACGCTTGGTTTTTTTGTTCTTCTACCACGTTTTACTTTCAGGCAATCGATCTGGTTCGATTCAAGAACTAAATCCATTAAGAAAATCATTAAACCAATTCTAAAGGGGTTAAACTTAACCTCACAAATTTCTCGAACCATGAAGTTGTTTTTACACTTTAGATTTGCTGGGGAAGGCCATTACTATTTAACTGTTCGAGACAGTTATAAGCTGTTCTGTTCTGTACTTTTCTGATTTTTTACCTCATTGAAGAGGTACTTTTCGTACGCTATACAATATACTTTTGGTACGCCACATAATATACTTCTCAATCTAAATAAACTGGTATGCTGTGAAAATTTATGTACATTTGCATATAATTCGTATACTGGCATTTCGCTGATGAAGCGTGTTATTTATTACATAGTTAGCAAGAAATTTGACTTCCACACCTGTGAAATATTTGAAATTATAACTTTCCGACAGGCTGGGATATAAAAGATAAGTGATAAATCACTCCTATACAATGTCTTTTGGATACCTTAATGCTTTGGTTAATCTGTGACCAATCCTATAAGTTGTATATATCTATGTACATGTTTGTGATAAAACTTTAAGTGTTATTGCACAAACTTTGCGCTTTTACAGTAAATTTCTTTGGGTAAAATGTTTGAGTATAAAAATAGCAGTTTTGTAAGAAACTGTGTAACTGGATGCGTTCAGCTCAACAGATTCGAGTTACAGGTTTTATTAACCACCTGATCATTTCTATTATTTTTGTTTACTGCCCGTTATTCATAGCAATTGTATTAATACTATAATCTATTATTTATATGTGCGTTTACAACTTGGGGAATGCTTAAATTACCTGTTTACTGTATTTTATTAAAAACTATAGATCTATGTTTTAGCATAACTTGGCTTTGCAATTCTGTGTATTACTTTGCAATTTTTGGATATAAATTTAATTTGATTTCATTATCTAAATTCTAGTATTGGATTCTTTGGGTGGCTTGCTATATTGTGTAATTAAGAGCACAAATATTTTATGTATTCTCTGTGGTTAACAATTTGTGTAACACGAGTGAATTACTTATTTATTTAGGGAATTATGTCACTTTTACTTTTTTTGGTGAATGTAAATTTTATATCTATATATGTGTACATACAAATGCAAACTATATACTGCCATTATTAGAAATTAATATACCGCTTTTGTTTTGGGGACTTTCTACTTTACAACTATTTTTTTCCTAGTGCTCAGATCCTTGCACATATTTCGTTACTTGGCTAGAAAAGTGGCAAATTAACAAGTTATCTAGGGCTGGCTGTTTTATCATTCTAGCTGGCGCCCTTCTCTTCTATTTCAGCAACCATTACCACCTGTATCACTGTGGGACCCATCCATCTCTACCGTGACCGAGCTACCGCCAAGTCCTATATACAAAAGGTATCTCCTCTGTTGGGGTAAGTTTGAGCACAAAGTTCAATTTTGCACGTAACAAGGTATAACATGTAAAACTATCTACTACAGATTACTATTTTTGTTGTTGAAGGTCACAAATTTAAAAGTTTTGCACTAATTCCAACGCTACATTTACAATTAATGTTATCCGCGGCTTCGTCAACTACTTGGCCTTGTATTGTTAACGCAGAGTTTATTTAAAATTGCATTAAATAGTATTACAACTTATACATAAAGATTTACCCAATTTGCAGTGTCTAAAAATCGCCTTTTTAATTTAAATGTGGAACATTCTTTTCTCGTCAAAATGTCAAAACTCGGCCTGGTATGTTTATATTTAAAATATTCTTGTTACGGTTCTACACCAGTACTTGTAAATTTCTATTTTGTAACAATTTCTTGGTATATTCTAAAAACATTTTAAAATTTTTATAAAACATTCAGGTACAGTCCTGGTTTTAAAACAATTAAAAAAGATTTAAATACATTGGATTATATAAGCACCCATGCGTCTATTTGTCGAATATCGTAGTAGATCAGATAATATTGGATGTCACTCTTAACTAAGCCGACCCTGTATTTTATTCCTACAAATACTGAAATTATAACAAATGAGGGCTCCATATTTCTAAAAGAAATTTGGAGCTGGAATGGTTAAAAACGGCAGATAAGTTCCATTACACTACACTTCCCTTTAACCCTTAATTTCACTCCCCTACAAAAAATGTCAAAAACCGCCCTGTGGTACCCACTCTTGTTGAATAAGGAACTTACCAACCAAATTTTAATCTCCTAATGAAATTAACCAGAAAAACTATATCGACCTTCAACTCCGTGTTTCACCCTCTTAAGGAGAGCATCTTTTTAAATCGTTTCTTGTTTTAAACCGCCACTAGGTATTCTCTCGTACCTGAAAATTTCATGTCGTTAAGTTAAACAGTTTGGACTGTGGGTTGATGGATGGATCAGTCAGTCAGTCAACCTTGTGATTCATGTATAAAAATTATTAAAGTCGTGATAGCCTTAGTTTTCATAATAGTATTACGAAATTGTTAAAAACAAGACGAATACTCACTTTTCGGTTACTCTTCTGAAAATATAATAAATCCATCTAAACAACTTTTAAAACATTAAAAGTATAAGGTACCGTGTAAGGCCCTTTCTGGTAGGTCTTACAAGTATATTCCACTATGTGGATTTAAGTGCTCTTTCTACTGGACTTAGTTGGGAAGTAGGGGTGGGTTTCGGTTGACTCTTATATCTGTTAAATAAGTTTTGACACCTCAGGTTTAATACATGTATTGAAACGCGTTTGTTAAATTTTACAAATTCTTTTTACATATACCCACTTAGCGTATTTTCAATATATGTACTTAAATATTCAATTTACAATTGTCAGGTAAGTGTATTAAAACTAAATAAAACAATATCCGTGGAAAATAAATGAAAATAAAACATTCTATCTCACAAAACTGAAAATAAAAATTATTCTGTATGGTGGGTAGGCCACCCGCTATACTTTTGGGTCCTGCTGGCGAGGTATGGACGTGATTTATTTACCTTGGATTCCCGTGTCTATGTCGTTAGTAGAACTGTAATGATAATTACGTATAATAAAAATATAAACAACCAACTGACGGTTTCAATTTTTCTAGTTTCACCCCTAAGAAGTTTTGATTAATCGCTGTGCGGTTGTGTGAGTGTTTATACAAGGATTGATTGTCTTTCAGGTAACTTACTTCCTATAATTTTATATTAATAAGGAATTATTACAATGGAGATTACGGTTGTATATTTTAGCACTGTTTGTTATTTTGTCTCTATGGTATACGGGATCCCGTTTGTCAATTTCAATTAATTTAATGAATTAACTTTTAATTGTATTTACAAAGTCACGATGGGTTTTACTGATGCGATTATCGGAAGGACGTCTTTATCATTCACAATGGAAACGTCCTTGTACATGAAAGGGTATAAAATAATTCAAAGTGATTTTCACTGAATAGGGAAAAATTGTTAAATTAAGTTAACCAGGTTTCTCTAACACACGACTTATTATTTTTCTTTAATACAATGTGAAAATATACTAAATTTTAACACAATATTACGATCGGCATAACAACAAGCTGTTGGTAGGTGATAGGAGGTCAATGTTATTGGTTTCAATGTACTTAATATACGTAAACTAGAATGAAATTAAAGGGAAATTAATGATGTTTAAATAGGGTTAGGATGGTTGACTAAAAATTGTTGATTAGAATTTTTTTTTAAATTTAATTTACAGTGACCTGGAATATTTCCAAGCTAAACTTCTAGATTGTACTGTGATTATTTTTAATCGGTTTCTTTTAATAAAACAGCATTTTTGGAGCAGGTTTGTTTTCAGGTGAATTCGGATATGCTTTCATAAGTTATGGATCGGGAACTTATACGGGGTGGTAATTATAAATCTCACTTACGGCCAGGTCGCCTGACCTCAGCCGTCTAAATGAGGAGTTTTTGCGATTCTAGCTATCTGGGGATGGTTAAAAGTTCCAGATATATAGAATCTAAAGGTTTAATATGGCATTAGATGGATAAACTCCCCTGCAGTCCAAGTTATAAAACCCAGAGCTAGACAGAGTAACTTTTATTAATAAATTAGGTGGTTGGGATTTTGTCTTCCAAAAAGAAACCTAGCTAACCAGTGATCCCACAGACGTCGCTAAAATGCCTCGCCAACTGAATAGGACCATAACGTCCTTAGGAGACCGCCGAATTGCGTCAGCAGTTTTTCATAAGTACGGTACTAATAGCTAGTTCCTTTCAAATCGGGATTTATACAGGTATTAAGATGTAAACAGGTAATTTCAACTTATTTTTTTTTTAATTAGTTTGAAGTTAGGCTTGGAATAATCAACAATTTATAAGTTTATAATGGATATACTTTAAGAGTCGGTCAGGTTATGAATTATTCTCGAAGGGAGAATTTTCAAGAAGTGCAGGATTTCGGATTGGTAATAAACTATATCAGGTAATAAATTATTATTGGAACGGTTTTATATCTGGTCTAAAAATGGGGGTTTAGGTGGGACGGAACGCAATGGGTTTTGCACATCCATAAGAGGGGATACTGTGCGCACGCAAAATTGTTGTTTGTTATCATACCTGGATTCTGAAAGCGTAAATGAATTGTTATTTACAAAATTATCTTCATAATTTCTTTATTTTAAAATTTATTTCGCTCACCGTATTTCTGGGTCGTTACAACCGTATAGGTCATTTATGGGCTAAAGCGGTAAGCTAAACTTTACTTCGGGTCACTAGTGACTTATAGTTTTACTTGAACACTAAACGTTGTTTTTTTATTTTTTTAATTCCTTTTACTTAACTTTTCTTTAAAGACTACCTTACAAACTTATGTATTGCATGACTGCAGCTGTTCCTTTTATGGGCATTTATCTCATTGTACTCTTTTTTCCTGCATTTTTCCCAATGTCAATTTAAAAGAGATTTAATTTTTCCCATGGGCAATTTTCACTCACTGTAATATTTAAATGTGTTAATAAGATTCCCGGCGGGAGCCAGAAGTGTTGCCAAAGTGCAAAGCATGCTATGGCCAGTACATAAGTCTTCATCTGTCAGACACATGCTGTAGTTAAATCAAACGGATTTACAAACGTATTTTTGTAAAACTATGAAGCTTCCTGCTCAGTGTCGGGTATCAATACATGTATAAAATAATTGCCCTTGTATACAATTTTTATAATGTTGAAATAGGTCAATGCATCGTAAAGGCAAGCATCGGTAATTTTTAGTATCAGCGCACTCCAAATAAATAACTAAAAGCGAGAACATTAAGTTAAATTGTTGCCCTTGACATCAGAGTTTTTTAGTCTTCTTGGGTTTGAACGTTCCAATTTTCAAACCCTTGAAATTAATTTTTATACTATATTTGAAACTTCTCTGGAACAAACCATAATCAGATTTTTTGTCATCCAATAAATCTACTATTTTGTTATAAATTGCTATTAAATAAATCAACTAATGCATAAATTTCATAAATTTTTATTGCTTTGCTAGAAATGAATGATAGAAAAGGTTTGGATAAAAAATTTAAACCATACGTGAGTTATAATATATAATTCACGTAAAAAAAACTATCCTGTTTATTCAAAATGTTCACAAGCTAAATTTTTTAGTAAAATATTTATAACATTGCTCACTTATATAATAAACTACTATTATCTTCTACTTTATGAATTTCTAAAAAAAAACTCAATTGGTATTCAATTGGTCCATTTTTTTGTACAATCACCATTACCATAAACAATATATATTTATACTGTTATTCTATTCAGTAGTGTTAATCCAAAAATGAATGAACGAATGAAATACAACCGCATGCGGAAAGGTTAAGTAATCGTATTTAATATGGCTCCTTGCCCTTGTTTAGTATGTAGAAAAAATTAACTGTCGCAAATAATGTTCCAGTTTATTTTTAAATCACCATTATTTTATACTTAATTAGCGCAAAATAACAAAAACGTAGCATAGCACATGCAATATTTAATACTTCTTAATTGTAACGACTAAATGATATAACGTTTAATGCTTTACGATAATGATAATGCATTTTATTTATTACAATGAATAATGGGTTTTAAGTTAAAGAAATGAATGGAACCTTTGTGTTAAAATAAAGTGTTACTTACAACCAAGAACTAAGCTTTAGGGATGACAACGATTGATCTTTAGTATCTACCTTTAGAACATTGCTTATAACATAACGAACAAGCATTCAGTAGTGTATTGTTTCAAATATAGTGCAATCGTAGATTTGTTATTGTTAAAAGTACTAATAAAAATTTTAAAATATTGAAGATGATAGCATTACTGAATTAAAATAATCCATTGGACGTGTCACTTTGCTTTTTAACTGCTGTTAGGATCAAAGAAGTTTTATTTTAATTTTACAAATGTTTAAAGCTCTCAAATTTATTATGTCAACGTAGTTAGACATTTTCGTGTATGTCACGTTATATACTCGGTCTTTGATGTCCTGTTACAGTTTGCTTTTACGGCGACAACGTTGTCGGGGCTTAAAAGTACCTAAGAGTATATACTTTGTATAAAAAACGAGTTGTGTAAGTAACCCTACCTCGGCATTCATAGCGACCTGATAACATATCGGGCTCAACAGAGTACACCATATATATATATATATATATATATATATATATATATATATATATATACATGTATGAGTTGAGATTTCGTTGTAGCAGAGTTACGTTTGTGCTTCCGAAAATCCATAATCCATAATAACCATTTATAATGTAGTGTAATAAGTGCACCACGTATAACTAACGTTTAAAGAATGCCTGGTGTAAATAATTTAATAATACATAAACAGGTTGTAAATAAATGTTCTCAGAACAAATCGTTAAAATAACCAGAGATCCAAACCACTCAATATAAGATAATGCCGTTGTCCCAGTCGGTAAATTAAAGTAGGTCGGTTTAATCTTTTGATTTGCTTAATTACCACAAATTTCTGCTTGGTTATTTCCACTTAACATAAATATAGTTACTGCAATGTAACAATAATAAAAATGATCTCGGACGCCAAGTTATTTTTTGATTATGCTCGGAATAACTAAACCGAGTATACAATAAAAAAATTCACCAAAATGTCAAAATAAACGATATACAAACTATATTTATTAAATATATAAATTTAGAATTATATAAACTATATCTTAAAAACTAGTTGTAATAGCCTTAAATTACTAAATTAGGAGAATATAAATACCTGTTCGAAACTTTTGTACACAACTTTTTAATAAAATCTGGTATCTAAACAAATACGAAATGTAAACCAAAGGTGATGTAATCTTTGCACAATATCAATATCTTTTAATAATAATGCTGTACGTTGTAAACCATACCAAAGTTGAATGTTACTTCTTATAAATTTATCTTCATGAATTTTGAATAATCCAATGTTTATTGCATTCTCTCGAAAGTTCAAATCAAAATGTGATCTAAATTTAGATCTGTATTAAGTGCAAAATTGCAATCGTAAGCATCGAAAATACCAAAAGTGGTAAAAATGTAAAAGTTATAAAAGTAGCAAAAGTGCCTGCAAAGAGAAAATGTTTTACATTTTAATACAATACGAATTAAATGTACCTTACCATTAAATCAATGGCACTTTTCACAAAATTTAGGTGGAAACCCAAAATGACTTCCTAAACAACGTAAGGTTCATCAAGTAATCTCGTAAGGACGCTTACGATGTCAGATGATATAGCGGTGCGCGAAAAACGTGCGCAAATTTAATTCCACGATATGGAAGTATATAAACCTTTAAGAAAAACATGCAACTAAGTTACACCAAAATGCAAATTAAGTTGCCTACCACATACTTATAAATCATTAATAATTAAAAACTCTTTTTTCTTAAATTTTACAACTAAATGAACGAAGAACGTAAAAGATTTGTTACACATTGTTCGGTAGAATATCACATAATATGTAATGAAATGATGATTATGGTTCAAATAAATTTATATCGTGTTAAATTGACCATTTTAAACACTGTAATCCGATGTTGCACTTACTGCAACCACTATTAGCATCAAAATAACGCAACGTGTAATTTAGGTTCAATTTTTTTTTAACAATATGTTGATGGTTCACTCCATGATTATTTTGAAACAATAGTCGCGTATATCTCTCTAAGTAAAAAATTGGTTGAATACCTGAAACGATTAAAAACAGAAATACTGTTTATAAGCATTTCTGTCTTAAAATATCACACTTTAGTCTCTCAAATATTGAGTGTTATCTCTAGGACGCTTCTTTAAATTATGAATCCGCTTAAACGTTTAAATTAAATACCCGAATACAAACGAAACTAGAAAATCTTGCGTATTCTTATGTTTCATTCTTTCCAACCAACATATACATATGAAGGTATAAAAAGGTTATGCAATCGACTTTTTGGCCAAGTTTCGCAAATATCGGCCATGATACCTGTATGTGAGAGTGTGTGTGTGTGTGTGTGTGTGTGTGTGTGTGAGTATGTGTGTGTGAGTGTATGTGTGAGTGTGCGTGTGTGTGCGTGTGTGCGTGTGTGCGTGTGTGCGTGTGTACGTGTGTGCGTGTGTTCGTGACGTGTGTCGTGGTATGTGCGTGTGCGTATGTGCGTGTGTGCGTGTGTGCGTGTGTGCGTGCGTGCGTACGTGCGGTGTGTGCGATGTATGCGGTGTGTGCGGTATGTGCAATGTGTGCGGTGTGTGCGATGTGTGCGGTGATGAAGTGTGTGTGGCTGTGTGTCTGTGTATCTATGTATCTGTGTGTCTGTGTGCGTGTGTCTGTGTGTGCGAGTGTGCGTATGTGTACGTGTGCGCGTGTGCGCGCGTGTGCGCGGCCGTGTCTACGCGTGCACTAGTGCTCCAATAGCTTGGTTACCATGGTGTTCTTTGTTGCCAATAATTGATATCACGACAACTGAGCTTTCAGAAGGTCCAGATTTCCACTCCAAACATACATGGAACTTCACATTAAATAATTCGCTTTTAACAAAGGCTAATTTAGTTTTTAAAGCAGTATAAGGCCTTATCAGTACATTACATTATTAGCTTTCACATTATTTCCGCTTCAAAACCTTTTTGAGTATGAAAAACTTACAAAACACTGACCAAATACTATAGAGTGAAATGGATTTCCCAAACTTGCGAAAGTCGACATTCTTTAAAGAATGCTAAGAGACACATTTACATTATTTCGTAAAGTTGTTTGGGTAAATACGATTCGTATAAAAACTATTTGCCGATATTGAATCTTACAAAAATTTTACTTATTGATTGGAACCGTTTTGGGGACCGGAAGAACGAGATTTGAACAATGCTAATATTAATATCTAACTGTAGATATCCGACATAAATGGATGTGCATAGAATAGTCGTAAGTAAATCAAAATCAGCGAGTTGATTTCCGCATGTAGCAAGAGCTATGCTAATCCTTTACATAAATTTCCTATCCTAGAAATATATTTCCCGTTAAAACTTATTTCCTAGTAATTTCCACAACTGTCGTATCATTGTTAATAAATCTTATCCTTTCCTTAATTCCGCTATAAATACCTACCACTTTTACATCAATCTTACACCGGACACATATACCATTAACTTACAAATTACACATTATAGTCCAAAATGCCTGAACAACTAGCATCCTGAATTACATATCCAAACCTGCCACCAATCTTACACCAGGCACACCACTAACACTCCTACTCCCTAATCCAATATGATTACAACCACCCCTTTTTAAGTCACGCTTGTGTAGAAGGCTCTTGGCAGGTCTTAGTACCGAGTCTGGTACCTAAATGTGCTTAGGGTACGAGATAATTAGTTTACCGGAGCCTGAGCCCCGAATAGCTAAATAATGCGACGCCTCAGAACATCCCTATACCTCTATATAATCACCCTCACAAAAAGGAAAGGTACCATCATTCAAACCATCATCCTGTATGTGATTCGCACCCAGACGGGTTTTTGAATTATTCCCGAACGATGTAGTTATTTAGGCGGAGGTCGGGCCCCGAACAACTAACTACTTCTACTTAAACCAGAACCCTTAAGCATATGCATCCCTTTAATCGTTGCCGGTAGTTAGGCTCCGAATACGATATCCCTGTCCCTAGGTATCTTCCATAGACTTCTGACAATACGCCTTATAATGAATTAAACCCTCACGTGCCGTCTAATCCCTTAATTACCTAATCTCAATCTAAAGTTACTTGATTATAATTACAGTTAAAAGCGATATTCCCTTCACCTTGCACATATCCTCAACTTCATAACATTCAAATGCCACCAGGTACACATAATTCATACACCCATAATTAATACACGCATAATTAATACAGACATAATTAAATAGACCGATTCAGAATCAACCCCTATCAGGATCATATGTCCTTATCATACCATAATTTTGCGAAATAATTAGAACAGTATCAAAACCCACTCATCTGTTATCTGTATAACTCCTATTTCACCTCACCACTGTCCAGGTACACCCACATAACACCTGCCGTTTAATTAACTTTTTTTTAAATAAATCTTTTCCCGTGCGTATTAAACATCTGTGTAATAACCTACTTTACAGTTTTACCCATAGAGGCGACACGAGGCGGGAAAATAAGCCGACCAGCCGACCTAGCAGTTTTGGGAACGAGGCCAACCAGAGTTAATTTTGTTTTATTATTTGCTATTTTATTAGTTACCTGAATATTTTAAGTTTATTTAGTTTATTACATAGAGTTTGATTGATTTTATAACAATTTAGATAATAAAACTTGTTACAACAGGTTCAGCTTACATTGCTTAATTGTTCACAAAGTAGTCCGTCATCTAATCCCAACCCTGAGGGACATTACAAGGGCTACCGGCCAGAAATTTGACTTGTAGACCAGGAGCACTACAAGGAAACCGACATTGTTGCACAAATTTAGTATAGTATTACCAAAAACAATAAGGAAAATTTTAGAGCATAAAAAAGTGAGTTTACCACTTTGCTGACAAAAGAGGTTCATGAATTTTGATTTCGCGCTTTTTGACAATAACCTGATTTGAACTAACTACACCATAACAGCATGTATATTGAATTAACATTAAAGCATTGATGATGGTCATCCGAACAACGATTTTGGTCTTTTTCGTAGCGGAATAGGTGAATATGCATTGAACTTTACAGTTTCTGGCCAGAAACCTAGCTAATTAGCGCTTTGAAGTGTAAGGACCATATGTGGTAAACTAAGAATATTGATACGATATTTCTAATAAGAATTATAGAAGCAATTGTATAATGTTGTCCAGTTCTGGAAGATTTTGTGCTACTTAAAGGTAAAGATGCAACTAAACAAAAACCCCAAAGTTGAAAACGCAGTCACATGAAATATTTCATTTTGAGGAATGTGAAGGAGGTAAGCGCAAAATTACAGCATATCCCAAATCCGTGGTAAAAATTACAGGACTCGAGCCATTTAGGAATTTTCGTCAGCTAAGAGCACTTTCCGGATTTATGATTGAGGTTGTTAATGTGATTTTTCCTTAAATCCTTTGTCATACATATGAACAGTGGAGTATTTTGGGGCGAAACGCCAAATAAAGGTATTGGAATTTTATAATAAACAGGTTATACAGCACAACTATATAGGAAAACGCAAGGTGTTTATTCTGCCTCCACCTCAAAGGGGAGAGCAGGCTGCTTGAAATTTTAGGCACTTTGATGGATTCCCAACACACATTAAGTATATATGAATGATCAGAAGAAACGTAGTTAGGGTTTTGAGAACAATACGTCTAAATAGCTACACCTGATGCCCCTATACGCAGTGATCATAACGCTGTATGTGTTTGAGAAAAGCCCCCTGAAAGAACCTCATACAGGGGAGGAGGCAACGGGAATCAAATCCATTGCCTGCCGAACGCTAAGCAGGCCGTGTTACCACAGACCCGTTAGCTCATTACACAACTAGAACATCTTATCATTATGATAATAGAAATGATGCACAGCTTAAAAATATACCTTGCCAATAAACGATTTTAACCCGAAAAAATAAGTATTTTTAATCATCACTAAAAATCGTGAAACTGTATTGTGTTATACATTCACATAAAAGAATCTATAATAGTAATGCATACTTTTGTAATTAAACCTTGTTATTGTATTTCTTTTTCATATTAATATTGTCAAATCAGTTATTGGGATTTTTTTTTTGATGTAAATTAAATTACTTCGTAACATCCATTATTCCTGATGTTATATTATTTAGCGGATAGCTATTAAAATCATTTGGTTATTGCTGGTTCTATTATTTTCTAATTTAAATTTGTTTTAAATATACCGTTCCCCTAAATTAATTAAATTATTTTTATCGTTGATGGTCATTCATACTTAACGTGAGTTGAGAACCACTGGTTACGGTTGGTAATAGTGACAAAATTACTAAGTTCATGAAAGAACGCTTTCTATTCCTTTTTGCTTCCACAAGTGGGTGTAGGCCACGTTTTAATTCCTAGAGAAATCAATTATTTCCTGGATGTAATTAATGCATCGACTAGAGTCGATTTGGAATGATTAAGTAGTTTTAATTATTTCCTACGCAACGTGCAGATTTAAAAGTTAAAACATCAAGTATGTCTCACTTCTTTTTTTTTCTATTATAAAACTTTCTTTACTTTTAACCATCAACACCACAATTCTCTCATTATAATTACTAACTTTAAGGAAAATGCATACATATTCTGACTAGAAATTCTCATAACTTTGGATTACGAACATAACATTTCGAAATTCTACCATGTTCGAATTGGTCTTATTGTACACCTTGTTAAGAGGTCCTACTCTACTCTGGGAATCAGCATATAGCACTGTGGGGTTTCCGATATCTCTAATATAATGATATAAACTTCCGAACTACTTCTTACTTTTGATAACCTACTACATTCATTGGAAATTGCATTACGTTTATACCTACTAATATCACACTGTATGACACGAAGATTTGTAACTAAATCAAGCCGATTCAAAGCTAATTGGAAGCCTATCTTTACACTTTTGTGAATGAAACACACCTGAAGCTATTTTAATATACAGCCCTACCGTACTTGTTGTTATGCTAACCCTTAAGTAATTAACGGCAATTTTGTGTTCTAAATGCTCTATGTGAAAAGTGATCTGTTTATCTGTGATATTTGTACTAAAGTCAACTTTACAGTACTTCATTTAATTTAATCTGAACTATTTTTATAAATATAGAACAACCTCTACAGTTGAATGCATTTATCCTTGCGGCTTCTTATATGTATTACTGCTGTATTGTTATTAACCCTCGAATGTTTAGGTATTTACCTCTGATTAGGAGACAGTAATCTGCTATTGACTATTGATAGTTTACTCATTGATTAATTTTATTATTGGTTTTTATTATAGTACACTACCATATGTGTAAAGTAGTTTTGTGGGTGGTCTATACAGTCACATAGTATTTAATTTTAATTCATATTTAAGCTTAAAAATTATTTAGGTTTGGGTTTATCCGTTTATTTGATAATTAAGGTTGGATTTAATATAAATATATATTATAAACGAGACATTAACCTCATTTATTGAGTTTTATTCTTTTTAATTTTATGCAATAGTTTTCAAGTTTCAATTGTTAATTTAATAACAAGGCATCAAAGTAGGTCAATAATACTCTGAGTTTTTCTTTAATTTCTTTGTGCTCCGCTATCTATTCATCTCAATAATAATTCAGTTTAGTTTGACTTATTTAAATTAGGCATTCATTTTTAATTCTTGTTATCCCATTACATTACATTACATTGATTACATTGTTAATTTTTGTCTGCACTACCTACTGTATATTTTAAACAAATATTAATTTAAATATTTGGTTCTCTTTGGGGGTTACAATCAGCATTTTGATTTAATAATTTTGTTGTCGATTATTTCCATATCTGTGTATTTATGTATGTATAACCTTCTTTTTCAGGAAACCTATTTAACCACCTATCTTATCGTGTATAAGTATTTCTTCTCGTATAAGAGTCACCCTTCCTGTTTCAAGTTTTAAGGTAACCGCTCCTTTTTTTGTGTATATACTTAAAAAGTCTAGGCGTCCAAATTGCTTTTTTTCCGGTCTCCCTATATACACTTCTATCCTTTCGCTCTCTGACCTCGATGTTCCCCACGCATCCCAATGCTCTTTAACTGATAGTGCCTTTCTATGGTCTCTCTCTCTCTCTCTCCCTTTCCAATTCTTTTGTGTACATACTCGAGTACTACAGGCACCTCAGCATTTGAGCACGTTACAACTTAAACGCATACAACACACATTAGCTGCCCCAATAATCAAGATTTTCTTTAAGAAAACTTTTTTATAAGGCAGTTATAATACATGTAGTAACGTTATTTTTGGTTAGGAACATAATTTAGTATATTCTAGCAAAATCATCGATATGACAAATGTAAAATACGTAAAAGTACACTGCAACGCTAGCGCGGTAAGTATACCATTCTCTTCGTAGAGAAGACTACATATCTAAAAAAGCGGCGCAATAATATAAAACTCACACACACACACACCCACGCACACACGCACGCAAGCACGTACGTACGCTCCCACCCACCCAGCCTACCACCCACACATACACATGCAGATATATATATATATATATATATATATATATATATATATAGGGTGGTCCAACAATGATTTGTATCACCGTAGAACTCGGCAAAATAATGGTTATGAAAAAAATTTAGAACACGTCTATATCTAGGGGGATCAATTTTTATACAAACATCATTTTTGCTACTTTAACCCTGTGCGGGAGGAAGCACTTCCTTCCTAATATTTAAAGAGAAGGAGGGGTTAAATGACTTCTAAGTTAGAAGAGCTTTTCAGTATTTAACTTGATCGATTAGTTGCTGAGAGATTGCGCCTTACTAATACAAAGTTAAAGAATTATTAAATTAGTAACCTTCAAACCCTACCCATACTTCAAATTATGTTAACCCTACCCAGGGGTACTAGAGTACCCCAAACAAAAATGATAAGAAAAGTAGTGAAAATTCAATTTATTGATATTAAACTCAAATGAACACTTAGTCTATACATTTTTGCAAACACATAATGATATTTTATCCGGACAGATGAACTTTTGGCACACCTCGCAGCTTGTTCGGCTCTTACGGTTTCGGGATCGTACGCAGAGGGTGCACCGTCCAGAAGTCTTAATCTATTCACCTAACTTTTGGGTCTGTGTTGCCAGTTTGAATATACCACTGATATTTTCTCGAAGATAAGCGCTCCCTCATGTGGGTTTCTAAGAGCGATAAGGCTAAGGACTTCAAAAAAGTGCGCCTATTTTTGATTACTTCTTTATCATTTGCTTCTGATCCGCTTACAAGAACCAGAAACTTCACTCCTACAATATCTAGAAACCCAAAGAAGGGGCCACCAGCATGTTCTTCGAGAAACTGAATACTGGTGGCAGAGCCTGTCCAAACAATCGGCACCACCTTTGGTGATGTTATAAAACTGAATTTGTAACGGTATAAACGGGTGGTAGAAAGGGATTACAGATAAAATTGGCCTTTTTTGCACCGACCGGTCAGCGTATGGGAGTGGGTAAGATGTTGATAAATTTTGCACATCCAGAATAGTAAATCGTACGTAAGTCAAAGTAGGGGATGAAGACGTAATCAGATCGGTTAAGGGCGCCAGAATGTTTGGTAGTCAAAATAAGGGGCGTCGTGCCAAAATTACGAATACATAGCGTGTCTAAACTTACAAAAAATATACGCCTACCTACCCGCAATCAATCACAGGTATCCTCGACAGCAACTCAGCAAACCATCTGAAATAGGGCTTCAAAATAGTACTACACGCCTGACAAATAAAAGCGTGTTAATCACTCAATAATGTTACGTTACGTTACTACACCTCAGTGTAAATAATTAGGCATAATATATTAATCTTAACAAAAAAAAATCACCCTTAGTGGATGCACTCTAAATGAATTCATAGTCAACTAGAAGTCGAATAAAACACTGAATATCATTAACGCTTTCACTCAATAAAGAAACTGTAACTTCGTTACGTTAAAACTTAAGCTCCTAAATTACCGGTAAATTTGCAATTTAAAAAAAAATTTTATGTAACACAAAAGGGGTTTTCACAGAATTAAAACAAATTTATGATACCTAAACAAAACTATAATAAATTAAAAAATAATATAAATGTAAACATACGATAATGCGTGTAAAAAAAATAACAAATGCTTAATTGGCGACGGGAGGTCTGGCCAGAATTCTGCGTAACGCCGTTCTAAATCGCTTAACCTAAATATTTCGTGGATTATTAAACCACACTACTTCAGGGTCAATTGCCCTTTAATACAAAAATGAAGAGTGTGAAGGCGGAGCATCAGAATTATGATTACTTACAATAATTAAACCAAAGCAACAACTTAATTTAAAAGGTAACCGACTCCGCTTTCAAACCTTCGTAAACAAAGAAAATCATTAAGGCACACACGCAAAAGATCCTGAAAATACTCAATAAAACACAATGTTATACTACCTTACTGTCTAAATTAGCACCTCTTCTGTGTTACAACAATCTAAAATGAACCAGGTGACCAATTACTGCTATTACGAATACGGAATCTCCCTGGTCTGACACAAGATGATGAGTGATAATGTTGACTATTTATTTTTGTACTCAAACGGTTCCTTGATTGAATCTCGGTAAAGTGTTACTGCGTTAATTAAAAACTTCTTTTAAAATAATGAATTGTGCGCTCAACTTGCTCGATAACTTTTATCTTTTAAATAGTTTTCTTTACACTACCAATCCCAAAAGGTTGTTAACTTTATTTATATAAATCTAGTTTTAATATTCTGCGAAAGTTTCTTTGTACTTCAACATGCCCTGCACGGCAATTAAGTGGCACTCCAAGAACGTTAATTTAATAAGTCCGCTACAGCGACATAAACCAACGACGTCACAGAAGCACTAAAATAACACGACGGTGATCCCCAGGTAACTTGATTACGTAAAATCGAAATCGGCACTAGGTCTTGTCGTTTGGTGATTGAACAATTTCACTTAAAATCCCTTCACAGGTTTTCTTCAAAAAGTAGGTAACTACCCTCACAACACGAAAGTTCGTTCGTTAAACACCAAAAGGTCCAATCTATCAACGTTCTAACCAACCCCTTAAGCCGTAGCAACAAACGTCCCAGTAACACTCCTCGAGAGCGCTATCAATAGCCGAATCCACCAAATTATTACCAAATTCCATCTTGGATTTTCAAATCCTACCACTCACAAAAAAATCTCATTTAATCTAGTTCCACCAATTAAGAAACGGAAGGAGAAGATATGATACCCCCTACCCACAAATTTCGTTCTCAAACGTAAGGGCTCGATAATTTTCAAAATTCTAAACGTCAGCAGAATCAACGTGAAAAATATCTCGGTATTTTCATTTAAGTTCAAACAGTTAGTCCCACATTCTATCTTTATGACTCAAAACCAACATACTCAATATTAAACTGAACGAATGATATCAAATAAAATTAAAACTACGTTCTTTCTTTCAGTTACTTAATTTTACAAAACTTTCTATTAAATTTTAAGGAAATCAAACGAAATAAACATTATTTAAACTTATATACAACTATTTACAAATAAAACGCTACTCAACATTCAATAACCGGGGAACAATAAGGAAAACAATCTCTCAAAATTTAAATGCAATATTACGAAAAACTAAATAAATTTAGAAACCAATTACCGATGATTTCAAACCTCGTTCCTTAAATTACGGAATAGTAATTCACAAACAAAAAAAATTAAGCTCGAAGCACACCATCCTGAAAGGTCGCGATACACGTAGAACAAATTCATCCATACAGCTCAACTCAACAGCAAAAATTTGACGGTAAATCGCTAGAAAATCGTGATCCTATCACAAATTATTTCAGGCAACGGAATTATACGGTCTTTATACACTTCATTGTTCATTGAGGATATCATTATTACACACTTTTTCTTCTCGAATTTTGGAGTACAGTACGAAAGTAAGGTTAGGTCTTCGGTGAAAGCAAACATTGCAGTCTTTCTTTGTCTGTCTTTCAGATTCAAGAAAGTCGGTGAGATTTCAGCTTTATTAGATTTCATGGTACCCACAATTGTTACGTTGTGGTCTCGTAGCAACTATTGAGCCATAGGAATAGATTTGTTTATTTAATAGTGTGTTAATCAATACAAAAATTTTTACACTTGTCAACAATATAAACATAAAAGTTAATAATTGTGGGGTGGCATTACTTATTATAGGCCCTTAAATCCCTGGAGTCATTGGTTAAAAACTCGTTTACACTATACAAAGCCTTTATCAAATACTATTTAATGAGTGATTTAAATTTGGGGGTGTAAAGGTGTGGGAAATAGTTTGGTAGTGCATTAAAATGTTTTATCCAGTAATAGGTGCAACTGAAACCTGCTTTGTTTAACTTTGTAGTATAAATGAGCTAGGATACGTAAGTATACCGAGTGATATGAAACAACTTTTATAGTGCTCTGCGTAATTAATCCGCGCGATTATTCTAACAGCTCTTCTTTGTAATTTAAAAATTCAGTTACTTATGCTATAATGTCCCAATATGAAAATACAGTATGTAATATGCGGTTGAAGTAATGACACATATATTATTCTTAAAACTTTTTGTGATAGGCTGTTCGATGCTGCACGTAGTCGATAAGTACCAGAATTGATTTTTTTAGCTATTTTATCACCTTTCTTGTGACACGTTAGTTTAGAATCTATGGGAATACCTAAAAATTTAGTTTCTAGTGAAGTCAACGCGTTGTCAAAGTTACACAAGGAAAAAGTTGTTTTTGCAGTTTTTCCGTGTTTAAGCATAATGGATTTGAATTAAACCACTCAGTAGTGTTTGGTAGTGCCTCCATGCTAGTGATATGGGCTATTTTCCTTGTTTTGCTACTCTCGGAAAACGAGGTGTCATCCACAAATAATATACTAATGAAAGAAGCCATATAGTGCGCTAAATCATTAATGGAAATTAAGAAAAGCAAAGGGCCTAATACAGAGCCCTGAAGGACTCCGTGCTCTACAGTAAGGATTTAATATTATTTGCGGTGACAAACTGTGATCTGTCGGATAGATATGAACGTATTAACATGGAACTATTACAATAAAAGTTGTAATATTGAAGTTTATGAGTTAGTATAGCATGAGAAACACAGTCAAAAGCCTTTTGGAGATCTAAACACTGCGCGATGTTGTTATGCTCTTTATTTTCAAAGCTGGTACGTACTTGATTGACAAAAGCAAGAATTGCATCCATTGTCGGTGGTCCTTTTCTAATTCCATTATTGCTTATTGAAAATTAAGATAATTACTTCAAAGTAATGTATTGATGTTGTTATGCTCCTTATTTTCAAAGCTGGTATGTACTTGATTGACAAAAGCAAGAATTGCATCCATTGTCGATGGTTCTTTTCTAATACCATATTTCTCAAAACTTTTTGCCACAATGGCGATAGGGCGATAATTATTTTTATCATTTTTATTTCCTTTTGTGAAAATCGTAACAATAGATGAGATCTTAGGAACATTATTAGTGCGTATGGCCAAATTAATAATTTTTGTAAGTGGTACTGTTATGTAATATTTTATAGTTTTAATACTGTCCGTACTTAGTCCATAACAGTCCTTACTTTTGGTAACCGTCATATTTGAAAAACACCGCATACGTCGAGACGCTTTGTGTCGTTTGAATTAAATCTTACATTAAAGTCGCCTCTTACAATAAGATGTTTCTTAGTGACATTAACGATTGAGAGTAGTTTAGTTAATCTATCAACAAAGATCAATGGTACGATTTGGTGACCTGTAAATAGTAATAACAGCAAGGTTATATTTATTTATGTAGATACTGGAAATTTCACAATGTAGTTCTACAGCAAGGCCGTTAACTTTAGATAGACTTAAGAAATCACATTTATTATCAAGCAACTGTAACTCCAAAAGAAAGCGCAAAGCTGCACTTTTCCGAGTAGCAAGCTTTTTTTTACTTTGTCGCTCGCCAAGCGACAAGGTAACTAAAACGCTTGGTTAGTTACCATGGAAACCTTAATAAAGAAACGTCTAGTGTTTCTGCGATTTTTGACAACAGTATGAGTTAAGGGGTATTTGACAGATGTCGACAATTTTGTGACCAGCGCGTGATGTTAAGATCGTTTTCCTACAATGAGTATCTGGTGTGGAACACCACACTACCTTCCAACCTACAAAATGGAAATTAAAGGAAATGTAATAATTTTAATAACAATTTTTTAGAATAGTTATGCTACTTTTATAATAAGTTCATTACTAAAATAAGCAACATTGTGAAAATAAAGCGGTTTTTAACAAACATTCTTACAGAAACACATGTGTAACGCAAAGTGATGCTCACGTTTTGAAATATTAACTGTCAAATTTGAGGTTACCAGTAATTATTAATTTTTACCAAACATTTTTATAAAAACACCGGTTGTAGAAAAAATCATGTGTGTAATTCGAGCACAAAGTGCCATTGCCGCTCCGTTACGCGTCACGCGTCAATTTTCTCGCTCAGGGCGGCAATGTATCACTTTACGCTCTTAATACGCAAATAGCTATATTTCACAAGGTGCACCTTTCTGATAGAATTCATTATTGACTATAATTTATTTTATTTTTTCCACCAGGAAAATTTGAAAGGTTTGTTAACTCTACCGAATACACTATCGTTACATTATGGTGTATTGTGTAACGTATCCAATGCAATTCACAATGCTCACTAAAGACGAAGATGAAACCTAGATATTCTCAAGAAAGAGTTGTACCTGGCCGCCTCCGGTATTTTTTACACTACTGAATATTAGTTACTTGCGTGTAATCAATAATTTGTTTGATATCATATAATTATTTCCAGTGGGCCTATACAGGTACATTATTTTATTGAGGAACACGAAAGGATCTCGATCACGGCAGGATTTTCTGGAATCCCTTGCCTTTCAACTGTACCGTGAACAGCTGATGTACCTTCTATCTAGAAAATATATCGAACAATATAAAACAATAATCTGTGATACGCTGAATATATCTTAGACACGACAACCAGCATGATCGCAAGACGTTCTAGGAAGGTGCGCCTACTGTTCATCAAGGAAAAGCCTCAAAATCACTATAAAATGCAATGAGTATAAACAACTTTGACAAAATTGTTTCAACATCTCTAACAATTTTAATAGATAATATTACTACAGACGAAGATAACTGTAAGTGTTATCCAAACATTTAGATTGTGTAATTTAACATGCACCATTAAAAAACCCAAAAAAAATAAGTATTTTATTATCAAAATTCTTATAAATTAAAAATTCCCCAAAAATCTTATATACTAAACACATCAAAATAGCTAAAGTTCGATTATCCTTTTACTTATAATACAGAAAATTATCTACTTACTAAGCAAGAATGAACTTAAAAGGCAATCGTACTTATCTTTTAAACAAAATCTAAAATTATTTCTTACAAATTACAGTGGGTAATCCCTTTTCCGAGATGTCCATGTGAAGATGTTTTGGTTCTTGTAATTCTTTGATTACGCACCCACACTTGTCAGAAACGAGACAGCCGTAGTCGTTAACTCATTAGGCTGTAACACTCGCGATCGCAGTTGTATGTCCTTCACTCGCGCGCAATACACATATTCACCTGGACGATCTGATGTATTATTTGCTCTTCACATAGATGTCCGTCACAACAAAGAATGTTTATTTCCACTTGTTTATGAATTCTTATTTGATTTATCTAATCGATTTGATATTATTATCAATTGTACACATGCGACAATCAATCTCAATAATAACCACTAATCTGTAACTTAATTAACACACTTTTTATGTTACTTAAATGGTTACTCCCGGCTTTCTCTATTTATTGGATCACGCGCGTACTGAACACTTAACTGAATATTTGCTGTTTTATTTTTAAATCTGCTTTTGCATTTTTTAAATTTAAATTATTTAAATTATGGGTTATTGCAGTCGCTTATATACATATTGGTGAACTAAATTTTCACGAACAAAATCCAATACTGACCAATCTAAGGTCCTTTCCTAACGCGCGCGGGACCGCCTTTACTTAAGCTCTCACCGACAGATTCTCTCTTACACCCCTATTAAGCTCTCCCTGTTATACGTTCTACCCGCCATATTACCCATCTCTTCCCGTCAATCTCAAATTTTACCTGTCACCATCGTGTATTACGCGCGTTTCTTTGCCGCGTCGGAACCCGAAACGGAACCACCGCTATCCAACGTAAGAACCACGTAGCCATCTTGAATTTATTTTGTAAATTCAATCACAACTCTCCGAAAAAAATATTAATTGGAATTATATTCACTCTGTTTATTATCCAGATCATAACTCAAATTTCGCATGTGGGCGATCTCTATTTCCGCACAATTTAACCAACTCCATTGCATTCTAATAACTTTATTCTTGAACACGCATTAAATTTTTCCACTATTGCACAATGTTACAAAATTTCTACGAACAAAAATATTCATACATATTCCTTACTGCACACTAATACAATATCCATATATCATAACCTTACTCACTCATACGTCTACAATCAATTTTTAATCCGATTTCCATTGTACAGGGTGGCCAACTAAGAATGCGAGGTACTGTATCTGGGAAACCATCCATCGTAGAGGCTTGCACAAAATAAAGTTACTAAAACGGCCAATACAAAAACCTGGAAAATATTTTCATGTTTCTGAAATGGCCGCTAGGGGGCATAACTGCAATCTTGAATCTAAAAAAGCGATGTTTCTGTGAATTCTGCTATGTTAACCTAATAAAAAAATAACTGATCTTTGAAGTCGAGGATAATCTGAACTGTTTGTTTGGCACTTTTTGACGTATCTATAAAAATAAAGTGGTGGCGGGGTATTCAAAGGTTTCCTTAAATCACCCCCCCGTATCTTCGTAACGGCTAATCCGATTTTAACATACTTGGGCACGTTCAAAAGAGCTTTTCTTGGGCTACAGATGTTAAAATAATTGAAGTTTTGTTAGTTTCAGATGTCGTTGCTAGAGGGCTTTGTTCGACATTCCGACAGAAACGGTTAATTTTCGCAAAAAAATTAAACGCATTGGTATGACTTTTTTTCATGAACAAATGTAACGTGCCAATTCTTGTCTGTCGTTACCTTAATTTAAATTTCGAAATTTGCATTATTATCGATAAGTATATTTACATTACCTTAGTATTTTTAAGCATTTCTTTTTTCGTTCAATAATTAAATTTTTATATCGCAATATTTTCTCTTCAGTCTACATAATTACGAACGTCCCTGTGTATATTTTAGACATTCAATTTTAGTTCTATGCGCAGCATGAGTTGAGCATGCTTGATGCATTTCCGTTTATCATGTCGTGCCTTTAAGACGTTATCTTTTTTTAAGTTTTGCTTCCCTTTTATAAGGGAACAAAGGTAGGAATAAGAATACAGTTTATCTTCAAGAAAAAGCTTTTATTTTGGTAAATTTACGTATCATTGAGTGGCGTGGTATGACGTCACGAACAGTTACTTTGTTAAAATGGCAGGTTAATGCAATGTCATATTTATGAACATAAATGGAGATACCTTTGTTTTGGATCAATCACATATGCTGTTATACATATTCTACGTTCGTCGTTATAACCAACTTTTGTCGTTCGAATATGCGTTCATTATATCTTTCAATTATTGTAGGAACAACATTTAGTGCCAATAATTGAATGTTCCTATATGCTACCGTTCATCTAATTTTTATGTTGAAGACATAGGAAAGTTATAGTGCCTTCCCATACGTTTATGTTTCGTTTATTTGTACGTTAATTACAAATGGAAATTACCTTTACGTTATCGTATATTTGTCTTGGAATTGGAAATGAAAGTTCTCAAGCTATAGTTCGTTTAAGACAAGATTAAAATATTTGTTTTGTACAAGTAAGTACTTATACTTTAAGTGCAGTTGAGTAAATAACAAATCAGTTTGTGTTATTTTGATACGGTTAAAAAAAGGAACAGTTGAGTCCTGCTCCTGAAATAAAAACATGTGAGTTCATAACCTATCACAACTGTAATTTGTTGACACGCTTCATTATTGAAAACATGTTGAATAGATTGCATTTCGAATTCTAAGTAAACACAGATAGTAAGCTTATCTACAGTGCTTAATTTAGTAATTTTAAGATTGTAAGGCCGTATAAGAAGTATCGTTTAGTTATTTTATTCTGATGATATTAATCAGACATTTTACTTTATTAAATATACATATAAATACAGATGTTTAGTGCTTATTTAGATTACCTATTGTGTTCTGAGATACAACCTTTCTCAATTTTTGTTGTATTTTATTTATTAAACCTAGAAATTGAGTGGTGCCCAAATAAAACAAATGCTAATACTGATTATATCTATGAAAATATCTCTGCTTTCCTCACACCTGATGAACTCAATTTCAGTAAGTTTTATGTTTGTACCTCACTGAGCTAGACCCTGGTGCAATTTACCTTTCTAATATAACAACACACATAATTTTTTTTTATTTTTTTTATTTGTTAAAACAAGTAGCTAAATGATACCTAAACAAGCTCGCGAAAACCGCATCTCGATATCTTGTTCCTAACCTAAAATACCGGCCAAAGAAAACTTTATACGAAAATCCCTTAAATATTTATTTTTTTTAACTATATTTTTCTGGAATTCTTTCTATTATGTACGCTGTGGCCCTAAAAAGGACCGATTTAAAGGAGGAAGGTTTTTAATGCCCCCGTAAATGCTCGAAATGCAGACCATCTCTATGCATTGCTGAGGCCTCTTATGGGTAGACAAAACTGCAGCTTCAATTTCGGCTCTGAATAGGTTACCTAGAAATTGCGATTTTAAATGTTTGTAAATTTATTCACCAGAATAAAATCACCCTTCTTGAAATTACTACGGGAAAGTAAGCAATGCTAAAAGTTATACGAAAGGCCTCTTTTTTGTTTGTTTAAATGCATAGTCACTATGGACATTGTAACAACCTTTTTTTGTGGTTGTATTAATAAATACATTAATCTAAGATCATTAATTTATTTGGCGTAAAATTAGAGGAGTTTTTAATTATTTACATGTAAAATTGAGAAAGGCAACTTAAATTGCATTTCCTAGAATAAATCTTTTGGGTGTAATATTACATAAATAGTTTTAGTATCCGCGCAAGCGTGAAGATTTTTAGGGGAATACACTTGAGTTATTCTGAAAGCTTTTTTTACTTCACTTAATGCTGACTGTTAACAGCAATAAGCATGATTTTTACTTAACTTTTTATATTTTGGTGCCATCAGAATTTTGGTGGTAAGTTATTTTTTTTTCTCATTATATTCAAAACTAAAGCCTTTGCTTTTTTTAGGCACTTTTATTTTTTTTTAAGTACTTACTTTTTAAGTACGCACCTTTTTAGTCACTTAATTTGTATACTTAATAATCTTTAATGGCACGTATAAGTCAATAGTTTATTATACTATTATTTTAAATGGCAAGTTTTACTTGAGTTACCTTTACAACGCAAGTTCTACATAATTTTACAAATAAATTTGGCGAATTAAACTTCAAGGAAATTCCATATTTTAAGGATAACTAAGCAAGACATTGACCTCACCATATGAACCATTCTGCTTCATAGTACCTGTCACAGTGTATGTACAGATCCGTTAAAAGGTAAAGTTTTTTTATAATTTAGTATAGTTTATGACTTCTGAATTTTTTCTCGTTTTCAAACATATATTAAATAAACTTATGTATAACTTGTTATTTTATTTTCATTTGTGTTAATTTGTTTATAGTATTCAATAACTAGGTTTTGTTGTTCCTAGATAGATATATAAAAAAAAGAAAGACAACATGGCGCTCGAGAATTTATTATTTTTTTCATAATTTTTTTGACAACATTTTTGGAATTAAGTGAAAATAATCAAGCAGAAAAGAAGCAACTAGCATTTCAGGTAGGTTAAACTCTAAATTAGAACCCACCCTTATATTCATCCACCGATGAGCCGACGGCAGTAGCGATTATTAAAAGGTAATTTTTTATATTAATCAAATTATTTGATCAATTACGAATGGTCTATTACATCATCGCTTTTTTATTTAATGTTATAAGTTGGCCCAGTTTTAGTGTTTATACACTTGGAGCCGCTATTAATGTTACAATTTGACGCCTTTTAATAATTGTGGTTATAACATATACGAAAAATACAATTAATAGAAGCAGGCAGTGGAAACATACCTAAACAAAACATACATAATCCTCAAGTTGTCAATAGTTGTCAATACTTTCGCGCTACTTTGAGCAATTTTTGTGCTTTCAAAATACGTTTTACGAATAATGAAGCTGTTGATATGATTGCGGTTTATTTTGAATGTCTTCAGAATGCCGCAGTAGCTAAAGAGTTTACGCAGCTCGATATCCAAATCGGCGTCCTTACGATGTAAGAGTTTTTCCCCGATTAGTGGCGAACTTACGAGCCAATGGTAGTTTTCGGCCTACGAACACAAGAAAATATTAACCGTGTACTGGGCTATATTGAAGGAAATCCTCATGTTAGCACAAAAGCATTATCCACTGAGTTGGGCATATCACGGACAACGGTTCAAAATATTTTGAAGGACCATAGGTAAGTTCTAATGGCCATCAAAATATGTACGTATTCGTTTAAACTTCTTTTAATTACTTTAAGAATGCGCCTATATCATGTCGTTTTGCATCAGGCCTTGAAAGAGGAAGATATTGATCGAAGGTTAGACTATTGCCATTTGATGTTAGGCATGATACGCGAAAATAGAGAATTTTTATTTCGAATTCTTTGGACCGATGAAGCCACCTTCAGTAGTGACGGGAGAGTCAATCTGCACAATATGCATCATTGGTGTGCAGAAAATCCCCATTGATTGCGTGAAGTTCAGCGCCAAAGACGTTGGAGTTTAAATGTATGGTGTGGCATACTGGGAGGCAGAATTATTGGGCCGTATTTTTTCGAGCAACCCCTAAATGGCAATGTGTTTCTTGACGTCTTGGCCAATCAATCACCGTTGTTGTTGGAAGATGTGCCTCTGGAAACAAGGCAAAAATTGCTTTTGCAGTTGGATGGTTGCCCAGCACATTTTGATATTAAAGTGCGAGAGCATATGAATGCAGTATTTCAACAGCGGTGGATTTGAAGAGGAAGTCTGTTTCCATGGCCTCCGCGATCGCCAGACTTAACTTGCCTCGATTTTTATTTATGGGGGCGCTTAAAGGACATCGTGTTTCGGACTCAACCTACTACGAGAGAAGATATGAAAAACTGGATTCGTAACGCAATACGTGACATACCGAGAGCCGAAATTGAAGCTGCAGTTTTGTCTAGTCATGAGAGGCTTCAGCAATGCATAGAGCGTGATGGTTAACATTTTGAGCATTTACGGGGGCATTAAAAACCTTCCTCCTTTAAATCGGTCCTTTTTAGGGCCACAATAAAATATAGTTAAAAAAAAATAAAAATTTAAGGGATGTTCGTATAAAGTTTTCTTTGGCCGATATTTTAGGTTAGGAAGAAGATATCGAGATGTGGTTTTCGCGAACCTGTTTAGGCATCATTTAGCTACTTGTTCATGAAAAAAAGTCATACCAATGCATTTAATTTTTTTTGCGAAAATTAACCGTTTCTGTCGGAATGTCGAACAAAGCCCTCTTGCGACGACATGTGAAACTAACAAAACTTCAATTATTTTAACATTTGCAGCTCAATAAAAGCTCTTTTCAACGCGCCCAAGTTTGTTAAAATGGGATTAGCCGTTTCGAAGATAAGGGGGGTGGTTTAAGGAAACCTTTGAATACCCCCCACCGCTTTTTTTTATAGATACGTCAAAAACTGTCAAACAAAAAAAAGTTCAGATTATCCTCGACTTCAAGGATCAGTTATTTTTTTGTTAAGTTAATATAGCAGAATTCACAGAAACATCACTTTTTTAGATTCAAGATTGCAGTTACGCCCCCTAGCGACCATTTCAGAAACATGAAAATATTCCAGGTTTTTGTATTGGCCGTTTTAGTAATAACTGTTTTTTCCACAAGCCTCTACGATGTATAGTTTCCGAGATACAGTACCTCGCGTTCTTAGTTGGCCACCGCGTACACAACAGCAAAAAAACCAGTGGCAAACGGGTAGTCTTTTACTAGTGCCGTCTCAGTAAAAATTTCCTCAAAACATTATTTTTCAACCAAATTTAATTATTTCAACAGAAAAATCTTTCTACAATATTCAAATATTCGTTCATATGACATACAATGCTCCATTAAACCCCAGTGGCGTATCATTTAGTTCAATTCTATCTACACAAAAAAATTTTTCGTGCAAACTTACTTCACTTACATGTAAAATACGTTCCATACGTTATCAACATACTGCATATACAGGATGCGTCAAAATAGCCTTACAATGCAGCGATACTAGTCCCTACCTATTAGATTAAATATGAAATATTCTTAGTTGATTAGGTGGCTTCTTATTCTAAGTGATGAAATTTATTTTTGTTCATAAATCATAATGAAAACAACTTTACTTTATGCTGGAAAACTTGTTTCCATCACGATAAGAGTCGCCGTTTTAACAGACTAAAGCGCGACAGATATTGTACATTTTCAGCGTGCGATCAATCTCGGGTTAAGTAATTTTTCCTTATTTTAGTAGCCTAGAAATAGGTAGTTTAATTTTTTTATACTTTTCGTTTTATTAAAATGAATATTTGTGTTATTAGCTGTTTGTAAATTCGGGCCAACATATACACCTTAATAACGGTACTTTAAATTTATAATAATGCTGCATAATTTATTTTAATTCATAAATTTTATGCATTAGTTTTTATGTGAGTAATTTAGAGATAACAGTACACATAAATCCTTTGTTAATTATATAATCAAAAAAAATGTGCAAGCTTTATAACAAAATTTTTTAACTTTTCTAATTAAATACCTTACAACTTTTTGGCAAAAAAGGCTTTTGACTGCATTATTTTAACTTTTATTAAACATAATATACTTGCATTTAGTTTAATCTGGATTAAAGCGCACATTTCTGAGATTTAACCGAAAGCACAATGCGTACAACAAGCTCTTAATCTACAATTTTAGAAATGACAATTATATCTGCAGTAAAACCAAAATATAGATCTGTCAAAATTCCGAAATTGGACAATTACTAAATAGAACACTTATAAAAACAGTAATAACAAGAGATCAATAATACTGTATTAAAGAAAGTGGGAAACTGTCAAGTGTATTATTTATTAGAAAAATAGAACTGGTGAAAACCTATTAAGTGTATAAAAATGGATGATTTTTGAAATTGATGTAGGACAAACACGACTACATATTTTAATACGAAAAAAATTAGGAAATGCTGATGACTCTCTATTAAGAAGATTGTGTGCAATCAATTTCAGTTTAAAACAAAAAAGAGTTACAAAAGAGTTTTTTTTTTGGATATTAATTAACTGTCGTAAACACACCATTGATTTATATACACAATAAGTCAAAAATATTTAATTCTTGAGTTTTGCTTTCTTAACAGAATCTCTTTTACTGTAATCATCCATGAAAATAATTTGATAAGGTTTTTTTTTTTGTAAGGGATTAGGAACAGCTGATTAAGATAACCAACAAAAAGTTTTTCTACGGTCGTTAAGGGCATATTATGCGAACAGACGGAATAAATAATGTTATTCATTTATCATAAAGGCGTTTTGGGTTTGTTATTCATTTTAGAAATGTATTGTTCAGTAGTACGAATGAAGACAAGCTTAATGAATTTATTTGCCTAAAATTCTCAAATCGTGAAATGAATTCTAGGGTATTAATCTTGTAATGTCGACTCTTGTCACTGTCAGTATTCTAAAATATAATTCGTTATGGTTTAATCTAATTAAAGATTACGTCACGTTATGCTTTAATTATGTATACCAGTTTGAAGGTGTGTTTATCTGTCATTAGACATAATCAAAGGCGTTAAATTAAAGACGAAGAAAAATATTCGTTTAGTTGAAAGTAACAGCAATATTCAAACGAGTTGATATAATATTAAACAGTAACTTCGGCGCAATTGTATAGATATCGTTTAAACCAAGATATGTTATTACGTGTAGTTAAGTTTGGCTTGGATTTTTGTTTGAATATTATTATACACCGTGTCCACAAATTATTGGCGGGTTTCATAAGGCTATAACTTCACTAATACCTAACATAAATGCACGATTCAACCACCATTTGAAAGAGAGAAATCTGAAGTCTAAATGCACTCGATGTGGGCACCACATGTAATACGGCAGACGTCCAGTCGGTGATCCCATTCACGCCAACTCCTCTCAAGCATATCTTGTGTAATGTTGTCAATGGCTGCAGCAATGCGCCTTCTCAATTCCGCCAACGTCGCTGGAAGTGGAGGATTGCAAACACTATTCTTGACGTAACCCCACAGGAAGAAATCACACACAGTAAGGTCAGGTGAACGTGGAGGCCAGGTGCAGAAGGTGTCTGCGGGTGTTTCACGGCGAATCCATCGACCTGGCAGGATTCGATTGAGGTATCCACGGACGTCCGTATGCCAATGGAGAGGGGTACCGTCTTATTGGAATATGAATCCCTGTTCCTCTTCGTCGTCCGTCAGTTACAAAATTGGTTAGTACCACAACTAACGGACAACGAAGAGAAACAGGGATTCATATTGCAACAAGACGATGCTCCTCCGCATTGGCATACTGACGTCCGTGGATACCTCAATCGAATCCTGCCAGGTCGATTGACCATTACTGCGGCCGTTTGTAACGTGCCAATTCTTGTCTGTCGTTACCTTAATTAAAATTTCGAAATTTGCATTATTATTGATAAGTATATTTACATTACATTAGTATTTTTAAGCGTTTCTTTTTTCGTTCAATAATTAAATTTTTATATCGCAATATTTTCTCTTCAGTCTACATAATTACGAACGTCCCTGTGTATATTTTAGACATCCAATTTCAGTTCTATGCGCAACGTGAATTGAACACGCTGATGCATTTCCGTTTATTATGCCGTGCAGTTTAAACGGTATCTTTTCTAAGTTTTGCTTCCCTTTTATAAGGTATGTAAAGGCGTCTAATTACATTTTCTATATATTATATTTAATAGTGAACAAAGGTAGGAGCAAGGAAACCGTTTATCTTAAGAAAAAGCTTTTATTTTGGTAAATTTACGTATCGTTGAGAAGCGTGGGTATGACGTCAGGAACTTAATTTTGTTAAAATGGCGAGATAATGCAATGTCATCTTTATGAACATAAATGGAGATACCTTTGTTTTGCATAACTCACACATGCTGTTATAGATTTTCTGCGTTCGTCGTTATATCTTTCCATTATTGTAGGGTCAACATCTTGTGCCAATTATCTAATGTTACCATATGCTACCGTTCGTCTAATTTTTATGTTGAAGACAGATGAAACTTATAATGCTTACCTATACGTCTCTGTTTCGTTTATTTGTACGTTAATTACAAATGGAAATTACCTTTACATTATTGTATATTTGTCTTGGAATTGGAAATGAAAGTTCTCAAGCTACAGTTTTTTTAAGATGAGATTAAAATATTTATTGGGTACAAGTAAGTACTTAACCTTTTAGTGCAGTTAAGTAAATAACAAATCAGTTGGTGTTATTTTGTACGGTTAAAAAAAAGGAACAGCTGAGTCCTGCTCCTGAAATAAAACATTTGAGTTCATGACCTATCACAACTGTAATTGGTTGAGATAGGTCAATACACGTTTCATTATTGAATACATGTTGAATAGATTGCATTTTGAATTTTAAGTAAACAGATTGTAAGCTTATCTACAGTGTTTAATTTAGTAATTTTAAGATTGTAAGGCCGTACAAGAAGTATCGTTTTAGTTATTTTATTCTGATATCAATCAGACATTTTGCTTTATTAAATATACATATAAATGCAGTTGTTTAGTGCTTATTCAGATTACCTATTATGGTTTGAGATACAACCTTTCTCAATTTTTGTTGTATTTTAATTATTAAACCAAGAAATTGAGTGGTGCCCAATAAAACAAATGCTAATACTGATTACATCTATGAAAAAATCTCTGCTTTCCTCACACCTGATGAACGAGTTCTCTATTTCAGTAAGTTTTATAAGTTTGTACCTCACTGAGCTAGACCGTGGTGCAATTTCCCTTGTAATAACTAAATTTATGTTTTTATTTTTTTATTTGTTATACATTGACAACATCACACAAGATATGCTTGAGCTAGTTTGGCGTGAATGGAATCACCGGCTGGATGCCTGCCGTACCACACGTGGTGCACACATCGAGTGCTTTTAGACTTCAGACTCTTCTCTTTCAAATGGTGGAGAAATCGTGCATTTATGTTAAGTGTTAGTGAAGCTATAGCGTTATGAAATCCGCCAATAATTTGTGGACACGGTGTATTTAGGTATCGTAAATTTGCAAAATTGTATCTTTCCGGGAATAATACCTTGGTATTGTAGTTTCGTCAAAAGGAAATGGATTTGCTCTCGAGAACTACTTAGTATCGTTATTGTAACGGATTTTAAGAAACGTAATTATATTGCGTGTTTTCGTCAGTGAAATTGCGTCATCTAACCTTACCGTGGCTGATAGTACGAATATTGTAATTCTACGTACTTAGTAGCCTACCAATTCGTATGTAAGAAAATTGTTAGTTCAAGTGTTATTGAAGACTTAGCTATTTGGTTTATGTTATAAAAAAAGGATTTCTTTATTCCGATTCTAGGTAATCAGGGTTTAGTTGTCATAAGTATAGCTCGGAATATACTTTTCTCGTGCTAAATGTTCACTTTGCAATTTAGTATGGAAAATTGTATTGGTGGAGGTTACAGATGACGTAACAAAGTGGTTTAAAGGGATTTTGATTGTTAGTCAATATGTTCTACGGAGTTGGTTCAGAGACTTGCTTGTGAGAGCTTGGTTTTGGTGATGTAGCAGGCAAATACCCGGTGGTTACCTGAAGATATCGAGAGGAAGTTGGACCTTCACTGCTTGTCGATTATGCATGGAATTCAATCACCTCAGAGAAATTTTTGTGGTGGTGTTTCGGCGATTACTATTAACGTTCTCGTGTCCATCGTGAAGGGAAGTATTTATCTCTAGTATCCTGATTGTTTGGATTGTGGATTATATGTATATAGATATTTTATTTTGGACGACCTCGCGCCGAAATATTGTTAATTATTGTAGTGTTCTTACAGATAGGCAATAATTTGGATGTATATAAAAATTACAAAAGTATTTTGTGTATACAATGAAGAATTACATGAAAATAAGTACCGAATTTGTGTTATTAAAACCAGGTGGCGCAGTTAATAAAAGAACACTTGGAGTAGACGTAAGTTTTCACTGTTCATTTGCGAATGCAAATTAAAAGTTAGTTAATGTACCTGACGTAACTGAGAGTTTTCGTTCACTGCGAGGGTTCTTTTATAGACGCTATCTGTTTATTGTTCCCGATCAATTAGAGGGCCGTTCTCATGCACTGTGCTTGTGAATGGGAAAACTTATTAAAACCGCAAACTTGAGATAATTAATAAAACTTGATATCATTGATATAATAGACAAAAATAAAAATAAAAAGTTTATCTCGAGTAGGATTTGAACCTACGACCTGTACATTGCTAGAGTACCGCGCTAACCAACTGCGCTATCGAGATTCAAGTCACAATCGATGTAAATTTTGTCTTTATTTATTTATTTACGTCAGTTCTACATACATAAAGACAACATTTACATCTATTGGGACTGGAATCTCGATAGACAGTTATACAAACTCTAAAAAACACGTAGGTTCAAATCTACTCGAGGAAACTTTTATTATGCATTTAATAAAATTAATAATAATTTTTAATTACATATTTACCTTTGAACTTATTCGTTCATAACAAAACTTATAATAAACAAATGGTGTATATATTTAGGGCAAATCAGAAAATTTTTATTATAAAGGAATTTATAACTAGACTTTACGCTAAAGAGTAGCACGTTAGCTGATAATGTTTTCGAAAGGAGTATGAAATTGTATTTAAATCTACGTTTCATACGTCTAAATAAACTTTAATGTAATATAATCATTCAAATACAAATATAATTAAAATTTAATGTTATGTGCGTAAATAGAAATCATCCAGGTGTGGAAGTAGTACAGAAAGTTTAGTTTAGCTTGAAACATTTTATGGAACGAATTTGAAAATCTAACCTGGGGATTTCATAATGCTACATTTTCTTTTAAATTTCAAGATTGTGTGGGTTTTGGCGGTTTTGTTTGAATTGGTTCGATTTCAGATCTTTTTCTCAGCAAGACCATGTGATACTTAAAGCACTTTAAGAGTGGTTGATTTAAAATGAGAGCCAAAAAATAAATAACGTATTTAAGATGGTAGAGAATGCATTGAGAGATTTTGCAATCAGTCAACTTTTAGTTAGAGTGGTTGTGAGACGGATGGTCGTGGAATTTGCAAGAAATGCATAACGATCTGTACAGTTAACGTTGTAAAATTCAGTGTGCAGTTTAAGGATTGTTTGTGTACTGCTATTTCTCATTTTGTGGATCGAATATTAAACACGTATTTGGTTGGAAAATTAAACGTATATGAGGATAAACAGTATTGTGTATATAAATCTACGCAATGGTATAGCAAACTGATAAATTAATCCTATCTTGCATATGCTGCGTAGTAAAAAATTGATTATCCAAAAAGGATTGTACCTTAATCCAGCCATGAGGACAATCAGCTCTAATTACTACCCATTTTATATGTTTTAGTAAATATAATTTATTTACTAAATTTATTTCTTGTATTTTGCTTCATTATGGAGGTCTATGTACATTTATTATAATATGAAAGTTTGTTTTAATATTTAACCTATTTCTTTTTCTTTTATGTGTAAGACCACCAGAAGTACCTACACAGTTTTCAAATTTATTCAAGCAAACTAGTCGTTTAAATGGAATTATGAATTTGAAATTTCTTACACTAAGAAATTATAAGATATGAAATTTCAAGCTGGTCGGGGCAGTACTAATGTATTTAAATAAAAGATTATTCTTATGTTAATTAAGATTTTTACTCAATATTTCTGGCTAGGGTGCTGCAGCATCAACAAAAATGATGAAAAATGAATGTATGCGTAGTTTCAGCTTGCTTATCTAATTAAAAATGAACAAAAATGGTAAAAATTAAAAATCTGTAACGAATAATATGCTAACAATAAACGGTAAATATAGGGGAACTAATGATCGACCGGTTAAGGCTGTTTGGTCACCGTAGGTACAATTGCTTGGTGGGGAAATCGAGCGGGGATCGGCAACTTTGGGATAACCAGAGGTTTGTCAAGTGCATGATGAAGGGGCTGGGGACGTAAGGTGCAAGATGCTATGAGGCAGGTTTGAATTGGTGCGGCCCGTCAGTTGTACTGCGACTTCACTTTATTCCGTCCTATTCCTTGTGTAGTCAGATACCCTGTTCATTGTACTTTTCGTTCGTTTTTATTGGCATTTGATTGTGTCCTGATAGACAAAAAAGAGTAACCCGCATATCGCAGGGGGAGCAAGTCACGTTTACGTCTGAATGTCCTCAGAAAAATACGGAAGAGTTTTCCTACTAGGAAGGAGGTAACACTAAATTTATTTTGGGTAATTTTTACTAACATATTTATAATACACACTAGCCGTACCCGTCGCGCGCTGCTGCGATCTCAGAATGAGGAGGGGGATATTTAAATTTTGTGATACACGTTTCTCATAATTATTCGAGTCAATCGACCCATGGAATAAAAAAGTTAAAAAAAACTCAACCCGCCATTTTCCCCCGTTAGGGGTGGAATTTCGAAAAATCCCTTTCTTAGTGGATAACTAAACTTCAAAAACACACCCTCTGTCAAGTCTGTAGGACCAGCGGTTTAGACTGTGCTTTGATATATCAGTCAGTCACTGAGTCAGTCAGGACTTTGAATTTTATATACACAGATTACCTATTAAGACTGCTACAAAAATTAGTAATCAATAACCTAAAGTTAATAATACCTAAAGTTAAAGTTAAATTGATCTCTAACTTGATTTGAGTCTAGGTTGATTTCTTTGTTTTGGTACTTCACACAAAGAATGCTGCATTAACTGAACATTTAACTAATTTTGTATATTCACAGTTCATTAGACATTACAACTCGCGTTGTAGTACATGGTTACTGAAACTGGATACACCATTACGTCACTTTTGTTTCATGTAGATAGAATGAACTAAAATAATTGGTTATTCTCTTATTCTGCTTAACGCTAAAACAGTCATATAAGCGATATTAGCGAAAGGAAGAATAAAAAATTAATTATTCCAACACCAT
Organism: Vesta saturnalis; assembly: GCA_036346205.1. Classification (NCBI taxonomy): domain Eukaryota; kingdom Metazoa; phylum Arthropoda; class Insecta; order Coleoptera; family Lampyridae; genus Vesta; species Vesta saturnalis. The sequence goes on from JARFJB010001273.1 coordinate 971,023, forward strand.
CCACAGATACCAAAATGCACTCTCGCATTCGCGGTGAGATATATGGTCTGTGTGTAAGAAAGTATGAGGGCTTGGGCGCGCACCGTGTTACATTAAAACGAAAAATTAGGTTATCATGTTTTTCTTGGAGATTTTACCGATTTTTCTCTTCATAAAAACCTTCCTCAGACTTCAACCATTACTCAAAAAAAAAAAATTGGCAGAATTGGTCCAGCCGTTCTCGTTTTGCGTTTAGCAACACATTTGGCGATTCATTTTTATATTATAGATGAGACACAAACACACAACACTTTTAGAAATTTGTGGCTAGATTCACAGCAAAGAGACGTTAACATTTCAAATGACATTATACCACAGACAATTCATATTTTACCATAGACAATTTTTTTTTGAGTAATGTTACCATCTCATAAATATTGACATTTATATACGATACTGACGTCACTAAATTGCTTTTCCCTTTTTAAAATTTTTTTAGACAATTTTTTTAATTTTTCTCTCCGTAAGAACCATCCTCGTACTTCAAGGAATATTCTAAAAAAAGAATTAGCGAAATCGGTTCAGCTGCTCTCGAGATTTGCGCTTAGCAACACATTCACCGATTCATTTTTATATTATAGAGAAGATACAATGCATTTTGAATGATATCAAAAACTTTAACAACAGGTAATTAGTTATTACAAAAATATTGATCTCTGTATATTTTTTCGCTTTTACCGTAGTAAGGTCTTGGCTGCGTAATTTAGACTTAGGTACACTCTTCTATCTTCTAGTGATGGTTCGCCGATTTAGCTCTATAAACTACAACTGGAGTTGTCCTGAAAGCTCCTGTTATTATTGGTAGGGATGTATTGTGGATACTGTTCAGGCGTTTTAGTGTAGATTTACATGCCGTTGTATAGAGTATTGAACCATAATCGAGTTTTGATCTGAAGAGTGTCCGATATATTGTAATTAAGGTGTTCTGATCAGCACCCGAATCTTTGCTACCCAATTATTTTAGAAGATTAAGTTTATTTTGACTCGTAAGGCTAAGATTATGAATGTGTGGTTTCCAAGTCAGGGATCGACCAAAAATCATAACTAAGAACTTGATAGATTCTTCTGCTTGCAGCTTTTGACCGTGTAATTCTAGATTGGGTACATTTTCCACTCTTGTTTGCGAAAAAAGTATAAAACGGGTTTTATTTGTTGAAAAGGTGAATTCTGTCTTATCTGACCAAAGCTCCAGACGTGATAAAGAAATCTTGAAGCAAGAGTTTTAGGTTGTTCGTATTTTTGCTTTTGCATAAAGACGAGATTTAACAGGTGATTTCAAACCATTTAAGATATCGTTCATTGCTATAATAAATAACATGGGGCTCAAGACTGACCCCTGTGGTATGCCATCTCTAAGCTCTTCTGAATCAGATATTAGACCGTTTGTTTTAACTTTGATAGCTCGTTTTTGAATAAAAAAGAGACAGTTACCCTTAATGTTCCAACTGTGTAGTTTTTTCAATATGTAGTCATGCCAAGCAATATCGAATGCCCTGGATACATAAAAAAAATAACCAGGCATTTATTTTTTAGCGTGAATGCTTCGCTGATTTCATTTTCTAGGTTCCGTGTGTTATCAATTGTTTATTTGTCTTGTCTATATCCACTTTGTTCAGGTATTAATAGATTTTGTTTTTCTAGTGTCCAAAGTAATCTTTTATTTATGAGTGTTTCAATTAGTTTGCACATAACATATCCAAGGATTCAGGATTTGATTTTTGGTTTCGTGGTTTTAAAATGGGAATTATAAGCGATTCTTGCCAATTTGTGGGAAATTTGTGTTGTAGCCAGATGATATTGAATATAGAAAGGAGGTGCTCATGTGCATTTGTGGGAAGATGTTTTAAAAATTCTGTGGGTATTTGGTCAGGTCCAGGAGAGGTTTCTTTAAAACTAGATAATGCTTCTTGGTATTGGGGCATTGTTAATAGAGAATTTATCGGGTTATCATTGTCTGGCATAATTATCATAGTGATTTGTTCCTGTTTGTAGGTTACGAATGTTTGTAGTTTGTGTCGCTGGATCGACTTCGATACGTGTCTGCAACTATTTAATTGTCAGTTCTTGTAAAGCCGTTCACTTCAAGTCTATTTATTTTCTTACTATAGTTTATTCCAGATATTCTGTGCACTTTCTGCCAAACTTCTGTCATAGGTGTGTTTCAGTTTAATGAAGCCACCTATTCTCTCCAAGAGAGACGCTTGGCATTTTTGATTACTTATTTGGATTTCGCTCGTAGTTTTGAAAACTATTTTGTTTTCCATGGTTTTGTGTCGTTTGCATTTAATCAAAGCTTTTTTACTTGCTTCAATAACGCTGCAACAATCATTATTCCACCACGGAACGGGACAATGTTGCTTAATTAATATTGTTTTGGTGATCGATATACTTGCTGCTTGTTGAATAACTTCTCTAAACTGGTTAACTGGTGCATCGATGTTAAGTGAGATTGTACAAAGTTTGGTATTTTCCTCAATTTGTGCAGAGTATAGGGCCCAGTTTTCTTGCTAGAGTTTTCACTTGGGGCAGGAACGATTTTCGTTATCGTTGACGGAATTGTGGGTAATGCTGTGAAAATGATCACTGATATAGGTGAAGTCGAGTCTGTCCCAGGTTAATGATGGGGTTAGTGAAGGTTCACAGATGGAAAGATCAATACAGGAAGAATCTCCGATGTGTATATTGAATCTGGTGGGTCTGTCGTCATTTAGGATAGCAAGATTAATCTGTTCTACTGTTTGCTCTACTAGTTTGAGTTTAGCGTTTTGGAAATTCGAGCCCCAGTGGGGATTAAAGTCACCAACTATGCTTCTGAGTAGAGGAATTTGGTTTATAAGACTACTTAGATCATGTTCTTTTCCAGGTGGAAGATATAGGTTACAGGTGCATATGTCTCTTCTATCGTGCATTTTTACGGCCACAGCTTCGAGATTTGTTTGCAGGGAGAATTATTACAGCGAAGCTGCAATATTGTACCCGGCTTAAGTGCTAGCTCAACTCAGCGGGATGGACCCAGTTCCCGATATAATTGCTGGATTAACTTGCCTCTAGAAACCCGGATGATTTAGAAATGTTATTAGGTACCAGCTCTGGTAAAGAGAGAAAGCCAGAGTCGACCATAAGTTTAGATTCGTAACAATAAAAGAAAGGAGTTAGGTAACACCACGGCAAATACAAAAGACTGAGAACGTAGTTTCCAATCTGATTATTTATTGTAAATAAAAAAAAATTCGCACATAACCTAGTTAGAACCAAAAAAAGGTACGTCAGTAATTACACAGGTTATAACACAAAATGAGGGTTAACTCTTGGCAATCTTACATGTATTCAAATACTTATCATAACACAAATAGTTCCTGACTAATGTATATTTGAGGAAGAAAAAAAAGCAAATACCTTTAATTAAATCAAACGTGTTGTTACACACAATATGAGGATTAATTCTTATGCCACAATGCACTATGTATTCAGCAAAAATAAATTAATAACATCCAGTATATCATTTACCTATTTTACTTCAATTAACAAATAGGTGTCGTATCTACAACACTCGCCTTTAAACAATAACATCGACGTTGCCCGTCTATTGAAACTTTAGTATAACAGGTTTCTTTTGCGCTAAACCCATGAATGTACATAAAAGGAAATTATCAATAGCCACAAAGCTCTTGTAAGGTTAATTTCAAAACAGTTAAAGCGGATTATCGAAAGTCAAAAACAAGCTGATTAATACCAAACAAATTGCTTTAGCTAATCTTTTTTTTTGATCACCAAAATGAAGATCGTACATAGTTAAAAATTCTTTTCCTATTTTACATGTATGTATATTTACTAAACCCCAATAGCCCTCTTTAAAAATTGTAGCACATGTAATAAGCATTGAATACAGCTAGCGGAGAAAATTAAGCAGCGGCATAAAGCACAAAAAAAAATAAATAGCTGTTATACCAAACAATCACTTATCTGGTTTTTGTTTTCTTTAGATTCGGGTGGGTCTTCGTACTTGACCGTCTTCAGGTGTGTTGCTAAAGATTAGAGTGAGAATATGTCGAAAGACCGTTGTCTTTGACGGCGGTTGTAAAATTTGATTTAATTTCTCCAGTCCTCAATTAAACAAAAAAAAAACCCAAACAAAGGTAAAGGAGCAGCCAGAGATATATGTGCGGTAATGTAGCACCAACACAAGCAGAAAAAAACAGAAAGAACCCTACAAGAAGTAGAAAAATGGTAAATAACGTTAATTTAATTTTATGTTACGTATGTTCTTTGATGTAGCTACAACCAAATTCAGTCCCTTAATAGGAAGTTAGTGACTGATGTTAACCAATTATAAAGTCATCCAAATCACTCTTTCTGGATTAATTATTGCAATATCCGGTTAATTACCGTTTCTCTTATTACAAAAAATGTGCAATATAATCCTGGTTTATAACACTAATAACCAAAAGAACGGTTCGTAATGCGTTAATGCTGCGTGTAGCGCAGTTGGAAAGCAAATGGTACGATAAAGGACAAGTGTCGCACACGACCTTGATTGTTAAATAGAATACAATAGTTGCAGTTAACGTCTAGATTAAAGCCCCATTTACACTATAAGCGCATAAAAATTCATAGTAAGAAAATAAAAATTATTAATAAGGAAATAAAAATGTAACATCCCCCCTCTCCATCGATAGGAGGAAAACGTCCGACGATCAACTACAACGAAAGAACGTATAGAAGTCGTGGTAAAGTAATGAGCCAAATTATCATGAGAGAAACCCTCGAGTAGTTTTAAAACTTAACCATAGTCCTCTGGCTCAATGTACGGCTTTAAATGTTGTACTGCCAAATTCCCGCACTTTTCCCCCTCTTGTCCTCTAGCTATACGTACGAAAGTATCGAGAAATGAAGTCAGAATATCTCTTGACCCATTCCCGGTAAATTTAAGTCCCCATTTAAAAACTGGTGTAGCGTTAACAGAAATCCTCGATGGTGGCGATTTTATTGGACTCGATGTACTAGGATGAGGTATGTCCATGCCAGATATTTGAAAACTTTCATTGAACTTGAAGACTTTGAGATCTAACTGTTCGCGAAGAGTACGCAAAACATTTTGCAACTCTTTAAGGTGGGCGAGTTCGTCTGAAGATATCTCACTACACGTGCGCGTTCGATGTAAACGTTGGTCAGCGTGGGCTAAAGTAGCGAGAACACTTAAATACGCGCCTCCCCCCACAACATCTTCAAATGACTCAATTTTCAAGTTCACCTAATGTAATCAATTAATGTTCATATTGGTTGAAAAATAAAGAAACGTGTGTGCACTAATAAAAAAATTTGCATAGGTATAATAAAACAGTAACAAACAAAAAAAAACACCCGAATACAAATCACGCGAATGTATAATACTCTCGATACCCTACAAATACATACAACTTTACCAGTAACATTTTGTACTTACAATTTAAATATAATACCTTTTTCTGATTGTGGTGCACCTTTTTGCTAAATAATTCCTAATAAAAGTAATAAAAGACATGAACGGTTAACGGAATAGCTAAAGGCAGTGATGAAGATCGTTGAGAAATGATCTACCATTCAGCGTCAATTGTATGTTTTGTTAAGGTTGCTACTCCGCCGCTGGCTTTTTGGGGGCTGGCTGAGATGTCTATACTTTTTAGATTTGTTTCTTATAACATGGGATTTAAAGTTTGATAATATTATTTGTAGTATTGTCGTAGAACCCGTTCAGGTTCCATTGTAAAATTTAAGTGAAAGAGTTGAAGTTGAATATCTAGTAGCTAGTTTTTTGCGAGCGATACTGTCTGGTTTAGATGTTTCGGTGTCGGAGTAAGATTTCATGGATCTGTGAGTGAAATAGGGGTATACTTTTGTGATCATATCTAGTATAGCAGTGTAGTCGTTGGTGTAGTTGTCTATTATGCTGACTGGATCTGAGCACCCACGGACATTTTCGAGGAGGTCTGATATTTGATTGAAATTAAAGATAAACGATGGATTTTGCTCAGGAATTAGTTTCTTTACTGGTTTCATACGAACTTCATTAGGAATGTCATTTTTTTGACTTTTCGGTTTTTATGGATCGCTATTACTGTTGTTGGTTTATTGAAAGGGTCTGATTCTTGGTTACTTCCGTTTTTTCCAACTTCGATAGGAGGTGTACTTATTTCCTCAAAAGGTCGTTTTACTGCAGTTTCATTTGATTTATCTGATTCCATTTCAGTATTGGTTTGGGAATGGTCAGGAGTGTGTATATTTGGGGATGGTAGTTCATACATGGACTGTGAGTTGCTTGGGGGTATTATTTCAGGTTGAGTGAGAGTTACACTATCCATATGTATTTGAGTTCTTTGGTTTATGTTAGAAGTGACTGAAAGTGTTGAGTGCGTTGATGTAGTTTGCTGCGGTATGACCGGATTGCTTATATGTAAAACACACGTTAAAGATTTTTGTGAGAGGAAACTTCTGTATGAGATGTTTTCGTGGGTTAGGAGAAAAGATTCTGGAACTGGACCTACTGGGGTACTATAGAAAACTTGTCGTCTGAAACTATGAATATGACTAAATTGTGGCAGATTTGAACTTATTTTAAGAAAAGACATCGGTGAGAGCACATGATACCCAATTTTATTAGTTCGTCTACTAGCACCGTATGTGGAATTGTTGGGCGGACATTCAGTTCAATCTAACTTACTAAATACTCAAAGCTAACCTCACATTTGACATTTAAATTCAGTGGTCACTTTGATAGTAAGAATTACAAAAATGTGTATGTTGCAAGTAAAGAGCTGATATTTACTAAACAACCAGTGATTTTAGGTACAGGAAACTCTTATATGAAATGAAAGAAAATTTAAATTGCTATCAGTAAAAATTGTTAAATACAGGTTGTCTCATTGTACAGGGTGGCCAACTAAGATTGCGAGGTACTGTGTCTGGCAAACTATCCATCGTAGAGGCTTGCGCAAAAGAAAGTCATTACTGAAACGGCCAATACAAAAACCTGGAAAATATTTTCAAGTTTCTGAAATGGTCGCTAGGGGGCGTAACTGCAATCTTGAATCTAAAGAAGTGATGTTTCTGTGAATTCTGCTATATTAACCTAATAAAAAAATAACTGATCTTTAAAGTCGAGGATAATCTTAACTTTTTTTGTTTCGCACTTTTTGACGTATGTCTAAAAATAAAGTGGTAGGGGTATTCAAATGTTTCCTTAAATAACCCCCTGTATCTTCGAAACGGCTAAGCCTACTTTAACAAACTTGGGCGCGTTGAAATGAGCTATTCTTGGGCTACAAATGTTATAATATTTGAAGTTTTGTTAGTTTCACATGTCGTCGCTAGAGGGCTTTGTTCGACATTCCGACAGAAACGGTTAATTTTCGCAAAAAAATTAAATGCATTGGTATAACTTTTTTTCATGAGCAAGTAGCTAAATGATGTCTAAACAAGCTCGCGAAAACCACATCTCAATATCTTGTTCCTAAACTAAAATATCGGCTAAAGAAAACTTTATACGAAAATCAATTACATTTTTATTTTTTTTTAACAAATTTTTCTGGAATTGTTTCTATTATGTAAGTTGCGGCCCTAAAAAGGAGCGATTTAATGGAGGAAGCTTTTTAATGCCCCCGTAAATGCTCGAAATGCTGACCATCACGCTCTGTGCTTTGCTGAAGCCTCTCATGACTAGACTAAACTGCATCTTAAATTTCGGCTCTCGGTATGTTACGTATTGCGTTACGAATCCGGTTTTTCATATCTTCTCTAGTAGTAGGTTGAGTCCGAAACACGAAGTCCTTTAAGTGCCCCCATAAATAAAAATCGAGCCAACTTAAGTCTGGCGATCGCGGGTGCCATAGAAACAGACTTCCTCTTGCAATCCACCGTTGTTGAAATACTGCATTAATATGCTATCGCACATTAATAGCAAAATGTGCTGGGCAACCATCCAACTGCACATCTTCCAACAACAACGGTAATTGATTGGTCAAAAATCAAGAAATAAACTGTCATTTAGAGGTTGCTCGAAAAAATATGGTACAACAATTCTGCCTCCCAGTATGCCACACCATACATTTAAACTCCAACGTCCTTGGCGCTGAACTTCACGCAACCAATGGTGATTTTCTGCAGACCAATAATGCACATTGTGCAGATTGACTCTCCCGTCACTACTGAAGGTGGCTTCATCGGTCCAAAGAATTCGAAATAAAAATTCTCTATTTTCGCGTATCATGCCTAAAATCAAATGGCAATAGTCTAACCTTCGATCAAAATCTTCCTCTTTTAAGGCCTGATGCAAAACGAGATGATATGGGTGCACTCTTAAAGTAATTAAAAAAAGTTTAAACGAATGCCTATACATTTTGATGGCCATTAGAACTTACCTATGGTCCTTCAAAATATTTTGAACCGTTGTCCGTGATATGCCCAACTCAGTGAATAATGCTCTTGTACTAACATAAGATTTCCTTCAATATATTCCAGTACACGGTTAATATTTTCTTGTGTTCTTCCAATTCTTTGCCGTTGAAACGTAGGCCGAAACCTTCCATTGACTCGTAAGCTTGCCACTAATCGGGGAAAAACTCTTACAACCGCAAGCATATCAACAGCTTCATTATTCGTAAAACGCATTTTGAAAGCACAAAAATTGCTCAAAGTAACGCGAAAGTATTGACACCGATTGACAATTTGAGGATTAGGTATGTTTTGTTTAGGATTCTGTTTCAATTTGTTACACGTCCAAACCGCACCAGGCGTCGTGTATGTTTACTAATGTAAGCGGGTTGCCATGCCAGCTAACAGGGAGGTGGGCGTGGTCGAAATAATAAGTAAAATGAATGATTAATATACTCAAACACCTTACACCTACATTCAAACAGCTCAGTCCGGGAAAATATGTCTCTAGGCGCCACCACAATCGAAACTTTGCTAAAATAATTGTCTTAAGCTGGATGTTAATTAACCCTACTTGATTGTGGAAAGTAGGATTGTGCTTACTCAGTAAACTCAACGAGGTTCTAAAACAAACACTCGTCCCAAAACAATTCAACTCAATCTCAAATATATTTAGTACTACCCAGGTTATTAAAAACTTTTTGAATACACCTCGTATACCAAAACTTCCAAAATAAAATTGATCATTCAAATTCATTCAATGAACGGTATCTTTTAAATTTAATTTAATTTCCATAACATTTCTGAATCGTACTGACATTCGTAAATATGCGCAAGTTCTCAAAACTCCAACTTTTTGTTATACTTAATGAAATTTTTAAAACAACAGCTGATCCGTTACTAGTGCATTGCGCTAATGAAACTAACATGAAAATTTTTGCAATCAACCTGGCAAATATAACTTTTCAGGTTGTTCATTAATCTTAAAATCCAAAATATGCAAAGTCTACACTTAACTTGTCAAAACTACTAGGTCACCAATTAAGTAATCGTCACAAATATGTCACATACCTGGCTAATAAACAACAAAATAAAATTTAACGATAAATATATATTGTCCTGCATAAAATAATAAACAAATGACAAAGAAACAAACACAAATATATTTACATATACCACTACAGCGTGGTTGAAATCAAAACCACACGTCACTACCAATTTCTGCAAAATTCTTAATACTAAAACAACCAATCAAAACACATAACTCGAGAACGATTATCTTTTCCTTCTAAACTAATAATATTTACTCAACATTACGCAAATGAACTAAACAAAGAGATAATCGTGCTTTACTAAATTTTCAAAGTACTTAAATATTTCTTACTTAAAATTGTCCATTTATCCTACGCTTTTCTTTCTTCTTTCTTCCGTAAATCAATTATTTGTAGTCCATTTGTAATCCTTAAATTGCATGAAGCACATAACAGTGCTTCACGTTTCACAAACACTTATTCCTTTCTGTACTCACTAGTAGTCCAATAACACGTAATAATCTGTATAGGTTTGGTTGCCTTTAAAATTTCTAGCAACCTTTAGGAAATTTAGTCCTTCCTTACAAATAAACTTTAATGTCATATAAAATTACCTTAACATTGGCTTAATTTATTACGAAAATTTCGTTTACTTAAAGGTGGTCCCATAAATAATTTTAACTCAATATCGGTACAAGAACACGCGCTGCACTTAACGCTAACGTAATAACTGTTAACTTTTTATAAATCTGCTTACGCACTTTTTACTTTCTTGAAAATAAACAAACTAATTTTATCTTCAACCTCAATTTACTTGTTCTATTTATGAATGTCTTATACGATTCATCCCCTTTCGGGTAACGCAGTTGTTTAAACAATGACTGCCTTCAATATTATTCACAGATATAACTCCAACTTAACCCATTCTAAGTTACACTACACCTCGCGCGCGTCTCCCCCAACATTCACCACAAGCAACAGCCAAAAACGAAAAAGCCCTCGTCAATCCCTGACTTTCCTATTTATAACTCAGTCATCCATCTTTAAACATGTCTTCCTTCCGCGCTATGTTCTCCAATATTCATTCAAAATTTCATAGTTCCAACTGTTACTACCATCTGTACAACCACGATCATAACTACAATACATCGCCATATTTGTTCTTACTTATAAATTTTACAATTACTTCATGAAGATATCATTTTTCGTCATTACATTCATTCAGTAGCCACTCTGGACCATTACGCAACTTTCAACATTTATCTCCAACCTGCGCTCGATCTCCTTCCGCAACATTTGCAACAATAAGTACCGTCTAAGGTCTCAAATCTCATATACATACATATATTCTCAAAACAATTGCACAACATTACGAAAACTTTCTGAAATTAACACTTAAACATACCCAATCTTTCTCTACATATTTTCTAAAACATTCTACACTTATACTCTCACATCTTCTGGCAAAGATTACTCATTTATCCTCAACATTCCATTTCTTACGGTAGCAAAGCAGTAGCAATACAGTAGCCAACATTATCGTCCCATCGGCAAATTTCTCTTCACATTTACATTCATCAGAATCTAATTATTCCAACACTAAAGTCTCTATAATATTCGATTACACGTATCTACATACTGAACTATATTTCTCCTAAATTTCCAGTGGCGTATCATACACCCAGATACTTTATGCATACACACAAAAAAAATTTTTTTTTTCGTTCAAACTCAATACACTCGCACTCAAAACACGTCATACACGTCATTATAACATCCTACATACAGGGTGCGTCAACGCAACCTGACAAATTGCCTGCTTCTATTAATTGTATTTTACGTATACGTCCATAGTGAATATGCATTTAAACAAACAAAAAATAGGCCGTTCGTATAACTTTTAGCATTGCTTACTTGCCCATGGTAATTTAAAAAAGGGTGATTTTATTCTGGTGTACAAATTTACAAACTTTTAATATCGCAATTTCTAGGAAACCTATTCAGAGCCGAAATTGAAGCTGCAATTTTGTCTACCCATAAGAGGCCTCAGCAATGCACAGAGTGATGGTCAGCATTTCGAGCATTTACGGGGGCTTTAAAAATCTTCCTCCTTTAAATCGGTCCTTTTTAGAGCCACAACTTATATAATAGAAACAATTCCCGAAAAATATAGTTAAAAAAAGTGATTTTCGTATAAAGTTTTTTTTGGCCGATATTTTAGGTTAGGAATAAGATATGGAGATGCGGTTTTCGCGAGCTTGTTGAGGCATCATTTAGCTACTTGTTCATGAAAAAAAAGTCATACCAATGCATTTAATTTTTTTGCGAAAATTAACCGTTTCTGGCGGAATGTCGAACAAAACCCTCTAGCGACGACATGTGAAACTAACAAAACTTCAATTATTTTAACATCTGTAGCCCAATAAAAGCTCATTTCAACGCGCCCAAGTTTGTTAAAATCGGCTTAGCCGTTTCGCAGACACAGGGGGTTATTTAAGGAAACATTTGAATACCCCCCACCACTTTATTTTTAGACATACGTCAAAAAGTGCCAAACAGAAAAAGTTCAGATTATCCTCGACTTTAAAGATCAGTTATTTTTTTATTAGGTTAATATAGCAGAATTCACAGAAACATCACTTTTTTAAGGTTCAATATTGCCCCCTAGCGGCCATTTCAGAAGCTTGAAAGTATTTTCCAGGTTTTTGAATTGGCCGTTTTAGTAATAACTTTTTTTGCGCAAGCCTCTAGGATGGATAGCTTCCCAGATACAGTGCCTCGCATTCTTAGTTGGCCACCCTGTACATAAAAACATTATGCAACTCCGCATGTTAGTTAAATTCAGTTATACTGAAATTAAATTAAAATAGCTGATAGCCTAATATTATTCCTACGTATGCCGCAGGTGTATGTTGATGTGTAGTACATAACCACAACATAGTTGATTTTCTTGTTCAAGTTTGCAAATTAAGATTTCTTTAAATATTTCAAAAACAAAAAGAGACAGGTATAGGGAACGTTACAGAAATTCCACTTTATTTTATCAGTAAAATCAAAAAACACTGTCAAATACAGGGTGTTCCGTTTAAAAAACGTAACTTTGACATAAATTCTTATTTTTGGATCACCCTGTATAACCACAATTATTTTTAATTTGTAGTGTTATAGGTCCTATACACCCTGATTAAGAAAACAACTTCAGAGCTTAAGCCATTTTTATTACAGAGACCGACACATATTAGATGCGCCACCCTATATAAATTATATACGGGAATGTTGAGTGGAGACATTCCAGATTTTTTCCTTTTGTTATAAGGCTTCAAGCGGAAGAACAGAAAACCAAATGGTTTAACTGACCCTTTGCCTATTGATTTGTAAGTTTATACTTCAAATAATCAATATTTTATTTTATTTATTATCATTATTATTGTTATATGGTACAAAATCGTGTGAAATAAACCTATTAGTCCAAAGAATCTTCATAACATTCAAATAGATGGATTCGACGCTACTGACAGATTGACCGCGAGCTGTGCAGTGGAAAATGCTATAGATCGTTTTTACAAATCGAAAAAAATATTTCATTCCACAAAATACACAAAACACGTTTAAGTTAAAAATTAATGAAAATCCTGACAACTTTTTCACCTTGCGTCATGTTAAAGCAATCGAGTTGGCATATGCAACGACATATTTAATTACATCCATGTTTTTCTTTTTGATAATGCCATGAAACATCATATCACATCAAAAAAAAGAAAGGAAAAATAAAAAGCAAACGTACCTCTATTATACTTCTAAACGTTATAATATCGATTACAGTTGTAAATTATAATTATACCATTTCGTTTTGATAAGAATTTAATCAGATTATTCACGTCCTACCAACTTCATGTAAACATCACAACAAACCACAAATTTCGTTAATGGGAGGTATTGAACATGATTTAATTAAACACTACCTCACCTTAATCAAACATTCTTTTTCAAGTCTGTAATTATTAAGCCATGATTATGGATGATGATTAGAATAATAAATATTTCTGTTTTATACATTGTAATACACTGTGCCTGTAAAGTTTAAAAGTTTTTAACCCCTTTAAACTAAATATAAAATAATAAAGTAGTCCTTTTTAGAAATTTATATATTTCGTGCAAACCTAGCATGTAATTATTTCATTTCTGGTCGATGAAGAAGGTTGTTTACTTTGTTTTAATTAAAATTGGTTGAATTAAATATCGAATAAAGCCAGTAACTATTATTTTGTGGATGATTTGGTTTTTACTTTATTCAAACGAGTAAAGTTGACTTAAAATAGAAATCGATAAAATTTTAATTACAAGAATAAGTAAGTTCTCATCGAAATTCTCATTCCGTGCATTTTAGCGGTTACAATTTGGTCTTACGTTCAGTTTCAGTTAAAACATAATAGATTCATCCTGAAAAATTGTTAAGTACGCGATCAATGATGTAAGTGTAAGAGAATGAACCCTTATGTAAGACTGAACCTGACACAATTGAAACTGTAAATGAGTGAAGAAAATTCGATGAAAATAGTATAATGCAGACTTTCTTTTAGTTTAAATGGTTAATTCAAGACGATTACGTTTAGTTAAATTTGAGGAATGTGCCTTTTTGAAATTATTAAACGAATGATAAGTATCGAGGGTTTGATATTTAGCTTTACTAAAACATGCAAAACGATTTCGATGATTCATGACTTGCGAAACAAATGATTATACGATCTAAAATAGTTGACTTAATGGTACCCGAAATAAAACACTGCAACCTTTTAAAGTAATTATATGTAGGTAATGCACACAGTAATTCAATATTGTATTGTCAAACGAAAAATGTACTTGATTTGATAGGAGTAGCTACTATTTATCTTCCATAATAATAGCAATGATAAATAGGAGTAAAGTATAAAATGGGAGACTTACACTCTGTTCTCGCTGTAAATATATAAAACTGTAGAAACATTTACCATTTTAGTACAAAGACGATCGATAATTTGCTGTGTCTTTGGTTGTGTTGTGATTAATGACTAATATGTATTCTAAAACTGCTATATTCATGATTAATAACTAAGTTAGGTGCAATGGAGGGTAAAGAGTCTAGAGCAATGTTTTTAAATGTACTATGTACAGGATGATTTTTAAAGTAATGCCGTTTTACTTATTTATGCATACGACGTATCGTCCATCAAATTCATTTCACAAGTTTCTAGCAAACTAAACTATGATAACCAGCAATTCAACCAATGATATATAATATGTGCAGTATTGGTTCAAACTAATCCACTACAGTGAGTTTATCTGATCCAAAAAATGTAACAGGGCGTAGTCTCATCTTCAACCAGAAGTAGGGTTCCCACATGTGCAGGTGCAAGTTGGTTGTTCGCACCCACGTGGATTTCCTTATATAAGGTTACACGAAGCATAGACTTATAATGGTATCTTATCAGCATGACCGCGATTATGGGAAAGCAACTATTTTTTTTTTAAATATGTTTTCGGCAATTGATATCATAGCTATTCAATATGCGGACCTCCTATTTTTGAACTTGATGGAGTAACGCCTACTACGCCAAAGGTTAAATTTAACAAAATTTTGCGCGTGTTTATCTGTGTTCATTTCTATGAAACTAAACTAGTCCTCATGGAATTACTATAAAGTGCTAAAACTTCTTTATATAGAAATCTTACATTAGGAAGCTGTTAATTTAGACATTAAAATTAAATTAAGTAAAGACTAGGAGTCTTCCTAAAACCGGCCGTGGTGCTAATAATGGTAAATAATTTATTGTCAAATTTTAGGCTGAGAAATTGGCCGCCATATTACAAATTTGTATTTATGTCAAATTCTGTAGGAAAACGATTGTCTGCCCCGAAGAGGAATGGTGTGATGGTTATGTATGTATGTATCATGTTCATCATATTTTATGAGCAGCAACGTCCATCACCTATATTAATATACCAATTCCACTAGTAAAACCGTCAAGCCTATTTGTTCGATGGCAAATAACAAAATTTTTAGTTTCAGAGATTTGGTCATCACCAGTCAAAGCGACCATCTGTTCTGTTGTCAGAACGATCAATACTATTTTCCCGCTAAATAAGAACCAAGCATTATAATTTAACAGTGTTGGTGCTCGTTTCGGGTCTGTAATATTCCATGTCTATATTTACATACCAATTTTATGAAGAAAACCGTCACGACTACTTTATCGGTGAGCAAGAGCCAAATTTTATAGTTTCTCAATGTCGATTATCGCTTGAGGTCTGCAAAATCTTAATTTATACACTAATTTTATTAGGAAAATAGATTTGAGATTTTGGTTTTCTTTTAAGACCAGCAATTTCATTGGTAAACCGCCAAATCTATTATCTTGGTCAGAAAACAGTTTCATAGTATTGGCCATCATGTATTATCTGTAATGCATAAAATCTTTATTTGTATCCTTGTGATGTTACATTTTTAACCAGGAAGAAATTTATTGTAAGGAGGCAACCACAGTACATAAATAATTTAATACAGTTTAAATCGAACCATGTTGGTTTATGATATCGTCTTTAATTTAAATGGCGATATAATCATATTTAATTCATAGTTGTGGTTGTAGTGATTGAACTTATAACAGATCATCAAGATTGTATACTGTACTGTCAATTAATTAATATTTGAAATATGTTGATCTTAGAATTAGTGTAATAATTTTCAATGTATATCCTTATACATTTTAATTTATGTGGTTATGCAAATCTATCCTGTGCAAGTTGTTCGATGTTCAATTTTATTAATTTTATTAATTTGGTAATTGACCGCGTAAATCAGAAGAATCTAGTTTAACTTTAAATTTGCTTACGATGTCAGAAAGAGGCGAATAGGTAACCGTAGGAAAAGAGACAAGAGAAACTAACAGGGTATTGTGGGATAAAACAAAACTTATAATTATTAAGCACATAAAAAGAATACTTATAAAAAGGTAAAACGTGTTTCAAAATAAACAAATTCTTACAAAATACACATGTATTGGGAATTAACGTCCAAAATGAGATAAGTACGCAATTCAAACAAAAAGGTAATTTATAAAGGTATAACGCAGACACGTTGGTTAAACTAAAAATTAGATTTAAAGAAAGCAAAATAAAAAGAAAACATCGACAACACAAGTTTAAACAGTACGAAAGAAACGCTTTTATAGTGAATTATGATTATAACTAAATAATAACCTGTTTAATTTCGAAAGGCCTTCCTAAGGTAAAGCAGGTTTTTTTTTTTATATTTTAACCACAAAAAGTTAATATGTTAAATGATAATTCAAATTTAGAATACCGGTTATGTCCTAATAAAAATTTAAATCAAGAAATTTGAAAGAGAACGTTAAAAAAATAATAAATTTAATCAATTACCAATATCAAATTAAAATTTAAAAGATGTGGAAAATATTTAAAGCTAAGTTAATGTGCTTAGGTTGGTTAATATGCCACAAATTTTGAAAGATAAAAATATGGCAAACAGCGGTTTACAAAACGGTCGTAGTTAAAAGAACGATTTATATACAAAAATTAAATTAAGAATCGAATGAAAACGTAAGTAATTTAGTGATAAAGTAATAAACTATTTTTAACTATAGATTTCAAACAAAACAAAAAGTAAAGAAGGAAGTGGAGAAAAGGATTTTATATACGGTTAGAGATAACTAATATTTTCATGGAAGCAAGGAGTTATTCTAGTAATTTTCTTATTTTAGTATTACGAAAAGTAGAGAGGAACAGAGGTTGTAGGTGTGACAATTATGATCAAAAACGTCTGACTTTTTTGTTGATTTCTACGATGATATTCTACTTAAGTTAATTTTCTACGTGATGAACTAAAGATGGATTTTTGTAGGTAAGTTACTTCATATACAACTTTTAGTTGTATAAGAAAAATTTGGGACAGTATCGACAATAACCAGAACAAACCTAACTGCAAGTGTAACTACGAGGTCAACTGAAAGCTCACATGTTCAACGGAAGGTTCAAACGAATTTTTAAAAGTTGAAAATTGTAAGAAGTGATTAGAAAAGGCCACAGAATAATAGATTCACATACCTCTAAGGTAGAAGTCGAGCTGTTCGTGATAAATTTGTATGAATGGTATACTTTTAAAACCGCAATAAACGAAGAAAACAAGAAATACTCAGCACTCTCGAGTTGAAACTTTATTTTCTGTGTGAAACAATTCCTTTTTAAAGATCCTTCTAGCGAAGATTGAAAATTAAATCGGAAACTTATTTAGGAATGTTTCAGCAACCAGATACAAAAGTGAACTTCGTAAAAACTTTTATGTAAAAAGAAAAATTGTTATCTATAAACTAGCCAAATGTGTATTAAAATCCAAGAGATAAGAAATTTGGAATAGCCAAATGTAACGTTAAAATATAAGAGATAATAAATTGTTGAAAAAACCATTACATAAAAGCGCCGGCAACTAAAAGTACTTCAAGGTGTATTTAATTGTATAGGATTAAGGTTAATAAAAATTAAAACCTTGAGAAACTGTTGCTGCACTTTGTTCCTTTCTGTTAAAGATCTTTATAAAACCGATAGCTCATAAATTTCAAATGCATAGTAACAAATAGGTTTTAATAACCACCTTAATGGTTAAGTGATATCACGAGAATGTAGTTTTAACAAGTTGCAAATTACAAAATGTTATTCTGACATTTTTACAAATTGATCACACCTATGTGTTCAGCAACAGTCCCAGGCAAGTATAAATTCAACACTGAGGATTAACCCCATTATCATTTCCTTAAGTAGGTGTATCTTTCCATTCGCGCTTATTTTTAAATTAAATAGGAAAATTTGAATAGCTAAATTGGCCGTCTAATTTCAAGCCCATTTTGGAAAGTGCTAAACTACCCCTCTTGTATTTCTACCCAGTAGCTTGTTACAAATCCATAAATGAATATTTAAACCTTACTTGAAACTTTAATTTGACAATTTTTTTGTGAGATTTACTCTATTGAATATATATGAACCAACTTTTTAATTGAGCGAAACCAATCATTTACATCAAAATTACACCCTACACTAACAAATAATATATTTTTACTATTTTTTATTAAAAATAAGGAAAGCGTTATTTTAAAAACTAAATTTTATTAAACAAAATAACGTGAGTGATCGAATGCATATTAGTTCATTTCTATCTCTTATAAATATAAAAAATTATTATTTATACAAACTATTTGATCAATGAACAACAGAAGTTTGTAGCTTTACAGTGTTGCACGTCGTTTGAGATGTGTGACAAGCATTCGAGATAAAAAAGAAAAACTTTAATTTTCTTCCAAATTTACTTAATAACTAATTATTTTGCGGAATTACGTGATTTTGCTCTATCTCTTCTTATAAGGAGTGGACGGAGTAGCAATTTTTTATATGCAACGTTGGTTGCATCTTCAGAACGGCTGAACGGGTTTACACGAATTTCATCTCATCAAAGAGACAAAAAACGATTCTTAAAAATTATTATTAACTTTATTAAATCAATAAATAAAAAGTTTACCTCGAGTAGGATTTGAACCTACGATATCTGCTTTGTTAGAGTACCGCTCAAGCCCAGTGAACTATCGAGACTCAAGCTCCAATTGAATTAAATTTTGCCTTTATGTATGTAGAACTGCTATAAATTCTAACTATAATGGGATTAAAGTCAAATTACTGATATTAAAGGAATGTGATGCTACAATAGCGCAAGGATTCACACGTACCAAAGCAACTTGATTAATATTAAATAATGTCTTGTTATGAACGGATAAGTTCAAAAGTGAATATGTAATTAAAAATTATTATTAATTTTATTAAATACATAAATAATAAGTTTACCTCGAGTAGGATTTGAACCTACGACATGTACTTTGCAAGAGTACCGCTCTAACCAACTGAGCTACAAGCCCCCAGTCGATCTAGATTTTGGTTTTATGTATGTAGAACTGATGTAAATTCTAACTATAATGAGATTGCAGTCAAATTGCTGATATTAAAGGAATTCAAGGCTGCAATATGGCAAGGATTCACATATACCAAAGCAACTTGACTAATATTAAATTATTATAAGTCTCCTTGTGAACCAATAAGTTCAAAAGTAGATGTGTAATTAAAAACCATTATTAATTTTATTAAACACATCAATAAAATGTTTACCTCGAGTAACATTTGAACCTACGTCATGTACTTCGCTAGAGTGCTGCTCTAACCAACTGAGCTACAAGCCCCAACCTGCGTAACTTTTGGTTTTATGTATTTAATAAAATTAATAATAATTTTTAATTGCGTATTTACTTTTGAACTTACTCGTTCATAACAAAACTTATAATAATTAAATATAAATTTTATTGGAAAGAAGTGTAATAAGTTTTATTTGAGTGGTTTTGTCACAAGTAGAGGGCGCTATATTAATATACAATGAATTCACATTTTTCTCAGAAAAATTAAGTGCAATAGCACAAATTCATTGGTTTTTGGTTAGAAAGAGGAGAAAAAAATTAAGGAATTAGCGATACCCGGACGTTGATATCATTATTCTGTTTAACATATACGAAATAAACTAAATAGATGAAATTACACCATATTCCAATTCTATTGTTCTAACTTATACTTCTAATATTGATTCTAACAATTACAGATGGAATAAATAAACATGTATTAAATTATGTTTTATTTCGTTAACTATTGCTTTAAATGTGCAAATTGTTTTGGATCATTCTGAAAACAAATACGTAACCTTGTTGCCGCAAAGAAAACTGCTCTTTCAACCATCGCTGCAGGAATACTGTTAACTACATTTCTTATTCGTTCGATGTGTTATGGTATGTATAGTTTGGTCTGTTTGATATTTGCATGCCAATTATAAATTTTTTTCCACTAGTTTGTGCGCAAAAGGTATGCTCACGGCATCTGTGATTGTTAGAGAATGTAATGACATTTAGTTTATTTGGTATATCTCAAAAACCAATAACGACATCAGCGTCCGATTTTATCTGATTTTCATACCATTTTCTCCTCTTTTTAAATAAATGTATAGTAGGGTTTACTATACCGCACTCCATCTGCCATAAAGCCACTCAAATAAATCTTACTTCATTTCTCTCGTTAAAATCTTTTAAAAAGTTGCGGAGAAACGAGCGATTCTGTATATCGAACCTTGTTACCCCCTCCACTGTAGTGTAATTAAGTTAAAGTGAAGAATTATGTAAACCTACCTCTTATCAATGGAGTAATAGCAAGAATGCAAGATTGCGAGTATTACATACTAATCCCAGAGACCGGAAAGTGTAATGATACTTCCTCGTTAGAAGAAAATAATTTAAACTTAAAGCATTAATCTTTCGCCATTAGGTTGGGTGTCGAATTTTTAATGATACTGTTGAGTAAAAAAAATATGTGGTTTACTTAATGATGATACTATAGATACTAATCGAGCTTCGCCCGATGAGTGTTGAATTTTTAGGGTAAAGTGGGGGAATACCGGCCGTGGGGGTAATACCGGCCGTCAAGTTTCTCACACCCTAATAAGAATTCTGGAGCTGCTGGCATCTGCCGGTCAAGCATTTAAACGAACCTAACATTTAATATTGTTTAGGCAGTGCGACAGCCAAGTGTATGCTTTTTGTGAAGAATTTTTCGTAAGAGCACGTGTTACTATAAGAAAGGTGTGTGTTTAATTTTTTTTGCAAATACAAATTTTCTCCAACGCGAATATTTAATGTTGACGAGACCGGTATTACAACAGTTCAGCGTCCTAGCAAAATTTACGCTGCAAAAGGTCATAAAAGAGTGGGCTCCTTAACAAGTTGGGAGAAGGGAAAAACCACTACTGTTTTGTGTTCATTTAGCGCAGCTGGAACTTACGTTCCTCCTATGTTCATTTATACCAGGAAGCGAATGGCTGATCATTTGAGAAATAACGGACCTTCAGGCGCTATTTATCACTGCTCAGATAATGGTTGGATTACCGAAGATTTGTTCACTGAATGGTTAAATCACTTCAAGCGTTGTGTTAAAAATTCTAAAGAAGATCAAGTTCTGTTGTTATTAGACAACCACTCTAGTCATTGCTCGTTAAAAGTTTACAATTTCTGTTAAGAAAGCGGAATTATTATGCTGACGATTCCTCCCCATACGTCGCACAGAGTTCACCGACTTGATGTTACTTTTTATGGTCGAAAATAGCATATCGTTCAGAATGGGATAAGTATATGAGGAATCATCCGGACGAAAAAATTACTCCCAACATCGTTGGTACTTTATTCAACAAAGCTTTTGGAAGGGTGGAACTGTAGAAAAAGCTACTAAAGGTTTTGAAGTAACGGGAATATTCCCTGTCAATCCTGATGTTTTCAATGCAGAAGGTTTTGCCCCCGCTGAAAACTTAAAACCTGCAAACTTAAATGAGTTGATTCCTAGAAATGAACAAATAGAAAAGAATAGAAAAGAGGGCAGGGAAGAATATGTAGGACAACAAAGAACCGAAGGAGACACTGACGAAAATGAAACAAAACAGAACATATCGTTTAGGGAACTAATACCTGTTCTCGGATGTTCTGGAACTAATAATGAAAAAGAAATAAAAGGTGCGAAAAAGCAACACTCCCAAATATTTACATCGACGCCAATGAAAGAAATTTTGGAAGAAAAAGCCAAAAAGAGAATGCTTCAGAAGGCAAATTATGGTCATTCAAAAGCAAAAAGAGTAAAAAAACAGGTTTTCGGTAGCTTTGTGAATAAAGATACCAATATTTCCATGCAACAGAAACCAGAACTAAGAAAGAAAACTAAGGTAACCTACAATAACCGTGAAGATGAAGAAGAAAAGTCCGACGTCGAAATTACTGAAGACATTTGCTCTATTTGCGGAGAATTTGGAAAAAACCGGGAATTTGGCTGAGATGTGTGAGCTGTTTTGGATGGGCTCACAGTGATTGCACAAATGGAGAAAGAAAGAAAAGCTATGTGTGCGATTTCTGCATGTGAACATGTTGGATAATGGTGGCCGCTATTACCTCCAAGATGGTGGGTAATTCCGGCCACTCATATATTTTCAAAAAGGCTTGACATTTTTTAACCTTATTTTGTAACTTATAATAAATAAGTATTTTGCTTTCGAACCTGATATCTTTCATTTAGACTGACTAATCTCCTTTTACATTTTAAAAATCTCTGAGTTATTCAAGATTTTCCTTAGGGGGCCAGTATTGCCCACTTTACCCTAATGGTTCGTCTTAGAAATCAATTTTAATAGATGATCTATGTACAATATATTACGTTACTCTAGCAAAGTACAGGTCGTAGGTTCGAATCCAACTCGAGGTAAACTTTTTATTTATGTATTTAATAAAATTAATAATAATTTTTAATATATTAGGTTAATTAACTGTAATAATTATATGCCTTGACTAGCTCTTTACTGTTGAAAATTATGTAGTTGTAATTTACATTCAATATAAATTATGTCGGAGAACGAGGGATCTCTACAATACATTATAAGGCTCCTCTATAACATACGCGAACAACCACCTAAAAAAAATTGATGCTTATCCAAACCGACCCGGCGGACCCGATTTTGGAGTTCGCCAGACAATTTGGTATTGAGAAATTGGTCATAATCGGCAATTTCCAAAAGCTCTCAAATTTTATTTATCGCGCATTGCAAAAATGCCCTTTTTACATGAAATGAAAATGCATATTCTGTTTGAGGCAAATCTTTAGAATGGAATACCAACGATTATAATTAATAATACAGTTCAGTGATCAAGAAGTTTCAAATTTAATATATCTATATGTAATTTTAAAAAATAGAACAACGTAGTCAACTATATATATTAATGTTACCAACCTAATATCAGTTTTACAGTTTGGAAATATATGCGTTCGTAATTCGTCCATATTTCCCATAAAATTTGGCCGGTCATATTTTTGCAATGCGCGATATACAGTGCGATCACTATTGTTTGACCGTGCCGCTCCTAGAACAGTACTACTGTTCCGCATCCTTAAAATGAAAATTGTGCTATGTCCAGTGTCGTAAATGCAAATGTTAAAATAAATACTACCATAAATGACAAACACTTTCGTGAATGACGAATTGCCTATTATGTAGGCGTACAAAAACTTGTAACATTGTAATTTACGTTTATTTTGAATTAACACTTAATTTTTTTTAATTTCGCTTTATTTAACTGTATTTACGTACATAATACAGTAGGTATATGTTTATTATTACAGTTAAAAATAGAAAAATTAAATCAAACAATTTCAAAGTGACACCGTTGTTTGCATTACAGGCATCTACTCTTCGTTTCATACTTTCAAATACATTTATTAATTGGACCTTGTTTATCAGAACTGCCAAAGTATAAAAATGGAAGGAACTTGATTAAAAGTTAAAACATTGTAGATGCTGCCTTATTGAACATTTTAGTGATATTTTTTATTTTATGGATTAATGAACATCATATTTAACTAATCTTTAAATAACAATAATGTAGAAGAAAAAATCTATTTTTTTTTACAATTTTGGCATTTGGTTCTCTTCTGAATAATGTTTAAACAGGCAAGATTAGTTTTTCAGAAAGAAACTATCAAACATAAAAAATTAAATTAAACAAGTTTTTAGTTTAGAAACTCTTCTATTTTTCGTACTACAGAAAATTAAACAAAATAATATTTCAAAACAAACAAAATTTTTGTTAAATATGTTAATAAATGTATTTACGCTTCTTCATTATCTGGCTCAAAATCGAGGTTTTCGCCAAAGCCATCTAAATCGTCGACAAAATCCATGCCTTTGATATTCTTTTTTTGGCATCCAGTGGAATAAATGCCATTAAAGACCTAATGTCCTGCAGTTTTTTGTTTGAAATTTCTGTACCGTTGGGCCAAAGAATACTTAAATTGTTCTTAAAAGCAAGTTGAGCCTGTCTTTTTGGATTTTTCTGAAGCAATACTTCATGGAACTCACCACTTTCATTATGAGTATATTTTAAGAAAATTGAAAATGGTTTGTCTTTTTCTAATTTTGTTACTCTGGTTTTTAACCAGCTAATCTTGTTTTTGTTTATGTACATTTTTCGGTTAGTAATTTCTTTTTCTAAATTTTCTACAGAGAAAAAATGTTCAGTGCTCATTTCTGTTATAAACAGTGGATTTTTTCGCCTGCAGTGTTTCATTATATTGAGCTAATCTTGCGTCGTATAAATTCTTTGATTCAATTTAATTGTCTTTTCTATGTCCGAAAAATCAGAATCATTTGGCACATAGCTGGGGCCAGATATCAGGTATTTGCAATAGATAGCTTTTAATCTAGGGTGGCAGCTAAGTATGTGCTTTAGCATTAAAACGATTTTAACGTCCCTATTTTGGCCACCACAGCTATCTGACCACATTATTAGAGTTTCTGTATTCTGTTCTAAAAAAAGTTGCATAAATCTTTTTAGACATAATCCCCTCTCTTGTGCTCCTCTTCTGGCCTCTTCTTTCCATATAAAACAGTACCCTTTATTGCCAGAGTGTATATCCTCATTATAGAGCCAGAGTTGGCGCTTGTAGAAAACAAGATTTGTAAGAATATTCGGCAAAGGCAAGGTTTTTTCCGTATCGTATGTCAAAGTTTGAAGTTTTTCATTCCGTTTGGATACCTCAAAACCATTTTTCATTTCTTTTCTTGCTATTTCAGCTGCTTCTAGGTGTAAATTGTGTGCTAATTTTAGTACCTCCCTGTCCTGTTCCAATACAGCATTTGGTATTTTGATATTGTATGAATCACATAAACTGTATGTGTTTTTTATTCTGGGTTTCCTACGTGGATTAAAATTTTTATAAAAGATGTTTTTACAGCTAGCAAAAGATACCTTAACATCTTTGTTTTCACACTTACACAAATAGTACATTTTACGCTCTGTGATATTATAGTTCAAATACCTTGACTCAGTTTGCGATCTACAGTAATGCGATTTGTATGTGGGGAACTGCCTTATGTGAGTAATAATAGAAGCAACTACTTCTTCAGGAGGTTTATTTTTTCCGCCTTGTATCTCGCCTCTGGCTCCTTTTAGTTCTCCTGTCCTAAATTTGCACAAAGCAGTATTTATTCGTTTAGAACTTACTCTAAGTGTATTTATAAAAAAATCTTTACAGACTGGAACAGTATCCAAACAATAACTCCGTGTGAAAGCTCTTTTGTCAGAAGTCTTATTTCGTTTACGTTTTATAGGGGTTTCCTGAACTTTTGCAGCAATAAAAGCTGTTTGTGCATCATAGTTAGCTAACTTGTAAAAGTTTCCAAATATGTGCTTCCTTTAGCTTCGCTAATTAAGTTGGCACAATTACGAGTACAGTTACATCGATAATCACTTAAGAATTGTTTTTCCGCGACAAGTTTCCCTTTTTCCGTATAATAGGGTCGGTTGGCGTATTGTAACTTCTTCTTTGTTTTGAAAGTTTGTCCCTTAAATTTTTTAGGTCTTCCAATGTATTCGCTGATCTGATTTTCAACTACATTGCCTTCGTTTTCAATTAAACAGTTTTCATTGTCACTGTTAGATAGGCTGTTGCTATTTTTAGAAGTAATATCTTCACAGCTGCTATTCTCAGAAGACGGACGATAATCCGAATCATCCTGTGTATGATGATCTTCAAGGACTCTAAGGTTATTTACTTCGATTTCATGCGAAGAATTAGATATTATTTCAGATGAGTGTAATACGTTGACTGGATAATCATTATTTTCGATACCGAAATCAATTTGCATGTTTTCTATATCAAAATAATTGTCACTTTTTTCTCATTGAGCACAGAAGTTCTTACTCATCGTATTTTCGGAAGGTATATTTTCGAGTGGTGCATTTGTCAAATTGGTAAGCGGTTGCTCCTACAAAAACCAAAATAAGGCCATCAGTTGGCATTTGAATATTAATTTATGGTTTTAACTATTATTTACATATTATGTTTGCAGCGACTAGTTGGATATGGAAACGACCGATAAATTTAATATTTAAAACAACACGTGAAAGAATGCAATGGCGACTTCCGAAACAAATTTCTTAATACCAAAAGTAAATTCAACTTACCAAAATATTTTCAGAGAGCGCGGATTTCTCCTTATCCTTAAGGTCCTTTAGTGCCATTTCTAGAATCTGCCTCCCTCGATTCATGTGGATTTCAATAAATAAGCAGGAGCACGTTTTACACAATCTGAATATCATCAAAACTTAACCTCAAATAGTTGTTTAACAAACCAGAGTATGAACGGAGCCATACGCTACAGTTCAACACAATGCATTTAGCTGAAAGGAACTAGGCGCCTGGTTCCCTTCAGTTTAACAATAAATGCTGTTTTCCCGGTATGGCGGTTAATTCATCTGTATATTTTCAACGTAAATAAAAAGGTGGCGTGTGAATCTTTCCTGAATAACATTCTGTTGAACTACCTACGTCGCTTGGCACCATTACCTGTATTTTTATAAAAATGTCGGTTGGTCCCTTTCTGATAAACACGGTCCAATTGATCTTCTGTAACATTTTCAATTGCGTCAGTTATTGCATTTTTTAATTCAACTTCGATGTTCTGATATTCTTCAACACGTAATCGTACTCAATACTTCCAGTTTCCATCTACAAATTTTTGGCCGTTTCGGAAATAAGCTTCTAAAATAAACTTGTCGTGTTCGACAGTAAAAGGCATTATAACCTAAAAAAATTTATTTACGAAAAAGGCATAAAATACACGAATTAACTTACCTTGAAAGTCCTGGTTAATTTGTTAAAGAGTTTTGAATGAAAACTGTGTTATTGTAATACAAATGTAGATAAAGGAATAACTGAAAAAGCAAAAAATTTGGGCCTTATTTTGATCAGAAGCGTCGAATAAACTTTTGATAAAAATTCTGTAAAGAGCAGTTTTTACATCAATCATTGTTGATATTCTGTTATAAGAGCGCTAGTAAAATTCAACCTCAAGTTCCAAAACATACAGATTTTGGCTACTACATCGAAAATAATGTTCTTGTACCAAGGATGACACTAAAAGAAGCAAAGCCTAGCTTTTTAGAAATTGCAACTAACTGCAAGTGCAAATTATTTACTTGTACAAATAAATGTCAATGTCTTAAAGCGAATGTGCCTTGCAACATTGGTTGTTCATGCCAAGGGAAATGTGGAGCTCAATATATAAATGTGTTTAACTATTCCTTAGATACTGTTGCTTTTATACGAAATAAATTATTCAATAGGTTTTAAATAGTATAATACAAATCCTGGCGCTCTCAAGCTACGTATGGCGTTACCGCCTGTGCAGTACGTGACCGGCCGAGGCCGGCAAAGTTCTTTTCTATATCGCTTGGTTAAAAACCTAGCCAGTTATAAAAAAAATTACCGAAATACAACAGTTTCTTTGATTCTTGGGCTACTATTTTGTCGCTTACTATATACAACTACCTTTAAAAACAAAAAAAAATTTCTCGGTTGCTGCATTTTTAGCAAATTTCTTGTCACCAACTTTTTAAAAAACATATTACTGGTGATGCGTAAATTTGTTTGCATTTTTATAAGTCGTAACAACAAAGGTCTAAATAAGCTCTCCTAAAAATTTCAATTTAATCGGACTTACACTAAGGGAAATATAGGGTGATAAGTAAAAATTAAAAAATTCAAATTAAATTTTTCGGAAATTGTCGATTTTGATCAATTTTGCAATTCCAGATCCGTCCAAAATCGGATCCGTCAGATCGATTTACATAAGAATCAAATTTTTTTTGGTGGTTGTTCGCGAGTGTTATAGATGGTGCATCTCCGACTATTGACGAACATCAATAATTCACTGGTCCAGAAATTATACTCAGCAATTCAACTTATCTCCGATATCGAGTATTGATATTAGATTATGGGCGGAATTGCAATTTAATATTCTTTCGCTTTAAGATGAACCTAACGCAACTATGAACGAAACTATCTTGACAATACTTAGCTAACTTTGAAATCGTTATTAATATTCAAAATTTGAAACTAAAAGCAGAATAAAATCTTACTGTAAATGTATTCAGAATTCAGATAAGGTCACCCCTATTTTTTAAGGTAGGACTTCATCCCTTAAATTTATTTATAATATAAAATGAATCGCTGACTCATGGCCAGCAACATTGCTCCACCTAAAGTTAATAAAACCTGAACCATTTTACACTGGTGGTATATACTTTCTTGACCTAGGAATAATGGCCAACAATTTATGTCTTTGGTTTCTAAACTATAACAGTTGAGGTATTGAAACATTTATCTATGCCACAATCAATTTAATTACCATGAAAGGCTCAATTCTCTCCACGATTGAGTTAATTTAATGATTTCTTTCCCATTTAATATCGTGGTACTGCCTACCTAAATTTATATTACACTGGAACAACACATTCGAAAGTACAAATCGCCTACATCAGTAAATATAAGTATAACATATTTATTATCTATTGTCAAAGATATAAACATTGCAATCTTTAATGTAAGCCTATAATCACTATATCCAGCTATGCCTCCCGAAACTATTCGTTTTCCGACCTAGGCCGGCAAAAATAATACTAAACTACAGTTGGTATTCGTGTTAGTGACAGAATTGATATTCTACGTAATCGACATTTGACATAACACATAGCCTAATCGCGTTATCGTGCACATGTATGGAACCGCCATTATGTTCGTATTAGTTGCTTATAACGTACAAATTAAATCTATAAATTATTATAAATTGGTAAGATACCCACAAAATTCGAGTAATGAATAATTTCGTAAGTGCATTTTTAGATTATATTGGTTACTATCAGTTACTTAATCTCAACAGGTATGAAATTTTAAAAAGTACAACAATTTTGTTTTTTTATTTTACTAGCAATTGTTGACGTCGGCACAAAAAAAATCTTATGTATCACTCTGCCATAAAATGGTTTGCGCAAACACCCACTTTCTGGCCTTGTAACACAAATAACTATTTTGTGCCTTCCTGTTGCAGTTGGGCATATGGAGACCACAAATGCGTCGGCAAAGTATGCGTTTTCCGGCCTAGAGTGTCAAAAATAATACTAAATTACAGTTGATATTAGTTGTAGTGATATAATATTCGAAATAATTGACATTTAACATAACACAAAGCCTAATTGCGTTACCGTTTATGTATACGCATCCGTTATTATATCCGTTTTAATTCTTTATATAAATTGGTAAAGTACTTACAAAATTCGAGTAATGAATAATTTTGCAATAGTATTTTTGAGGTTATATTGGAAGTAAAGGTGATACTGGTAGGTTTAACCTGTAACTACAGGGCGACGTATTCCATCCTTGTGGCATTAGGTATAGATGACGAAAATCAAACAAGAACACAGGTGTTTTATTATAAGTTTTGTAATGAACGAATAAGTGCAAAGGTAAACATGTGATTAAATGAAATATATAAATAAAAAGTTTACGCCGAGTAGGATTTGAACCTATGACCTGTACTTTGCTAGAGTATCGCGCTAACCAACTGCGCTATCGAGATTCAAGCCCCAGTCGATGTAAATTTTGTCTTTATGTATGTAGAACTGATGTAAATTCTAAATTTAATGAGATTACAATCAAATTACTTATATTCATGGAATGTGTGCCTGCAATATCACAAGGATTCACACATACCAAAGCAATTTGACTAATATTAATTTATTATAAGTTTTGTTATGAACGAATAAGTTCAAAGCTAAATATGTAATTAAAAATGATTATTAATTTTATTAAATACATAAAGACAAAATTTACATCGATTGGGGCTTGAATCTCGATAGCTCAGTTGGTTAGCGCCGTACTCTAGCAAAGTACAGGCCGTATGTTCAAATCCTACTCGAGGTAAACTTTTTATTTATGTATTTAATAAAATTAATAACAATTTTTAAGAATATAGGTATATATATATATATATATATATATATATATATATATATATATATATATATATATATATATACAGGGTGGCGCATTAGTGTGACAAAGTACCATATCTCCTTTCTCCTTTATTTAAAGGGATACAAAAAAAATTACATACAAAAGCTGTAAGATAAGTTCTGGTGCATATTCCAAAAATATTTTTAATTATACAAGTAGATCATAAAAGCTTAGAAGTAATTTAAAATTTTTTTTTAATGGAAAACTCTATATATTATTACATATTTAGATTCTACATACAATTTTAGACACATTTTATGCATAATGTCTAACCGTTTTTGACAAATTTCAAATTTTTTTTTCAAAAATGACGTTTGCAGGCCAAAACATAGGTGGAAATCTTTTCTAAACGAAGCCTTTATCAATTAGTTGTGGTTGGTTTCCTTGGAAATGGGGACCTACTCTAATGGGCTGTATTGGTATTTTATACATTCATACAGGGTGATCAAAAATGGACAATAAAGAGTAGATTCAAAAAAACCTATGAAGTCATTTTTTTAACTAGAAACCCCCTATTTTTTTAATTCTATCTTATTTAGCATTAAAAATAAGGGTGACTTTGTATAAGAGTGTATAGTCCAAAAAATGTAGTTTTTGAAATAATGACAATTTAACATTTTTTTATTGTAAAAACACTATACGGCTTTCAAGTTTTGTTGTTAGTTGGCCGTGACGGTGGGGCGCGGCGAAACAAAAAAGTCGAGCACTTCAGATCGAAATACTACAATTTATTGAACCCCATACAAATAATTATTTTATTAAACGAACTTAAAGTAAAGACAATACTTTTTTGATTCAACAAATTATGTCCCAATCCTAATCATAAACTTAACACCTCTAATGTAACTAAACCTGTAGCTAATTACACAGATAAAAGTACCAGAAACACGTCAAATACGTACTATCTAATAAGTTGTTCGAAATTTCCGCCTCTTTCTTGAATACACAACGCAATACGTCTGTCAAATTCGCTGCTGAAATTTCTACACATTTCAACACTAATGTTTTGAAAACAGTTTCTAATCCTAATCTTCATGTCTTCCTTTGTTGTAGGCGGTACTTTATAAACCTGCTCTTTGACGTACCCCCATATGCTAAAGTCCATTTAAGTAAGATCTGGGGATGTAGCAGGCCAAGCAACAGGCTGTCCCCTCCCAATCCAACATTCTGGATGTCTAGCATTTAAAAAAGTTATTATCGAACCTGTATGATGTACTGCGGCCCCATCATGAAGAAACCACATTTCTTGTTGCGTATCCTGTGGCACTTGACGCAACAAATTAGGTAGATGGTTTTGCAGAAAGTCTAAGTATACTTCCCCTGTTACCTTGTTGGCCATAAATTAACTAAATAATATTTGCTGCTGATGACCTTCCAGATTGATGTGTCTTTTCATTTCATGGTACTTTGCGATCGTTTGAAGTTACGTGATTATCCGTATCAGCTTTATTTCGGTTTCGGACAAATGGTCTTCTTCGTTTAGAAGCATTAGTATCACTATCAGAAGCACACAAAGGTTTCTCAAGTTTACTATCCGTAAGCACTCCCTCACTATACGTTTTCAATAATACATTTCAATTGTTAGGTATTTGTTATTGGAGTATAGCATCTAGTTTGGTATTTGCTACGAAACTAGCACATAGATGCTCACTGGCTGCTTTTATACACAGTCACAGACAGGTCTCAACAGGAATAAACGTGTTTACCGGTACGCAAATAACGCATTCAATATGCGCAATATTGCGCAGTAATGTGGCAATATCATGTTTTCTCATTTAAAACACACAAATCACCGGGTCATGTAGAGCCAAACAGAGATTGTAACAAATCTATTAAAAAAAAACTAATTATAAATTTCTAATATCAATCTAGGTGCACCGTTTTAGAGTAATGAAATAAGTCATTAACGAATTATGCACTTTAGAACAACGCCATTGGGTCATATTGACCGAAATATAATAGGAGGGTTAATAACAATAGTTGACAGCACAAAAATCTTGTATATCACTCTACCATAATATGGTTTGCGAGTACTCGCAAAGACCAATTTTCTGGCTTTGTAATAAAAATAATTATACTTTATCAATAAGTTAATGAAAATACTAAAAAAAATGAAATACATTTCCAGTACGCGACGATTGAGTTATTCAACATAATATACAAACATAAGATACCTTGTATCATTAAAATGACAATCCACTATGGATTCCTTTTTGGTCCACGATATGTTCCAACACTAACATATATCACCAGGTAATTGATAGTATGCACTTTGCTATCACCTTGAACTACAATTGGTGTCTTGACAAAATAATTTATTTTCCATTCAGTCGTTCGACAAATAAATGCAACTTAGTCGTTCACGATCAGCTGTTTGCCTTGTACACAATTTAGATGTAATTATTTAAAACGTTTACATGTTAAATTCAAAGTATAAATACAATTTAGCAATCCTTTGGCCGTTCGATTGTAACCAACTAATTACGGACCAGATCAATTCTGCCTTTACTTTTATTATTAGAAGCATAAAGCGAATTATTTATTTATTTGTTACCTTAATGGAAAGTGAACAAAGAAAAATCCTTTTTCAATACTGGATTGTTCACTTGTGCACTATGCACATTATTTATTGAACTTTTAATTCAATAACATACATTTTAAAATAACTGCATTAACACAATATTTATAATTTTTATGTCAGTTTCTTTTTATCTTTATCTTTATTTGACCAATGAAAATTCGTAAAACCACTTTTGAGACGGTCTTGATTAAACTTCTTTTAATAATTTACCTTTTTTACTGCGCAAATTTGGAATAATAGATTCGGCAAACATGAACTTCTATTCTTATAATTTTCCCATGTTATTAACACCCTAACACAACTGAATTACATTTTTTCCCGATCAAAATCGATTACATCAATTTTTAATTGACTTTGTGCAACCCTAATTGATGAAAATATGATATTTCAAATCCTGATTAATTTTCTTCATTTCTTTACAGTTTTCCTTAATTTTACTATATAATTTATCGATCAGTGGCGCTCTATAATTTGCCCTTCAAACTAAAATACATCATAAGTTGGCCAGTGAAGGCTCGTCAACCCTTATGGTTTTGAAGTGAATGTTAACTTGGCTTTTAATAGAACCATTAATTTATACTTAGCTTAAAAATTCATTCAATAGTTTTGAATGTGAAATTGTAACCCTAAATTGAATTCAACAAAATATTTTAATTTACTTGCAATTTATTTTAAACAACGAATATTGTTTTTTAATTTATAAAAAATGCGATAAAAAAAAAGTGAAAAAGCATGTCGTAAAGTAATTGGAAGGCAGCTGTTAATTGTGGTAAGAGGTTTTTAAAGTGAGGAATGGAAGAGCATAAGCTCCAAACCTGAGATTTAAAAGATGTAGCTAAGCTAGGAATATTTTTAGTAATATTGATCGGAAAGATAATTCCCCAAAATAAAAGTAGACAAAAGTTGCATTTCCTTCAGGAATCTTACTGGGCTAACCCACCACCAAAAGAATATTTGTTATATGGCGATATCTGCTGAAATAATGAAAAAATGGAAAATTTCAACAACAAAAGAATCCGTAAAAAAAGAATAAAAAATTCATAATTGAGTGCGCAGAAGTAAGTTAAAGGAACCGTAGTTATAATGGGAAGTAAATAAAATTAAGAGTTAAAAAAATTAACTAAATAAACCAAGTGTAC
The DNA here is from genome assembly GCA_036346205.1 of Vesta saturnalis. NCBI lineage: Eukaryota > Metazoa > Arthropoda > Insecta > Coleoptera > Lampyridae > Vesta > Vesta saturnalis. Next base: position 1,005,231 of record JARFJB010001273.1, read on the forward strand.
TTGTAAAATATAAGAAAGTAAACGATTATCTAATAAAAATTTAATAAAAATGGTATGCAGTCACAATATCTACATAATTGTATTGATATATCTAAGTGGATACAAAAATACTGCCAAAAAAATAATCAAATCTAATAGAAGAAGAAACAACAACAAAATTTGGAGAAAAAGTATGGAGTATATAAGCTGTGAAAAGATGCTGAACAATTTGAACAGGAATGAAAGCAAGAAGCAACTGTACCCGGAAATTTGCTGACCAAAATCAGAAGGAAGTTGTTCTGTAATGGCGTGACGAATTCACTCTGTTTTAAGTTCCATGATCAATACACACTAAGTACTTCCTCTACTGTATGTACTTACTATACCACCAGTTAGCTTGTGAGTCCCCTTGATGAATAGTACCGTAATGGATGAAGCTGGTGAATGTTTTTTGAAGTCTATAGTTTTCATGCGGTAGCATTTTGATATTCTGCGCTCATTCCGTTTCCTGAACTGTTTAGATAGCATCCTTGTCAAACACTTTTCAGCAAAGTCTTTTATCAAGGATGCGAAGCTTTCTGGTAGTTTTAAGCTTTTTTAGTGGCAAACTTGCTGGTAATTCCACATCCACTAAGAGAGTGGATTGCAGGAAGTATTCCTGTAACATCATTTTTGATATTGCCTGAGAAACGTACCTTGATTGGATTTCACCCTTTTAACTGACCTTTTCCATGAGAAATACAAAGGTTGCTTAAAACAACCTCCTTGAATTTTGTATGGAAATGAAGAAACTGCACAAACGCATCAATTGTGTTTGACGAAGCTAATAACACACTTCCAACATTGGAGCATTTAACAGCATGATTTATGTGAAGAAATATTCTTTCGTCTGTTTCTCAATGGGTACTGTACAAACCAAGTTTTTGTGTATTTATACACGCTCACATTTTGTGTGGTTGTCTTCCATCTTCAGGACTACGCACTACTGAAATTAAAAATCAGTATTTGTGTTGCATGAAATATGTCCTGCAGAACCGTTGTAAATGTTTCACATTGAAGCGCAAAAAGCATTCATGTCTTCAGGAACTAGTGCTTGAGGTTGTCATGTTGATTGGGTCCTTCCCTTTTGTCATAACCTTTCTGCAGCTCTGACACTATCCTTTTTGTATATATCAAAAACAATATCAACCCAGCAATATAAGCCCGGTGAACGATTTTCAATTGCAGATTACCAATACTCTCTCACATAAAGCCGCAACAAAAGATGAAAACACTATCTCTACTCGATGGAAACTCAAAACTATAACTAAAACGTAATACAACACATCCAAAAACCCGGTCCAACACTGAAATATAGTAATTCTGGAACGTGCAGAGCTTCTGCTCGCTGAAAAAAGAAAGCTAGCCGAGAGAGACAGCTACTGAATTTATTTTTGCACGATTTCTATAATGCATTCTAGAAAAACAATGTATTGTGAATCAAATTAATGATGTACACAAAATTAACTAAACAGCTATAATGCGAGGCGAGATGGCGTATTAATTACCCATAACACAGTCAGTACCTCATACAAGTATTAACAACTTTTTCTTTCTACATTGTTTACTTAGTCAGCTTTATTATGGTGTATGTTTCGTTAGGGTAAATAGAAATACTTCTTTTTTAACGTGTTAGATTTACTTTTTTACCATATTGAAATTATAGCAAAATTATATCAAAATAACATAAAGTTAAGGATATCATGTTTTGTATTTGCTTGTGCCTAATTCCCGTTACCTGTATTTTAGTTGTTTATTAATCAAAGTTACAAATGGGGCACATTTGACGGTTAAAAACTATCAGATTATTAATTCATTTAGCCCGCCAACTAAATTTGCTATGAGTTGTGTACGTATACAGTATATTAAAATACTTCTCTGTCCTCTCGGACTAGCGTTGCCAGAGCGCGTACTTGTATTACTATATTTCAGTGAGCGCCAATTGAAGAATCACTTATATTCATATTTAGCGACTAAGGTGAATTAATCAAACCCGTGTACTCCCATTTTATCACGTCAGAATTTTGCATACTATAACGCAAACTTGAGATTTCTCACGAGAAAAGTGTACTTCAAGCCACACGTGTGTCAATTAAGAACCGATAACCCAGAAACGAAATAATAAGCATCCTTTGCTCAATAACGCAACCGCCTGATTCAACCAAACCTTCAACTTTCAATGACTTACATTAACAATTTCTTATAAACGAATTGGTAGACTACAAAGTACGTAGAATCACTTAACCGTATTACAATCTTTCCGCTATCAGACATAATAAGCTTGCATGACAGCAACTATAAACAAAACAAACCACGACCCAAACACGTTATCTACTAATTACGTTTCTTAGAATTCTTTCCAGCAATGAAAAATTTAATTCTAAAGAACATCTCGATCTCCTTGTAACGAAACTACAGCAACAAAATAATATTGTCGGAAAGCTACAGTTAGTTCTTCAAAATACTAAAAACATATTTATACATAAAAAAAATGCTAAGTCAAATTTCACCACATGTGACACTCCCTATAATTTTACCTTGTTAATTTTAGCTTAAGTATTATGTGTTTAACAATGTACCTTTCACACTAAGCTTAAAGGCTTTCTTAGTATTGATGTCTTCAATGGAACTGTTCTTTTGTAAAGCGACATGATATGATTATGTTGTAACAGAGCATAAATCGCTGCATCGCATTGTGTATATTGATAAACCAAAATTAGTATGTACACAGCTCTATATAAAAATATTTTTGTACAACGTTTTCAAGATACTTGCATTTTTCTGACAGTTTACTTAAATTGTACTTGAATCTATTACAAGAACGAAGTCGTACACAATGATAAAGTATTTAAGCTAAGAAAGTGTATATTTTAATCTCCGACTTTAATTAAAGCTGTACTTAGCCTAGATAGATTTATAAAACTAATTGACATTAATACGTTAATAAATTTTAATGTATATAAATCTTTCAGTTTACCTCCTTTTGCTAAAGTTTGTACTATTAAATTAACAAAGATGAATCATTTCAATTTTTTCAATATGATTTAGTCAACCGATCCTTAGATAGCTTAGAAGATTAAAATGGAAATATTTTTAAAGTAAAACTTTTTCAAGCAGAATGGAAAGATTGAAGCGGTTTATTTTTGGTAAAAAACTACTTAACAATTTAACCCAAAGATTCTTTAAATATTTATCGTAACTGTCGTGAACTATTATAAGTTTAATGAGGTTTTAAAATATAAACGTTAGTATGCATTCCAACTAACTTTTAACGGGAAAGCTGTATATAAATATAAAAGTAATTAAAAATTTAATTTGTTTTTTCGCGGTCTCTTTTTTTTAGCTAAATATATATTAAATTTATAAAAATATAATAAAGAACAGTTACTTGGGCGAATCACTGCTAAAAATTAAAAATAGATGTATCAAGATTGTTTGAGAATATTAAGAAATTCAGTTATGTAGCACTTGAACTTTAGTTAACTTCATTTTAACTTTCCAGTGGATATTGCAAGTTTCCTCAATGGAAAGGAATACGTCGAGCAACCAAGTGTCAAATCGATTTGTATAGTATTACGCTTAGTATTGTAAATTTAACGAAAAAAAGACAATTACTCTGGCGTTAGTATGTACCGAATTCATACCCAAATGTTTAACGGCATGGATATGACCAACATTGTAAAATATTACGAGATTTAATTTAACAATGGTTATAATTAGTTACTGAAAATTTTCATTCAAGGCGACAGTATCTCGTTACATTTTCAAGTTTCAGAAGTTTGTTTGGCTGTAGTTGAAGCATTATAGGGATTACAGATAAGTACTTTTAATGTTTAAGCCAGTAATTATATGCATCGACTGTGACTCAGATAGAACTTCTCTATTTTTCTTCAGGATTTCTGGGTGTTGTTACGATCGAAAATGAAATTAAAACGGCAGGTAACAGATAATTGGAGTGTACCGGACTAGCTCGGTGGGACAGAGGGCGTGTTTTTGACTTTAAAAATACTGAAGGTGGTTAGTGGTATTGTCGAAAGTCGCAAATAAGGGTGCGTCGTAATTAAAATAAAGTCAAATAATAGGCGCCAGACTGTTATTAAGACGTTATCGGTAAGAATACACCTGGGCACACGTAGATAAATCACCCTTCAACAGTCAAAAGTTCTCACTTACCTTACATTGGCTACCTCCAGGTGCACGACGGAGATGCTTCGAATTCAATGATTTCTTCAATTTAACTTTACGTTATGTTACCCTCAACGCTTGTGAACAAAATACACTCAAACAAAATAAAAAATAATCAACACTAAATGTTTCGCTTAAATATTATCAAATTAAATTTAAATACTACTTAGCTCCAAAGCTTTGTCATTAATCGGACTCCAAAATAGAATAATTAGACATAAACTAGATAAACGCCATTCAAAATTCCTTTAATTTGTTACGGTAAACAACACAAAATATTTAATAAAACTCATACAAAACTGTATGACACTAAATGCTTCAATTTCAGGAAATTACCTTTGGTTACTTTTAAAATGAATCAATTAAAATCTGGCTCTCAATTAATTATTTTTAGTCTGACTAATAAAATCACCACTTTTCGTAAATTATTACTTTCACTGGTCGAGAGATCACAAATAACACTATAAAATTCAATTAATGGGCATCTATTCGACCTGAACATTCGGATATCAGATAACACACAACAAGATACATATACTTACACTACTTAAGGTTTTATATAAATCTTAAATTCTAGAATACGGGGGCATAAGTAGGTCAAACTTGTAAGCTTACTAGAATGCCTTAATTTTAAACTACAGAAATGAAATTAACGAATCTTTTACGTTCTTCGTTCATTTAGTTGTAAAATATAAGAGAAAAGGGTTTTTTGGTTACTAATGATTTATAAGTTGTGGTAGGCAACTTAATTTGCATTTTGGTGTAACGTAAGTTGCATATTTTCTTAAAGGTTTATATACTTCCATATCGTGGAATTAAATTTCTGCACATATTCTTGTGTATCGCGAAATCACCTGATAGAGTTAGCGCCTTTTTTAGCATTGTTGATGTACGTTTATTTCATGGGTAAAGCCATCTTTGGTTTCCACCTAAATTTTGTGAAAAGTGCCATTGATTTAATGGTAAGATACATTTAACTCGTATTATAATAAAATCTAAAACATTTGCTTTTTGCAGACACTTTTACTTACTTTTACTTTTACCACTTTTACTTTTACTTTTGGCATTTTCGATGCTTATGATTGCAATTTTGGATTTAATTCAGATCTAAATTTAGATCACATTTTTTATTTGAACTTTCGAGAGAATGCAATAAACACTGAATTATTCATATTTCATGAAGATAAATTTGTAAGAAGTAAAATTCAACTTTGGTATGGTTTACAACGCACAGCATTGTTATTACGACATATCACGAAATATTGGTGCAAGGATTACATCACCTTTGGTTTACATTTCCGTATTGCTTTAGATACCAGATGTTATCAAAAGTTGTGTACAAAATTTTCTAACAGGTATTTATACTAATAATTTAGTAATTTAAGGCTATTGCAACTAGTTTTAAGATATATTCTATATAATTCTAAATTTAAATATTTAATAAATATAGTTTGTGTATCTTTTATTTTGACATTTTGGTGAATTCTTTATTGTATCCTTGTTTTAGTTATTCCGAGCATAATCAAAAAAATAACCTGGCGTCCGAGATAATTTTTATTATTGTTACATTGCAGTTACTATATTGATGTTAAGTGGAAGTAACCAAGCAGAAATTTGTGGTAATTAAGCAAATCAAAAAAAGATTGAACCGGCCTGCTTTAATCTACCGACTGAGACAACGGCATTATCTTTTATTGAGTGTTTTGGATCTCTGGTTATTTTAACGATTTGTTTTGAGAACATTTACAATACACCCATTTATTTATTACAACCTAAATATGGTTAAAATTCAAAACATTACGTGAACAAATGGTCACTCAAAGTCAATTTTACCGTGCGAAATTTTCATATTTGCGGTACATTTAATTAAATATTAGAAAAACCAAATACCATAGATAGCGCAAATAAAAGCAGTTCGTCAACCTTTTAATTGAGACAGACGTGAGAGCATCAATTTACGCAAACTAACATCAAGAAACGACTGCGTTTATTCGCTCATCAACAAATAATTTCACCAAGTTTACAAACAAAGATATGATAAAGCAATCCCAATAACGTACAATACTGAGTTACCTTCTACACAAAACTCTTGAATACGTCTCCTCCAGGCGGTAACGAAAGCAAATCGGGCGTGAACGGCTACGGGAAACCTGCTGAGTAACTTCTCGATCGGCAAACCAATGCAGGAATGTCTCAGTCTTAATTTCGATAGCGATACGCTTTAGTGGCAAGGATGTTACATAGTTTATGTGCACAAAACAAATAGCTTTTACGAATGAGAAATTTACACACTTCTGCTTAATGTTCAATTAATTCGGTAGCTCTATTTACAAGTCTGTTTATATTAACACGAAAAATGCCTATTTACAAATTATTTACAGTGAGACGTGGTCTGTTAAAGATTCTTTACAGAACCACGTAAGACACAGGTTTCGGGCACACAATACTCCTCCAAAAACAATTCCCAAAAACGATAAAAGAACCTCCGAAATTTAGGAAGCACTGGTTAAACACTGTCCTGATTTCGAAAAAGTAGGTCTGGTTGACCACGATACACCATGTAAAGTTCTCCGGATTTGTAAATCACTAACAAAAAGCACACAAAGCCGAACGAACCTAAGTCCACGATACATTCGGTAGAACCAAATCAAGACCAAGACTGAGGACATACATTCAAAAATTCTTCAGTTACGCCGTATTCGATTTTAAAAACGACAACCAATCATACTGCTCATACATTCAAATTATAAAACGATGTGGTAACGATACGCCCCTTCCCGTAAATGATCAAGAAAGATTGTGTCATATTTTCGCCTTCACACAAGAAACTGCAAGGGAAGCTTTTCCAAGTAAGCAACGCTTATCTAATCTACAATACATGTGCACTTAAAGTTTAATGAGTTCAAATTGTAATCTAGTCAAATGTTGCGTGTTCCTGTAATGATGATTTTAATTGAAAGTGAATCGCTAAACTGCTCCAGAAACTTAATGTGAAAACCAACTTGGAATTTTATTTCCTAATAACAAACGTCGCCTTTAATTTTAAACCTGACGAAAATTGTATGATAATTAAATTAATTCTAACAAAGAAATTCACTTTAAACTAAATACAACAACTTCTAATCCGAAATACAATATAAAGCGTTTTATAACAACAGTAGCAAAAGTATGTCAATTTAATTTTAACTTTATGAAGATACATAAAGTTAGCATGAAAGGGAGAACTGAGTAAATATAAAAAGAAACGAAAAGAAAAAGTAATACGTATATATACAGAGCGTTCAAACACACATTACAGTGTTCTACGCTCATTTATGGCTACAAATATGAAATATCTAAAAATTCAAACCAATTATATAACATAAATAAGAAATTCGTCAAAACACGAAATAAATCGGGGTCGCTCTGTTGAAAAAATATAAACTTAGATTATAACAGGAAATGTGAATCTTCCAATATGCTGATTTAGTAATTTCTTTATTAAGGGATGAATAATAACAACTATTTAACTAAATGACTACTATATCAGCTTTGAAACGAAACATAAATTTACTTATAACGTGAACGTTTCAGTTTCAAGCCTTCGGCCTAGTTACCAACTTAGGTGTTTCCATACTGTTTTTTAACGAAGGAATCAACTTTCTGAACGGTTTTTGGATTACTATTAAGCATCGTGCCCAACGGGATTGCCCTAAAAAAGATTAAAATTAGCTAAGACTCTATTTATATTAATAGTTTCAATCGCGATTTCGTTTGGAGAATACCCCGGGTATTTTCATTGCCCACTTGTTAATTTATACCGTTATTTAATACATTTAACAACGAAAGCACATTTGTCAGTAATGCAAGTACAACTAAAGTTGATCTACTGTAAATATTAATCTTAATCCCAGCTCCAATTTACAGCTGACAAATTTGTCCTCAAGTAAGCGTTAGCACTAACTAGCAGTATCTAAATTACGAAGCTTTCAGGACAAATTTTTTCGCTAATATTATTTTACGGCGTTTGTAAGAACGTTATAAACTTAGGGTATAAGATGGAGCTCCAATGGCTGATTTTAACATCAAATCTCTACAGGGAGTATATCCTACTACTGTTCGTTAAGCACGCTCTTCTCCCACGTCTATTTTGTGCACTGCACAAGCGTCAATTAACTATGCAAGGTGTTTCAAATGTGGCTTACATGTATTGATATGTCGGAAACCGTTTCAGCTAAAGGATTAGTAAAATTAGGAACAGTTTAGAGAACTTTATTACAAATTTAAATTAGCTTTAAGCGTTAATTTATTCTTTGTAGTTTTTGATATAATGGGAAAAATCTGGAATGGTTCATCTTGAACTTTGCCGGCAGCTATTAGGTATTATGTTTTTTTTATTAATACATTATTAGGCCACATTTACAAGGGAAATTTAATGAAGACCAAAATAATTTTCTAGCTTCATTTGGTTTCGAACTTTTTATTTTCTTACAGCCATATCGAATTTTTGCATTTTTGGTGTCACGGGTGGATGAAACTGTAGAACTTTTTTTTTAATATTCAGATATCTGAAACCTGGCTACAAGGGGCGGTCAAGGTCGAAACAGACAGGCCCCGTTGCTGACGACTGTGCAAGGAATGAATGGCGAGTCGGTACGTGGAATGTTACAGGTATGTATGGTAAAGAATTTGAAATTGCGAATGTAATGTACGAAAGACACCTTGATATTCTGTGTGTATCGGAGACAAAGCGTAAAGGAAAGGATGCTGTGGAGATGGAGGATGGCAACCTGGCACTATGGTCAGGAGTTGAGACGGAAGTGCATGGTGCAAAAGGAGTTGGGGTGATCATAAATGAAAGAGCGAAAAGATGTGTTAAACGGTACGAATTAGTATCTCCCCGGGTAATATGGGTTAGAATGAAAGCGAAGTTTCGAAGATTTTTTCTTATTGCATGCTATGCACCGGTGAATGGAGAAAGAGAACAGGAGCGTGAGAACCTCTGGAATGAAGTAGAGAACGTGTTGAACGTATGTAAGCCAAACGAAAGAGTGATTATATTGGGGGATATGAACGGATGGGTGGGTGTACAGAGATAACATAGTGAACTCGTTCTAGGGAAGTTCGGAGACCAAAGAATCAATGAGAACGGTGAACACCGGCTGAACATCTGTGTGGAGAGAAGCCTGTTTGTATTCAATACGTGGTTTAAACATAAAAATGTGCATATGTATACGTGGCAAAGAGGTGAATCTAAAAGTATGATAGACTTGATAGTGTATGATGAACGGCTTAGAAACCTGGTGAAAGACACAAAAGTAATGTGCGGAGCGGAGTGTAGATCGGACCACTTTTTGGTTGTATCGAGAGTGTGTTCAGGGCAAAAGTGGGTGTGGAGAAGGAAAGCAAACGTATTGCGAACGTCCAGAATTAGGGTTGACAAACTAGTGGATAATGGTGCGAGAATGAAATACGTAGATGCTGTGAATAAAGAGTTGAATGTGAATGAAACAGTGTGGAACGAACAAATAAAAGACACTGACGTTGAAAGTGCATGGATAAGCTTGAAAAACTGTCGTGTCAATTGTGCCGTGCGAATATGTGGAAGAGTGATTGTAGGTAGACAGAAAAAATGTGCTTGGTGGAATGAGTCGGTAAAAAAGGCAGTAACTAAGAAAAAAGATGCGTATATGGCAATGATTGCTGCAAAAAATGAGACTGAGAAGAAACTATTGTATGAGGTGTACAGATTAAGAAACAAAGAAGCGAAGGAGGCAGTGAGAATAAGTAAAGAGGAAGTGATGGCTGTAGAAGGAGAGAAAAAGCAGAATGATTTCGAGGGAAACAAAAAACTCTTCTGGAAATGGGTCAAAAATACAAAACGTGACCCAAAACAGAACGCTGCAGGAGTGATGAATGATAGAAACGAAATAGTATGGGACGATTGTAAAGTGAGGAAATGCTGGCAAGAATATTTCGGAAAGCTGTACAGTAGTGAGGAAAGTAAGACTTAAGAGTTAAATAAGGAGAATATAGAAGAAATGATGAATGAAACTGAGAAGGATATTGGAATAAATGAGGTAGAGAAAACAGTAGGAAGATTGAAAAACGGCAAGGGAGCAGGCGTAGATGAAATCAGTGGTGAAATGCTCAAGTATGGTGGTGCAAAGCTTATACGAAAATTGCGTGAATTATTCAATGTATGCCTTATGTGTGGAAAAGTGCCGAGTGATTGGAAGAGCGCGATCATTGTACCATTGTATAAAGGTAAGGGGAACAAGAGTGATTGTAAGAACTACAGAGGAATAAGCTTGCTCAGCGTACCTGGTAAAGTTTTTGGAAGAATACTGATTGATAAAGTACGAGAAACTACACAATCTAAGATGTGGGATGTGCAAGGTGACTTCATGCCAGGGAGAGGATGTGTCGATCTGATGGTTGCTCTCCAGCAGGTGATCGAAAAGTGTTTAAAGGTAAAAAGGAAGTTGTACTGTCCGTTTGTAGATCTGGAGAAAGCATATGACAGAGTGAATAGAGAGAGGCTGTGGGAAACATTAAATGAATATGGCGTAAATAAAGGTCTAATAAATGGAATAAGGGCAGTATACAACGGTAGTCGGGCATGTGTTAGGGTGAGAGGAGGTGTGAGTGAATACTTTAATATTGAGCAAGAAGTGCGACAAGGCTGTGTGATGTCACCGTGGTTGTTCAATATATACATGGATAAATGTCTTAGAAAAGCATGTAACGATACAAATGGTGTAATGGTTGGTGACGTAAATGTACGACTCCTGGTGTATGCAGATGACACAGTCTTATTAAGTGACAGTGCGGATGAGCTGCAAACCGCTCTGAGGAAGTTTGATACAATCTGCGAGAGCATGGACCTAAAGGTAAACGTGAACAAAACTAAGATTGCGGTGTTCAATCGGGAAGGTGGAAAGGAGAGTAGAGTATTTACTCTGCAAGATGAAATTGTGGAGCAAGTGAACGAGCTGGTATATCTCGGTAGAATGTTTACTGCAGATGGTACAATTGAGAGCGAGATTGGACGAAGGGTCAATGCTGGAAGGAAAGTGATTGGAAGTATGTGGACGATAATGAGAAATGAAAGCATGAGTCTAGCTGCGAAACGAGCAATCTATAATGGCGTATTCGTCCCGTCAGTACGGTATGGAAGTGAGACATGGGTATGTCAAAAAAAGCACGAAAGAAAAATAAATGCCGTGGGTATGAGATTTCTGAGAAGCGCATGTGGTAAAACGAGACGGGACAAGATAAAAATGAATGCATAATGAGGGAGTGTGGCGAGGAAAAGACTATGATGGATAGATATAAAAGTTGTACATTACGTTGGTTTGGTCACATTGAGAGAATGAACAACGCAAGGTTAACGAAACAAATATATGTGGGTGAGGTTAGGGGAAAGGCCGAGCCTGGTAGGCCGCGTAAAACTTGGCTGAATGTAGTAGAATCTATGATAAAGGAAAGAAAGATAAGGAGTTTTAAAAACAAAAGGGCATGTCAGAGACTATGTATGAATCTTGCGGAAGCTAGGGAGGTATGCGGAGATAGGAAAACATGGAGAAAGATTGTGAACGAAAAATAAATAAGAGGCAGGGATAGTTTTGCCTACCCCGCAAGGGAATGGCGTGAAGGTTAAGTAAGTAAGATATCTGAATGTCGTATTGTAAAGTTTCGATAAGTTGGCTAAGTAAATAGCTTAGTCTTGACAATAAGGTTAGTTGTTGTCATAAGGAGTTTCAAGAAATTTAATATACGTATTTTCGCCGTTGAAACTTATTTTTGCGTCTTGTTTATGTCATAAATCTGGCCACGCGTTGAATAATTCTTAGTAAATCATAGTTAACCAGTTTATATTTGGATTAAATTGTTAGCGTGGAAAATTGGGAAAGATTCAGTTGGTAGAGTAGGCTTATTATTCCGAATCCGGACGCAGCCATCGCAATTCTGGATATCGTTTTCGTTCTCATCAACATTTGTGTGGTTTGAGACTCGTTATTTCCTTGGGAAACGTCCAGCTGGCAGTTTTATATGAAACATTCCAATGGAAGTGGTTTTGCAATAATTTAGGTGAGTCAGAAGTACGCTGTTGTGGTAAACAGTTGGAATTATGAAATGTAGAGACCGGGCGGGTACATAATCTACCTACTACCTTCCGGGTTACTGAAGTTACCGGGCGTGTGGATTAAAAAAAAAGGATACTTCAACCCCAGGAAGCTTTGTTTTTCTTGACGTTTTCGTAGGAAAAGAAAGATTAAGTGTTGGGTAGTTAGTGCTTATCTATTTTTGTTTGGGAGTAAGAACACGCTTTTGTGGATTATATCGTCTTATTATTGTTTTTGGTAAAATTGTGCGGATCGAGTAAGCACCGTCGGTTTCCTTTTGTCTTGTGCATCTTAAGGAACCCAAAGCTTGTTCAGACAGACAATTAGCTGCTGCATATAAACCGTTGTAATAAAATTTTATGTACATAAAAGTCAAAAACGATGTGTAAATGAATTAATAATGTGTAGATAAACTCAGGTGAAAGAAATATAAAGTCGCCACGATGTGGTTTGAAATGTTCGTTGTTAATATTGCGAATTTATTGGTATTTTCCGGTCAATCATTAAGGGTCGACAAAATGGAAATTTGCGCCTCCATGCTGTGAGTTAGGATGAAAAGGTTAGTCTAGAAACTGTTACTATTCAAAGTAATAGCTTTTTAAGGTTTGAGAATAATATAAATTTGAAAAGCTGTAAAGTGTTTAGTATTTTAAATAAAGTTCGTTAGGCGATCGTATCAGTTACTGAAAGCGCTTTTATTCTGCTTTTGACTTTTATATTATTGTGTTGTATTATTGTCATTTTTTGGCATTGTGTATATTTACATTATAAAGCTTATCAAACTTAAATTCAAGATACAGTTAATTTAAATTAAGGTGTGGAGTTGGAGATCGATTATGGGAATTCTGAACCTTGCAAGCTTCTTCCCGACGCTTACATTTAACACTTAAAATTTTACGTACAAAAGGTTGCACTTCACTTCCTTTCGGTAGCGAATTTATTGGTTTGTGACGTTAAAACATGTGTGCAGGCGCTCTGATCATGATTTTTTTATTATTATTACATATGGATAACATATTACAGAACGTGTTAGTTCAGTTTTACATGTAATTGTCGCCTTACCCCACCGGGTGATCATTATTTAGGAATCACATAAATTTAGAAGGTAAAATATTTTGATTACGTCCATGTAACTGACCTGCTTAGTATTTTATGGCAATTTTTGATTTACACGACCTTACAGCGACCAGTTTCATTTACTTTTTTTTGTGATATTAGCGAAAGCTTTTATCGTAATGATTTATGAGAGATTTCTCTGTTAGATGGCTTGCTATTTTTATTTTATGTTTTTAAGTTAGTGTTTGTGTACTTGCAAGCCTAAAATATCAAATTCATTTTTCAATGTAAAATCCCGTAAAAATCATACAGGTTCTAAGCTATAGCGCTTATCAATTTTAAAAACCAGTTTGCCTTTGGACGTCTCGCTGGCTTGTTGTACGTGAACCGGTCGGTTATCATTATTATTAATAATTTACGTGCTGTTGTTATTAGTGGTTTATCAACGGGGGCCCCCTTCCACCAGAAGTAGCCTGTACTACCAAGTCAAGGTAAGCGCTTTATTTATTTTTTTCTTAGTTCTGTATGATAACAGATTTGACAATTTTTAAAGTACATAATTCAATACAGTCCACTATTAAAACAATATTTTTTTTTATCTATCTCTTGCACAAACATTTTTTGATCCATCGGCCGGATTATACGTTTGAAATTTAAAAATTGTACGTTTAAATGTATTAATAACTACAAAACGAATTCCGCATTAGTTTCTCTTTTCTATCATTTTATTCTAAATGATTAACCTTGGCCTTCGCGTAAGTAGAAATATACGTATAAATATTGGTTTATTGTTGAACTTGGAGTTTTATCACAATTTATAATATTATTGGGAATTGTAATACTTGGTGGTTACATGATTTGACAAAATAAAAGTGTAATTTTACAATTCTAAGATCATGAGTTACACCTACAGTGTTGGATACTTTTGTTCGTAAAAAAAAATCGCTATCTCTATTATATATCTTTGTCGGTGAAACCTTAGTGTAATTAATTATGGCAGCTTTAAAAAGGCTTTCTCAACAGAGAAAGGTAGCTATTTCGCGTATAACCGAAATTTATGCTTTGGCAATGAGAGCATCAGATGATGTAGACCATCAGGGATCTTTTAAAATTCGATATGAATCTCTTAAACAAAATTATTCTGAATTTAAGAATCTTCATAATGAAATTATCGGCTTTAGCGATGACGATGATTTTGAAACCCAAGACGCAATAAGAAAGGAAACAGATACGTTTTATTTCAAAATAAAAGAAATTTTTTCAAAGTTTTTGCAACCAATTTAGTTGTTCCAACTGTAGTTTCGGTCCCAAATAACTCGAGTCCTGAGGATAAAATAAGACTACCGAAATTAACAATTCCGATTTTTGATGGAAATATGTTAAAATGGCCAACATTCTTTGACTTGTTCAGTTCGTTAGTCCATAATAACAGATCGTTAGTGAACATACAGAAGTTTCAGTATCTGCTTTCTTTCTTACAGGGTGAACCACTTAACTTAATAAAATCTGTCCAAACTACTGATGCAAATTATCCCATTGCTTTTCATTCATTGGTCAAACGATATCAAAATAAGCGAGTTTTAGCTACCGCTTATTGGAATGCAATCATGAATATTCCGGTTATGAAAAATAATTGTTCAAAGGATCTCAGGAATATGTTGGACACATTTCCAGAAAATTTGTCCGCTTTAGAAGCACTAGAATTTTCAGTAGATCAATGGTGTTTTATTTCGTTTAATTTATTACTGCAGAAAATAGATAAAACGACACGCACATCATTTGAAATGTCGTTCACTGAGAAAGAAATCGCTTCTTACAAGGATTTGAGTAAATACTTAGAAAAGCACTGCGAAGCTTTGGAATCAGTTCAGTATATGCCTGGGCAACAAGAGGTCTCAGGAAATAAAACTGGGAAGCTGTCGGCACCCGTTTATGGTGCCTCTAAGCCGAACAACCCTCCAAATTACTTAAAAAAATCTTCAATTTCTACATTACTTGCCAGTAATATACCAGGACCATCAAAAATTTTCAATCCTGTTCTCATTCACAAAAGTGTGAACTTTGCAAAAATTCTTACCATCCTTTGTCGCAGTGTTCAGAATTTATATCGAAAACTCCTGCGGAACGTTATGCTTTTATTAAACAAATAAATGCTTGCATAAACTGCCTTAGATTCAATCACTTGTTGAAAGATTGTCCTTCAACCTACAATTGTCGCATTTGTCGTTAACGCCATCATACCATGCTTCATTTGGTACAAAATTCAGGCACACAAAAATCAAGTCAACCAATTACTAGTACTTCCTTTGTTCGAAATTCGAAGGCACCTTCAAGTGGTGTTCAGCAAAATATTCAACAATCAACAAATAACTCTTTTAGTTTAGACGGTACCGATTCTTCACCTCAAACTTCGCTATCCCTTAGTTCACAAGCTAACCAATCTTTGAATTACTGCACTTCATTCTCGACTTCTACGTTTGATACTACTGTTCTTCTGTCTACTGCCAAGGTAGAGATTTTAGACGCAAATGAAAAATTCCAAAAAATTCGTGTTGTATTAGATTCGGCAAGTCAAGCAAATTGCATTAGTAAAAAATGCCTCAACCGTCTAGAATTAAAAAGAGAGGGATACTGTATCCCAATCCAGAGATTAAATCAATCCTCTTCGACTACTAAGGAGATTGCTCGTTGTACTGTTCGCCCGATTGGAGCTACGGAACCAATTCTCTCATTTGATGTCTTGGTTCTACCAAACCTTTGCACAGATATGCCTGCGTTTCCTATAAACACGAAATATTGGGATCACATCTCTAATCTTAAACTAGGGGATGCTACGTACAATATACCTGCACCGGTAGATATGCTACTGGGAGCCGAAATATATACGGATATTTTAAAACCAGGCCGTATTCATATTCAACCAGGGAAACCAACCGTTATAGAAACGGTTTTTGGTTGGGTCCTTTTAGGAAAGACGCAAGATGTTTGTACTTCACATCGATCCTTGCAATCATTTTCGATCTTTCGAGATGGTCCCTTAGACTCGATTGTTAGAACATTCTGGGAGATCGAGACTATTCCTTGTGAAACCCCCTTATCACTAGATGAGGAGAGGTGCGAATGAATATATCGACAAACCACATCACGCAACAGTGATGGACGTTTTATTGTATCATTGCCATTTAAACAGGGAGAGCCTGATTTGGGGAATACATTTTCCTTAGCTTATCGATGCTTTATATCGTTAGAATGATAACTTGGTAAAAATTTTGAACTTCGACTCCTGTACTCCCAAGTTTATGAAGGATTACCTAGAAAACGGTCATATGAGCCTGGTAAAACTATTGAAGGAAATTCCAAAGGCCTTTGTTATCTACCGCACCATGGCGTTTTGAAATCGGATAAAACCACGTCGAAAATAAGAGTTGTTTTCAATGCTTCGGCAAAGGGTTCGAAAGAAATCAGTTTGAACGATACCTTATTTGCCGGACCCAAAATCCAAACGGATATATGACTAATTTTGTTAAAATTTCGAGTTCATCCAATAGTTTTTTTGGTAGATATTAAGCAAATGTACCTACAAATGTGGATAAACCCTGCCCATAGAGATTACTAAAGGTTTTGCTCAAAAAGCATAAACTGTGGAAATAGGCCGATCAACTCCACTGAAAGGTGCGATTCAGTCCCAACGAACCTCTTCAGCAATATCGTCTCGATACCGTATCCTTTGGTGTAACTTCAAGTCCATATTTAGCCCTTAGAACCGTAAGAGAATTAGCAAATCTAGAGATGAAAAGGTATCCCGAATCGGCACAAGTTCTTCTTAACCCTTAGTTGGTAACGTCGAATTTACACCTATACAAGGTAATGTCGGTCTCACAGACCGGCAAACGTTTAGGTACAGATTTAATGCAATTGATAATAATATGTAGACAGTTTTATTCATTTTTTATTTCATTTTTCAATATAAAAATACATTACAGTTACAATATTTACCAAAACTAGCATATAACATAAAAACGTAATTGTAAAGTATGTAAATCAAGACATAAAATGTTTTTACAGACTATTTACACAATTGTTACAAATTTTTTTGGAACATTCTAAACAGTTCGGTGTTTCGCACTTCACGCATTTGTATTGTGTTTTGCGTTTTTTTGAGTACGGACAATATCTACAGGTTGTCTTTTTGTTCAGTTCACTTCTATTGTTTTCTCTATTATCATTCCCACCAGCAACTTCGATGTCAAGTTCTTTGAGAGTTTTTGTTATCAATTCTTTTAGTTCTACAGATAAACAAGGAATATCTAACCTTCTCAGCATACGTTTTTTTAAAAGGTTTACCCCTAACTTTTCCATAAAGTGAAAGCGGCTCATTTCTCCTTTATGAAGGAAGATTACGTAAGCATTTGCACAGCTTACAGATATTATATAATAAAATACAGCAAGGGGCCATCTGCGTGTCCGCCGATTTGCAGAATAGTTACTGCATTTCATGTCCATGGTGTCCACACCCGACTTCGTTGCGTTATAGAAGGATATGATCTCTGGTTTACCAGTCTTCTCATCCGTATATCCTGTCTTGTGCATTGATGAGATAACAATTACACATTTAGATTTTTTGGGAATGTAAGATAGTAACGTCAAATCTTTTGTGTATCCGTAAATACTGCTACCAATGACCTTTTTTTTATCATATCGAAATCGTTTGGTATTTCCTTCTTGTTGATTTTCATAGTACCTACTAATGTCAATTTGTTTTTCAATAATTCGTTTACAACTTCAATGCTAGAAAACCAGTTGTCGCATGTAACATTTCGGTTCGTTCCATATATACATTTTGCAAGTCTAATAATAGCTTGAGTTGGTTTCTGAAACTTCCTTTCGTCAGCTGATAAAGTAATTCCATCACTGTCTTTCCCCAAATAAACATATGCATTATACAGATAGGCAGAATGGGTATCTGTCATACAAAGAACTTTTATGCCGTATCGAGCTGGTTTCTTCGGCATGTAAATGCGAAAACCACAACGTCCTCTAAAAGGTATCAGGGATTCATCTATGCAAGCGTGTGCACTAATTGAATACAATTGTCTACATTTTTCAATGAACATCTGAAATATGTTGGAAATGGCTGCTGCTGGGTCGTTTTTTTTTCGTTCTGTACGAGTTTCAACATTATCAAATCGTAATGCCAGCAGCAGTGTTGCATCGCTTCAATGACATGGTGGCCCGGAATATTGGACGTCCTTTAGAAGTCGTTGAAAAAAGAGATGCTAAGTTCTCCCTCGATGATTTATAAATACAACACAGAACTAAAAGTCCTAAGAGAGCTTCAATTTCTATTTGATCGGTATTTTTGTAGCTAGCTGAATCTGGATTTTTCAACTTGGCTCTAATAGATTCAAGTTTTTTATTTGTGTTTACTATAATTTCATTTATCATTACGTCAGTAAAAAACAACCGCCAAACATCGCTTGGTTTCGGGTTACTTGTCAATTGACTCACTTGTCCTATACACGTTGATAACTTTATCCTCAGTACGTTTCTTTGGGGAGTTTTCGTACCCAAGCTGTGTGATTCCGAATTCCAAGCCATACAATTGTTCTTACCGTAAAAAATTGTTGCCGCTGACGTTTCTTGAGTAGAATCGCTGTCAACACGATCGTCGTTGGCGTCAGGCTGGAAGTTGGAGCCTTCTTCTACATCCATTGCAACATCGTCTACATCTGACTCACTGCACTCATCTGATAGTGATAAATCGTCCTCAAGTGATTCTTCGTTCCCAGAAGGAAGATATGAATCGTCGGTGTTATAATCATTATCACTCACATCAGATTCATGTCGCACCATTTCAAGTATTTTGCGAGTTCGCGCAGAAACAGTACTACTTGATAACTTTCCCGACATCTACAACAGAATCGAAAATATATAAAAAGAGGTCAGCGAACTCAAGAAAATAACGAATGAGAGATCACAGCACTAAAACATTAAAGTAAATACCTACCTTTACAGTAATGTCGGTCTCACAGACGGTGTACTTTTGATATAAACTCTTTATTATGAAGGAACTGAACAGAATAACGGAAAACACATGCAACCTACCGAAGGTTCAGTACTCAAATGAATCATATACAGAACTACAGGTCTACAACACAATAATTGTTGCCAACATGCAAGATACAAAAACCGTAGCGGTCTCAGAGACCGACATTACCAACTAAGGGTTAACAACACCTTTATGGATGACATTTGCGTCGGAAGTACCAATTTAAGTTCTGCGTTGTCTTTACAGCAGGATCTAATTACCTTGCTAGAATCTGGTGGATTTGAGCTACGAAAGTGGGCAAGCAATTGCTCCGAATTACTTCGGAACTACCCCGCTTCCGAACGTCAAATCCCAATTTCGTTCGATAAGGAAGAATCTATAGTCATTAAGGTTCTGGGCCAACTTTACCATCTGTGTTCTGACACATTTTCGTATGCATTTACTTCTTCGGAAAAGGCTTGCACAAAACGAAATATTTTGTCCGATATTGCGAGGATTTTTGATCCTCTAGGTTTTATCACCCCTGTTTCATTCTTAGCAAAGCACACTGTGCAACGCATTTGGGTCTCGGGCATCGATTGGGATGGCACTCCTTTGCAGCAAATCATTGAAATTTGGTCCCAGTTTAAAGCCGGACTTGCTTATCTCTCTCAAATTGCATTGCCTCGTTATATTTTTGTACAAAGATTGCAGAGATGCCAAATATTATGGTTTTGTGACGCCTCAGAATTAGGATATGCAAGTGGCGTGTATCTTCGTACCGAGGGGTTTGACGCTTCAATAAAGTCCTCTTTAGTTATGGGCAAAGGAAAGGTAGCCCCCTTGAAAACCCTCACTATCCCAAGACTCGAACTGTTGGGTGCTACTTTACTGGCCGACTTAATGAAATTCGTACTCGACACTTATTCATCTTTAGTGACCATCGACCAAGTCCTGGCGTTTTCTGACTCCAGAATTGTATTATCCTGGGTCTGTACTTCACCACATAAGTGGAAAACGTTTGTCGCTAATCCTGTCAGTCATATACAGGAAAAAATCCTACATGTTCGATGGCATCATATCATATCAACGGAAAATCCTATAGATAGTGGAAATCGAGGACTAACCCCCAAAAAACTCATTGAACATCCCTTGTGGTTTAAAGGACCTCCGTGGATCAATCTGCCATGTTCTGATTGGAACCTTTCTGAATTTAGTTGTCCGAACTCGAGAAGCCCAGAAGTAATACAGGAACAGCAAACTGTTGTTTTAAATACCAATATCAGTGACAATTTCGTAGATACCTTGTTAGATCGATTTTCATCTTTGGGAAAAATTCAACACCTTCTTGGTTATGTCCTTAGATTTAGTCACAACTCAAAACCCAATTTGTCTAAATTAACTAGTTCTTTATCAGAAAACGAGCTTCAAATTTCGTTACACACTTTAGTAAAAAGAGTTCAAGGTATTCACTTCTCTGAACTTATTTCTAAAATTCAAAATAACTTGCTTTTGCCAAAACCTTTCGCAAATTGGCGTTATTTCTGGATGAAAGGGGACTGATCAGGGTGGGCGGTCGTCTTAGATACTCAACCCTTCCAATGGACGCTAAACATCCCTTGTTATTACCACGAGATCATCGACTTACCTATTTGATAGTTGAACATGCTCACAAACAACATTTGCACCCTGGTCTGAATATCCTTCAATATCTTCTTAAACAACAGTTCTGGATTTTATCGAGTCGTAGAGCTGTCGAGAAGATCGTATCAAAATGTCTTCGTTTTTTTCGAGCCAAGCCCAAGTTCTATAAGCCATACATGAGCGATTTGCCGTCTTTCCGGATTAGACCATTAAAATGTTTTTCTCATGTGGTAATAGATTATGCAGGTCCCGTACATATCACCATGGGCCGGTATCGGGGTGCTAGAATTTTAAAGGCCTACATTTGTGCCTTTGTTTGTTGCGATACACATTGAATTAGTGTCGTACCTTACATCGGAAGCGTTTCTCGCAGCCTTTCGTCGTTTCATCGCGCGACGAGGGAAATGTACAAACATTTATAGTGATTATGAGACCAATTTTATTGGCGCAAAAAACCTACTCAATAAGCTGGCTAAGCAATCGGCTCACACCCTAGACATCACTTGCCAGACTAGTGCACCTGCCTCTCCTCACTTTAATGGATTAGCGGAAGCAGGCGTAAAATCTATTAAAACCCATTTGATTCGAGTCATAGGAGAACAAACCTTGACGTATGAGGAACTTCTCACTTTGTTATCGCAGATCGATGCCTTGCTAAACTCTCGGCCTCTGAGGCCACTGAGCTCCGATCCCAACGATGTATTGCCCTTAACTCCAGGCCATTTTCTAAATCTGGAACCACTAAATTCAGCTCCTAATGCCGATTTGTCTAATCTAAAATTAAACCCTTTATCTCGTTGGCAACTAATTCAGCGGCTCAACCGAGATTTTTTGGTCAACCGAATATCTCCACACTCTACAACAAAGATCTAAATGGAACGAGTCGGGCTCGGAAATTAAACTAAATACCCTAGTTCTAATTAAAAATGAAAATAAACCCCCTTTACAATGGGCTCTTGGTAGAATTGTGGAATTACACACCGGTCGTGATGGACATACTAGATTTGTTACTGTTAAAACGGAGAACGGATTGTTGAAACGTCCAATTATTAAGTTATATCCATTACCAGACCAAAATTTAAAATAAACTATTTCCAAAACTATTACTCTCTTAGAGAACTAATTTTTATTTTATTTTTTTTGTTGTTAATGATAGTAAATTGAAATATTTGGAATCTATACTACCTAATTAATTTAGTTTTATTCTTGTCTCATTCAGAAACATAATTCGATTTCTTTTGAATTTAAAACTTTCGGTTTTGGTGGGCGGAAAATGTACATGCAAGCCTAAAATATCAAATTCATTTTTCAATGTAAAATCCCGTAAAAATCATACAGGTTCTAAGTTATAGCGCTTATCAATTTTAAAAACCAGTTTGCCTTTGGACGTCTTGTTGGCTTATTGTACGTGAATTAATAATTTACGTGCTGTTGTTATTAGTGGTTTATCAACGGGGGCCCCCTTTCTCCAGAAGTAGCCTGTACTACCAAGTCAAGGTAAGTGTTTTTTTTTTCTTAGTTCTGTGTGATAACAGATTTGACAATTTTTAAAGTACATAATTCAATACAGTCCACTATTAAAACAATATTTTTTTTATCTATCTCTTGCCCAAACACTTTGAGTGCGTTGTTTTCATTTGTTTACGTGTGGATAGTTTTGAAGCTTTACAGGAAGCGCCGTACTAAGGCCTTTATTTTACCGATTCACCTGGTTTATACGACGTAAGGTAAGCAAGTTTTGAACTTTGCTGTTAAAGTGGTCCCGATATTTTCGATCATAAACAAACCGGAGCCCTTTAATTTATGACTTTCACTATTGTTACTTATGTATTACGAACTATCCTTCCTGAAAAATTAATAACAGACACACCCCTTTTACCCCTGAGCTACCGGCACCCACTCTACTATCTGTTACTTCAAATTATACTGCCATTTTCACCCGTAGCATTGGAAAAAGCTCTTTTAGAGTTTTTCAATGTTGTATTACAAGTTTAAGTTAATATTTTCTTTAAGCCATTATGAAATAAAAGAATGTCTCGTGTTATTATTCAATTTTGTTAAGTTTAAATAGGCTTATTTATTTGAAAATTGACATCAAGACAACAGGAGACATTTAGATTCCTAGTTAAGAACTGCCTATTTATTATTACACGTACACACTAACCATCTAATTACCTAATAATTAAGTAAAACTTTAATAGAACTAATATAACTATAGAACCAAAATCGAATGAACAAGTTTATGTAAAAAGATAATAAGCAAATTTATAAGACATACCTCCCTTCACTTTCAACACATTTACACCTTTCCAACACATTATGGGCAACTCTTCGTAACGTATTTCTGTTAATTTTCGTTAAAACAACGTGTATCCTGTTTTCCTGGCGGAATTGGTAAACATCGGGAGCCGTAAAGCCTTGGGAACTCGCCGGCCAAGCATAATAATAATAATAATAATAATAATAATAATAATAATAATAATAATATTTATTCAATCGTTAGACCACAACAGTGGAATAGATTAAGTCAAAATATGCGTACTATGCATAAAATTAAATTTAAGTAAAGTCATTAGTTAACATCTAAGTACATGTATACAGACAATGAACTACAATAATAGATAATATAGCAAAACAAATATTAATAAATAAATATAAACACAAATACAATGTATATAAAACAAAATAATTCGAATAATGTGGCAACTAGGACTAGAGGTTATTGTTGTTGTTTTTGCAGCAGTGAAAAAAATTCCTCCACATTATATATGCAATGTTGCATTAAAAGTGACTTTATATTACCCTTAAATTGCATGAGAGAGCCACATTGCTTTAAGGATTGAGGCAAATAATTGTAAAGCTTTACACCAAACGAGGAAGGAGCTTTTGCAGTCATATTGGTTTTATTGACAGGATTACGATAGTCATTCCTTTTCCTTGTATTGTGTACATGAAAATCTGAGTTTTTTTTAAACTGGTTTTGATTCTTATAGACAAAGCATAGAAGCTCCAGAATGTATAAGCTTGATAATGGCAATATATTATATTTTGTAAAATAAGGTCTGCAAGATTCCTTACTTTTTATACCGGCCATGGTTCGAATTACCCTTTTTTGGCTTAGAAATACTTCTTGCGCTAATATTGATAATCCCCAAAAACAAATACCATACAACAACTTTGAATGAACTTGACCATAGTAGAAGGAAATTATAACATGGAATGGAACTATACACTTTAAGGATCTGATTTGAAAGCAAGAACTATTAATTTTTTTTATCAAAGTAGAGCAATGCGTTTTCCAATTTAAAGATTCATCGAGTTGAAGACCGAGAAATTTTACTGATGGTTGTTGTAATACATCTGTATTATTTATACTAAGTCCATTACTTAAAACATGTTTATTGAAAGACATAAGACTTGTTTTTGAAAAGTTTATGTATAGCTTATTTTCTATAAACCACTCATTTAGGTCCTCTAACAGTGTATTTGCCTTAGATATCAAATCGTCTGGCTTTGTACTAGATATTAGAGCAGATGTATCATCAGCATAAAGATATAGCGAATAGTTTAAGAAATCAACTATATCATTAATAAAAAGCAAAAAAAGAGTTGGACCTAGTATGGAACCTTGGGGAACCCCTACTGTAACAGGCAAAATGGACGAGTGGCAGTGATTAATGACGTGGTTGGGTGATTTATAAGTCACTCTTACAAACTGGGATCTTAGTGAAAGGTAGATTGAAACCATTTGGCGACGGTGCCCCTTATGCCATACCGTTCTAATTTGTTTAACAATAATGATTGATTTACGCAATCAAAAGCTTTAGTTAGATCGCAGTAAATTCCAACAACAAACTTTTTCTCATCTAGAGCTTCCACTATTCCATGGACGAAAGAGTGTAAAGCAGTAATTGTGACTGTTTCTTTCGAAAACCATACTGTCTATCAGTGATAATGCTATTCAATTCTAAATGACGCAGAAGTCTTGATAGCATTGCATATTCAAAAATTTTTGAAAATGAAGAGTTAAGTGATATTGGGCGGAAATTAGAAACTTCGCTATGACTACCTTTTTTGTGCACCGGAATGACTAGGGCACATTTTAGTAGTGTAGGAAACACACCTTGTTCAAATGACATATTAATTAGTTTAGTGATAGGGCTAACAATCGCTAAGTGAACTTGTTTTAAGAGTTTACAGGGTATGTCATCTGGACCATAGCTGTTTTTGTTTTTAAGTTGCTTTATAATTAGGCAAATGTCTTCTTCACTAAATGGAAAAGCACACATACTTCTATATGTTCTTGATTTTTTAACATTTTTTAAAACACTACCGGTAGATGACATGTTTGATATTATTCTGAGTGGTTCTTCTACAAAGAATGTATTGAATTTTTTTGCCACTTGATTAGGGTCATTAATTGTGTTTGTATCTGTATCCGTACGCAAAGATATGTTTGAAAAGTGTGTTTCTTTGCCAGTAAGTTGAGATATGAGTGACCAAGCAGCTTTTTGTTGATTATCGGCATTTAGGATTTGATTAGAATAATATGCAGCTTTGGTCTTTTGGGCAAGTTGACGATGACGACGTTTACTTTGTGAGTAAAAGGGAGTTAGTTCTGGGTACTTAGTTGTTAGCTGATATAGATCGTGAAGGTTTTGGCTGGAGATTTTTACAGAATTTGTTACCCAATTTGAATTAGTATTACATTTTTTGAGGAACTTCGACCTACATGGAAAAAAAAGGTTGAAATAATGCAGGATAGTTTTGTGGAAATAATTAAATGCATCATCAAGTGTCGAAAAATTTTCAAAATCGATCCAACGTTCCTGTTTTAGGGCACTAGCAAACTTAAAAATAGAATCTTTGTTATAAGAACGTTTGTTAATTACTTTTGTGTTTATAGATTCCTTATTATGTTTATTAGTTTTTAATGTAATGTAATTATGGTCAGATACTATGCAAGGGCGTACATTATGTGAGCTTCCATTAAAATTGACAAAGATGTTGTCCAATACAGCTACCTTCCTTGTCGATTTTACAACTACATCAAATAATCCAAACGTGGATAGCATGTCTCTTATTAATCTAAGTACATTTCGATTATTTTTTTCAAAATGCAAGTTAAAATCGGCAGCTAAGATCATATATGAGCTCTTATCAAACACAAAGTTCAGTGCATCAGACAATTTATCTAAAAAGATTGTGAAGTCACCAAGAGGTGATCTATAACAAGTAATTATTATATAATTTTTTTGGTTAATACTCCAAATTACACCGCACACTTCAAAGTCTAATTCCTGACAAAAATTCTCTAAGTCTAAAGAATGCACATTTAGATTTTCTTTTGCATATATTGTTACACCACCATGAATGTGCAGTTTTCGAAAAAAATATGAGCTCTGCTTGTATCCAATTAACTGTAATGATTGAATTGACGCCTGATTACACCATGTTTCCGTTAAACATATAAAATTAACGCTTAATTTTAATAAGTCTACTTCCATTTGTGAAATTTTTACTGCGCTTAAACCTTGCACATTTAATAAAAGAAGATCTAGGTATTTACAAGAACTTTTTGTTAATTTAGAGCTATTTTTTATATTATTATTGTCGATGGGTTTTATTTTAAATCTGATTTAACAGGACTTAAGTGAGTCGATAACTTCAGTTCATTAATTTTATGATTATGTGTATGTAGATTATTCGATATTGCAGATACAGGTTTTGAGTCACTACTATTTACAAAAATCAGGTTTTGCATATTTACGTACTTATTAAAGTTAGTAGTAGGAATATTTTTTGTGCACTCATGTTTATTTGAACTTGTATATACATACTTAAAGCCTGTCCGGTAGAACTGAACGGGTATCGGATTAACAAGGAGGATTGTCAATATATGGTTCTATTGTGCTTGAAACCGCCTTAATGCTTTGCTGTCTCGTACTTATTGTACGTGACAAAGAAAGATGGATATATTATGAATAATGCCTCTATTTCTGCCGAACAAAAGCGTTTGCAACTTTCACACATAATGACAAGGCAATAAGAATCAGATGCAGGTAGAATAGAAATTCAATAGGTATAATAAAATGCCAGTGGTTCTCAACACTGCTTTAACATTACATTTAAAATTTATGGAAGAATGCAAGTTTTTATAATAAACATTTATAAAAGCCATTCATAATAATGAATATTCGATTAAGTATAGGTATTTCAATTTACATTTAGAAAGTTCATTGTATACCTAAGTATGGTAATGACGTTTTAGTGTACTCCAATTACAAAAGAATCCAAATAAATATGCAATACTGTAACAATAAGTAATTAATAATAGATTATTATACCATTTAGTAGGTACATATAGGTATAAATAAAACAACTGCAATATCTATATTATCATTATTCTTTGAGTAAGCGTTTATATAAACTAACCATTAATATAATGCCGAAAAGTTGAGTAAAGAAATTCGCGAATTAGTTTTAAATACAGTCGATTATTTTAAAGAAGAAAAAGAAAATGGTGGTCCACTATTATCTACAATTTCTGTTAAACAAAGAACAGCAAACGCGTTAAAACATTAGGTTTCGACGGTGGGGAAAATCTGTGCTTTAAAAAAAATGGCGGCGAGTTGGAACCTCCAGTGAAAAAACAGCGTGTCAAACTTTGCACTACAGATTTTCCAGAAAATGGAAAACAAACAATTCGTGCATTAATATACGAGATGTACGCGAAGAAGGAACACGTAACGTTAAATTCATTATTAAACTTCTTAAAATTGAGAACCGCGTATGAAATAGGAAAAACCAGTTTGGCTCTAGTGTTAAAAATATGGGCTTTAAATTCCAAAAACCAACAATAGACGCGGTTTGTGTGAACAAAGCCACATTGTCGCCAAAAGAAACGTTTTTCTGAGAAAGTATCTCAAAAATCTTAACTCCGAAAGTTCGAGACAGTTTGTTTTACAGACGAAACGTGGATATTTAGTAAAGGTAGTACGTCAAAATGTACTTGGCAAGATAACAGTGCAAAGAGTTTACATCAACCGAACAAATCATCAGATGGAAAACGATTTATTATCATTGAAGCAGGTAACAGAAACGGTTTTATCGACGGAAGTCAATTAATTTTCGGTACAAAAAATAAATCATTAGATTATCACGATAATATGAACGCAGAATTGTTCGAAAATGGTTTGAGGAATCACTTTTACAAAATTAGAGGAACCATCAATAATTGTCCTTGACAATGCGAGTTATCATTCTCGAAAGGCAGAGAAGGCAGTCAAAGTTTCTTGGAAAAAGAAGAAATACAGCAATGGTTAACCGCTAAAAAATAGCGTGGGAAAATTTTATGACAAAGGCAGAGTTAGTGGAATTGGCCAAAAGAAACAAAGTAGACCAATGCGAAAAATATGTAATCGATGAGCTAGCTCTATCATATGGACATGAAGTTTTGCGCCTGCCCCCGTATCATTGCCATTTCAATCCAATTGAGTTGGTATGGGGCATTACTAAGAACAAATACGACAAAAGTATCGTTGCGACATCCGGAAAGACGAAGATGTTCTTAATACGTGGAACGACGCATTAAAACAGTTAGTGCGGAAATATGGCAAAAATGTATTGATCATACGGATAAAATAATTAAGATACTTTTGTTAATGAAGAGATTGTGGATGAAGTAAGACCTCTTATTTTCACAGTTAACACTGAAGAAAGTGATGACGATGATCTTTTCCAAGATTTGGATGACTCAGGAAGTGATGAATCTGAAGCCGAATGACAATTATAATTTTTACATTTAATTATAAAAGTATATCTTTGTAATTTAATTAATATTTACTAACTATAATAAAAATGTATTTGTTAGTTGTTATAAGTATAAGTGAAAGGTGTCAATTGAAATTACTTATAGGTAATTAGTAATCGATTATTATTTTTATTATACAAAAGTTGCATTTCTTCACAAATTATATAATGTTAAAGCAGTGTTGAGAACCACTGGCATTTTATTATACCTATTGAATTTCTATTCTACCTGCATCTGATTCTTATTGCCTTGTCATTATGTGTGAAAGTTGCAAACGCTTTTGTTCGGCAGAAATAGAGGCATTATTCATAATATATCCATCTTTCTTTGTCACGTACAATAAGTACGAGACAGCAAAGCATTAAGGCGGTTTCAAGCACAATAGAACCATATATTGACAATCCTCCTTGTTAATCCGATACCCGTTCAGTTCTACCGGACAGGCTTTAGCAATGGATTTACATAGTTTAAGTTTCCCTTGTTTATTTAAGTGGAGACCATGACGCGTAAAGTCATTTTTTGTAGCAATTGTGTTTATGTCAGTAAGACGCCCATTATTATTTAATTCATTATGAAGTGAAACATTTAAATCATATACGAATGTATTAAGTATATAACGTCCGTCCCAGTACGGGACAGTATAAAAAATCGCGTTGGTGTTTTTTAGAATACGCACTGTTGATGATATGGAGCTAGGTGATATTTTAATTCCTTGTAGCGCATTGTTTATACCGGCAATTACTATTACATAATCCGATAAAGTAAAACCTTTGGTTAGATCGCCTACATTTCCCACCACATTTTCAAAAGTAGCATTTGGTTTAAAAATACATGTAACTTGGTACTTACTAGTTAATAGGGTACTTAAAGTGTCTGCACATCCTCTTCCTTGACTATCTGATAAAATTAATATTTTATTTTTACGTTGAGATGTAGGATACAACTGATATGCAATTTATTATCAGACATAAGCACATCGTTATTTTTGACCTCAGATTCTTGACATTTAGAATTTGCTATCAGAATATTTTTCTTTAAATTTCTATCATGTCGCTTGTTCTTTATCGTGAGATTATTTGCGTTTCCAACAGTAGTTGTTGTTGTCCGTTTTTGTTTTTGATTTTGAGTAAATCTGCTTACTAGTTTTTCTAAGTACTTAATCTTTTCCTGCAATTTTTCAATTTTAAACTGATATGTTTTTGTCCATTTGGTTCTTCTTCTTTGTGTACGAAGATTAGCTACTGTCTCATTTTTATATGTAACCGTTGGGCTACTATCCTCATAATACAGCTCTCCGTTTTTTGTAATACAGTTGTTGATTAATTGTTCCGTAAGTCTGAGAACTAATTCATTTTTGTTACCTGCTGTAGCTAATTTATGCTTCGAAAGAATGGTTTTTAGCTCTATCACCTTTAGTTCACTAATTTTCACCATTATCGAAGAGTAAAAATACTTTACTTCCGGTATAATTAAAATTTAAAGCCACGACGATGGAAAACACGTCTACTTTCGACCGTCACCGTAGATATCATTGAAGATATTGTTTTTGCCAAAAGTGTTGCCTGTCTGGTATTGTGGGACGGACAGCCATCTTGTTGGAACTAAATGGTAGGTCATGAACAGCATTCCTAATAGCAGGAATAGCTTGACCCTGCAATAGTCGTAAACATCTATTTCCCGTTATAATTTCATCGAAAATAGATTGGGACCTCCCCGTGTGGGTAAATGTGTCATGAAAGTGGTGTCATTCTTGTACGTAAAAGTACATCCAGGAATGGCAGTTGTTCTGACTCCAATTCCATTGTGAATTTTATAGAGTGTGCACAGCTATTCAGATGATCTAGGAATTCGTCCAGCTTATGCTTGTCGTGTTGCCAAACCATCGTAGATGGCAACCACATTAACCACTTATCTAGTCCAAACTAGGAAAATCAGGCAAATCGCGTTTTAAATCTGTTTGAAATTTATCCATAAATTGATAGGCTTTAAACGGAGATAAGCTGTTACCCATTCTCGTATAATGTTCTTGTTTGAAAAACACAAACAAAAACAGAACTCTGTTAATAAAAAAATTCTTCCACTTTTGCCTCGTCCAAACGACTTTGTTTTGAAACAAATAAACAAATAAACGAAAATTTGATGTACCCTCAAAACAATGAACGAACGTCGAATGATATTAAAATTTCATTTTCTGTGAATTTATTTTTTTAATTTTAAATTCAAACGAATTTGAAGCGATAAAGTTAGGCTGTCCATAAAAGAGATTATTAATTTTACTAGACAGCAGATAATGAAGTGCATAATACCAGAAGCAATGGATCGCATAGCACTATTGTAGTACCTAGTTTAGAAATCTATTAAAGCTCATTAAACTTTCAAATAAGCAAGTAAAAGTTACTAGCAGTTATATATATAGATATATATATATATATATATATATATATATATATATATATATATATATATATATATATATATATTAATATACACATATTTTTATATATTTCAGGTAAAAGTTATTATTAGCATTTGCTGAAAAATGCTTACGAATACGCTTTGAGAAATATTTCACTTGCTTTTTAAGTTTAAAAGTGTCATTATTTCTTAGTTTCAAAGTAATTCAATAAAATTGAAAAACAAATGTGTAAAGAGTTTTTTAAAGAAAATGCACGTCCATAAATATTATATAACATTTCAGCTTACAATGTGCGCACTTTAGATGTGAGAAACAGCACAGATAACATGTAAACTGAAAATATTTAGACATCATATAAATACACTTATATCTTGTAGAACATTCTTTAGCACGAAAATTAATTTTATACCTGTTAGCTTTCTTACTGTAAAATGTTTGCATTAAAATGTTTAGTAATTAATCATGTACAAATTTCATTGGGTTTATTTTAACGTAGTGAAAAGTGAAAAACAGATTAATAGCTTGACAAACATTTTACTCAAGTTACATTTTTAGGCCATGACCTAAAAAATAAGTTTTGATCTGCTATTATTGAAAAATTGTGTAGATTTCTCGCCACATGAATTTAGATATAGGAAACAGAACTTATAAATAAATCTTTTTCAAACCGTTCCCTATGTATGTGCTACAGCGTCTCGAAGGACCCTTGTCGGAAATGATTTTCGACTAGTTTGTTTAAAGATATGATATATTAAAGTTCTCTTCACGTAGAATAAAAGTATCCAAACCCCAATATCCTATCATGGGCGTCTGCGTGAGCATGGGTGGGCGGGTGTGCGTGTGACTGTATTTGTGTGTGTGTGTGTGTGTGTGTGCGTGTGTGCGTGTGTGTGTGTGTGTGCGTGTGTGTGTGTGGTGTGCGTGTGCGTGTGCGTGTGCATGTGCGTGTGCGCATGCTTGTGCGTGTGCGTGTGCGTGTGTATCTGCGTGTTTGCATGCGTGTGTGCGTGTGTGTGTTTGTCTGTGTGTGCGTGTGTGTATGTGCGGGCGCGCGAGCGCGCGTGTGTGTGACAGATCGTACATGTGTGAGTTTGTTGGCGTGTACGCGAGTGTGTATTTGTGTGCGCGCGTGTGTGTGTGTACGTGCATGTGTGCGCGCATTCGTGTGTGTATTTGGTGTGTGCGCCTGTGAGTGCGTGTGTGCTTGCGTGCGTGTGTGTGGTCTGCCCGCACATGAATATTCTAAATATTGACCAATTACTAGTCAGGGTATGTGACATTTTCATGATAATATACGAAACCTAGGTACCATAAAACTCTGGGAACGTGTGCATATGTACCCAGAGAACGAGCTCCAGACAGACACCTAAAACGATTTTCATTAATCGATTCATTAAGATTGTCAGCAGCATTCTCACCATCCCTATTAACGATCCCGTATAAGCTATTGCGTGAATCATTCGCATCTTGCGTTCGAAGTTACCTTTTTCCGTGTTGGGGAAGTGCAGGTATCTTGTTATCAATGCCTAAATGAATATCCCGACAACTTCTATCTAACAAAACGATGTCACCATTCTCAAACCAACTCTGTTACTATTTTGCGTCTCCCTCCAAGTCTTTACGGAGGATTTCGGCATCATTATTCTGAACGTCAGAGAAATGGGCACCAAAAATCATTAAAATGCAGCCATCGGGGCTACAACTAAGATTAGTTTATGAAAGTGGTGATTATTGTGAACTGAAAGGGATTGGCGCAATACTAGTAGTTTCATTCTTCTCTCTTGAAGTATTTAAAAGAAATATTATTTCAAATCAGCTTCATACAAAACGTTAATAGTTTTTATAAATTCTCTACAGGCCAATATTGTTTAGAAATAAAATCGATAATTTTACTTTTCAAAGTTTACGATGTTTGTTAGAACGTATGTTGGTGGGGTTAACTGCAACAGGATAAATAAGCTATTATTTACACTATGTAATGAAACTTGAAGTGAAAAAAAGTTGCGCCTTCACTTTGGGCGACAAATATGTAATGTATCGTCTTAGATATTTTAGTGCACGTAGGCGGGCGACGTACTGCACCTCCCAGATTTTTCTATTGTCTTCTATCGGTCGGTGTACCAGCACAAGGAGGGGGGGGGGACTCGCTGTTTCATCCTGAAACAAGAGAAATAACATTAATGTTATGTAGTATCACTTCTGAGCTAACTTCTGCTTCGGAAAGTTCTACGGATAGGCCACGTACTACCACCTATCCATATACTTCATCAGCCTGACTCGATCCTGGAGTAAGGCGCAGCATTTCTTCTGTAATTGCCTTGGTCCTCTTGAGGGCGATCCGTTTCCGGTCGAGTTCTCGGGTAAAAGCGACCCACATCTCCTTCTGACGAAGTACTTCCGGCGGTACTTTCTCCCTGGTAGCTGATACGGTCCGCAAAGTCGTCTGGTCCATTCCTGCTGAGCTATCTGTAAAGTACTCCAGTGGACGGAACATGTAATCTGTCGGGTACGTCGCTGTCGCACCGTGATCGATATCAGTGGCGTCTGCGGCGGTTGTGGCGGTCGATGTCAACGGAACCGCTAGCTGGGCCTCAACCAACGGGGCGGCGTCTTCTGACGCTGTTGATTTTCTTTCTTGGTGAAACGACAAGCGACAGTATCTTTCCCTGTGGGGTTAACATGGACGGCGGATCCGCGTGTTCCTCCATCCATCAGTGAGGGGCGTTTATCAGCGTATCTGATAGCAGAATTGTTACAACCCTAATAGTTAGTTTTCAAAGGGAATTCCGTGTGCAACTTTTTGAACCAATATTGTTTTATATATCAAAATTTTCCAAAAAAAACGTAGGTTACGAATATTTTTGGACTATTTCCCACAGGTGTGTTTGAGCGATTTCAGTTTATATCCTATTACAGATAGCTACATGAGTATGATTTATTCTAAATAATTCTGGACTTGTCGACGTCTTTTAAACTCCACGGAATTTAGAGGGTTAAGATATAAATCAATTTTATAATCAAACTATTTCGAATAATATATTTAAAAAAACATAAATAATAAATATATTTCACATCCTGTGATTGTCGTTATAATAAATTACTCCGTGTCGGCAAAGATCATCTGTTGAATCATTGGAATCAATAACATGTTCCTCGTCTCTTTTAGAGTTTTGACAAAACTCCGGACGGTCTTCACACTCGCACATTTCTGTGCAACCTAAATTTTGTGAAGAGCATTTGCAACGTATAGTGCAATGATTTTTTTATATGAGCACTTGACCAGGTTAAAAGCATGATCTGGTTCACACAGACGGTCACAATAATTTTGCTCATATTCATCATTTGTACGTTTCCATCCATAGTTTGTGGTCGGTGGTAAACTAGGGTGCGCAACGGTATCGCGATACCATTCCATACACTGATAGTGGCACCTTTGTATTGCGGGTCTAAGGGTTCCCAATGTTGTAGGAGGATTTTCACAGGAACTTTGCTTTTGTGTGAAGAGCCACCATCGCAAATCAGCAAGGTGTTTAAATTTTTTATTATTTGGGGAGTACAATAAGGAAATAAAAAATTCAATTTCCTCAAAAAGAGAATTATTTAATTCAGTGTCTTTTACCAATGAAGTCAAAGCTTCTAGAGTAAATGTAGGTAACTACAAGAATGTTTCACAGAAGCTTACTTGAGATATTCCCTTAAAAGCTCCTGTAATATCTGCCCTTGGCAATGCTATCTATTTCAGTTTTTCTTTCCTCATTTACAGTTAATTTGCCTGTGCCGCACCATTTCAAAACAGATTAAGTTCTTCAGGTTCAACAAAATTTTGTTCATCGGCGGTATTAGGAAGGGTCCACTTAGATATCGATAAAATAGCCTCTCTTAAAATACTGCTTGTTTTTAGCAATATGTTCCAGTTGTCTAACTGATCTTCACTTTCTTGCATCGCATCATCAACAGTGAGTTTCAGCGAATCTCTCGGACTAGCTTTTTCGTTCTAGCGCAGAAAAAATTATATACCTATAAAACTGGGCAACCCATAATTCTTGAATTTGCCACGTCTACTCCATTAGAACCTCTCCTCTCTCCCTCTCTCCCTCTCTCCCTCTCTCCCTCCCTCCCTCCCTCTCTCCCTCTAACCCCCTCTCTCCCTCTCTCCCTCTCTCCCTCCCTCCCTCTCTCCCTCTAACCCCCTCTCTCCGTCTCTTCCTCTCTCTCCCTCTCTCCCTCTCTCCCTCTCTCCCTCTCTCCCTCTCTCCTCTCTCTCCTCTCTCCTCTCCTCTCTCCTCTCTCTCCCTCTCTCTCCTCCTCTCTCCCTCTCTCCTCTCTCCTCTCTCCCTCTCTTCTCTCCCTCTCCTCTCTCTCCTCTCTCTCTCCCTCTCTCCTCTCTCTCCTCTCTCCCTCTCTCCTCTTCTCTCCTCTCTCCTCTCTCTTCTTCCTCCTCTCTCCTCTCTCTCTCCCTCCTCTCCTCTCTCCTCGTCTCTCCCTCTCTTTCTCCCTCTTCTTTCTCCTCTTCCTTCACGTCTATCTCACTCCTCTCTCATCTCACACCTTTTCGGAATGATATCTCGGACGGGAGTGGGCTGGGTAAATTTTGTTATGGGAAAGACCCATCATAATTTCATACGGGCAGTCACCTCCTGAATTTTTTCGCAAGAGTTTAGGAACACCCTGTATAGAAAAACACCCCAAACATAATTTATTATTAAAGAAAAAGTCAGACGGTCAATAATCTCAAAGCTCCCTACTTTCGAAATACACATTCAAACACCCTTAATAATAATTATAACACTTAATAATAAAACTGAACAATTAACTGTCAATTTATTAAGGATTTGTTATTCGGCCGTAAAACCTTGGAAAAAGCAACTATTTGATTCCAGACAAGCAGAAAGAATACCATACCAGCTACCCCAGTGCCAAAATTTCCTAGTCCGCAGGCGATCCCACCCCAGAATTATTTTTCGTTTACTTTAAATAACATATTTTAGAGCATTGTTCATGCTGAACGCCTGTTTAGTTTGATTGTGTTGTTAAATTGTCTTTAAAGACAAAAAATCTCCCCAGCTTCCGATTAGAGCGAACCGTGGTCGAAAATATAAAAATTTATTTTTATAATACCCCTTTATAAAAGAGGGTGTTATGACATCTATAACCTCATTGTCCCAAAGTTTTTTAAAAATTTTAACACATGAGGGAGGACTGTCGAATACAAGTTGAGCTCCAGAAC
Organism: Vesta saturnalis; assembly: GCA_036346205.1. Taxonomy (NCBI): domain Eukaryota; kingdom Metazoa; phylum Arthropoda; class Insecta; order Coleoptera; family Lampyridae; genus Vesta; species Vesta saturnalis. The sequence continues at coordinate 1,041,726 of JARFJB010001273.1, forward strand.
CTCCGTATTCGAAATCAGAATCTGGTACCTCAGCTACATCCTCGAGCCACTCGTCTTCGCTAGATTGTTCGTCAGATGAAGTGGTATTGTTATCTAAAGACTTTTCGTCTAGTGTTATATCTTCTGTAATCGAATGCTTAGCAGATTCATTGTCAGGTCGATAATTAGGATCCTGTATGTCATCGTCATCACAGTATGGATCACTCTCTGTATCGTCTTTGTTGAGCTCGGCGGCGCTCATCGTTTTTATCCATTAAGCGTTTCTAAATATAAATTACCTGTTATAAAAGTACTTACACTATTGAGTGGACAAAATTGATACAAAACAAGTAACATTAGAAATGTGGCAACAGTGCAAAATGTTTTATTCCAACAGAACTACCTACAAATCATACACGGTCAACAAAACAATTTTTCTAGGTTCTGGTTCTAAAATCAACCGAATAAAAAAGCACCCTATATAGATGCAGAAAATTAAAGGTTAGAAAAATTGCGTCACAAATTTTCCGTAGGGACATTAGAGGATATTTTTTCCTTCGGCTGGGACAGTTATTTAATGCAATAGAAATTTTCATATAAATTCGACGGCATATGGTGTATTGCTCCAGTTCAGAGTCAGAATATATTGGCGGGAAATAATTTCTTGTCCTTACACGTAGAACGACAAATGTCTTGTCCGCAAACGTGTTAATTCAGTTTATCGTTATGGCCAGTCATCTGATGAAGTTAATTTAGAGTAAATCAGTCGAAACACTCCAAACATATGGATAATTGACTGAATATTTAATTCATATGTGGGGAAACGGTTTTTTTAGAAAACTTATTTAATTTTCTACCTTTTTAAATTTATTATCCGGCTTTTTCAGTCTTACGTAATAAGACCGCCGGTTTCCAAAAATTAGAAATATGTTTCGTAATTGTATTTTGCCTACCGAATTAAAATGAGATCCGCTAATATAGTAGGTTGAATTATACATGAATGGTGAGTTTTATGTAGTAACAAGTACTACCAATAGATAGAGCAATAAAATATTCGTATGTTACATGCAAATACCGTTATTGCTGATGATATCGCAAGGCTTTATATAAAATTATACTTGCTAATTTAATCGACTACAGTCTCCGATTTCCCCATGCTGTAAATTATTATTTGGTACACATTATGCATTCTCAATCCTTGATAGGGCACAAGTGCTATTTCACATTGACAAAAAGTTTTTTTTTGTCTGTATGTGAACTTTCGCTACTTTCTGATGATAGATGTAGTATGAGAAATCCCTGGATTAATGATAGCTTACAGGGCAGAAAAGTAATCTGATAATTGAACATTAAACCAATGCCGACTGTCGTATTCATGCCCCTACTGATGAATAATAAACACGTACTGTCAAAAATACAACACCTACGTCTTATGTATTAAAAATACAGCACAACTAGAAGTGATTGGTATTATATATACAAATACTGTGAATCAAAAATTTCTAGCGCCGAAATAGCAACAAAACCTTCTTATAGTTAATATAAAAATGAAAAGTACGATAGCTTACTGTGTGGTGAAGTTCTGGAATCGAAGATCTCGAGACATTTGTTTGAAAACAAAAGCTGGAAATCCGATTATATCTAAATGTAAAAAATCTAGACTGTAAAAATCACGATTTATTTGTAGAAACTTCACATTGTTACATTTATTTTATTAAAGTTAATACAAAAATAAATAAAAACAACAGTTTGACAGGTTAAATATTTGTCACATGGGAAATTACTTTCATGGCTACCGCGAATAATCACAAGAAAAAACAATTGAAATATTGAATAATATAGAAAAATCAAAATAACATAAAACAATGAGAGAGGTATAAGACTTAAGAATTATGTGGTTTTTGATTTTCTTTAACACTTAAGTGCATGATTTTTTAAAAATTGTTGAAAAAAATTATAAATGATTGTTTTGATGCATTTATTCAGAGAAAAATAATGAAAAAAAATTAACATAACCGTAGGGAGCTGTTTTTAGCAAAAAATTAATTGTTTCATATCTGCAACATTATGCATTAATGCAATAACTTATGATGTAATATGATAATTTTTAAAACAGTTATTTTTTTGTTGCAACACAAATTCACTCCACACTTTTCACATAAAGTTTTCGTATACCCTTTGCAACTCGGAAATTTACAACGACCCCGTACATTTGTCCATATAATCCAACGTCCATTTTGATCAAGACGAACGTCCTTTGGAGGAGCATGCTGGACAGGACCAGATTTTTTCTTAACACTCATCAGTTCTTCTACAGTGTTACTGCTTGGACGGCCTCGTTTAATTGGATTGTGTTGTCCAATTTTCATTAGACACAGTGCTACTTCTTTCCGAAATTCGAAAAATGTAACTGTTTGTTGGTCACTTTGTTTCGTTGTAGAAATTTTTTTAAACAAAATCCCTGAATTAGCTACCATTTTTTTCTTTTGTTTAATATTTTGTGTCTTGCTATAAAGGCGTCAAGTAAATCTACCCCACCCATGTGATAGTTATATTCTTTTATAACAAAGGGACAACTAATTTCAACAGTTGATTTACTTTTTTTATCAAATCTTTTTATGGTAGTTAATGGTAATTTTCCTGCAAATGTTGACAAAACACATACAATTTTGTTGTCTTTCCAAACTAGTGAAGAGATATCTATGCCGTCAAGAACCCCCTACACATTCATACGAAGTGCCTCGCGGATCTTTTTTCATATCTTTTTCAGTTGGTAACTTGCAATTGGTGACTCTATTCCGACGTACAGTTCCTAAGCTGTATATTCCGATTTTGATTTTGAACCACAAGGTAGTACATTTGATAAATTATCTTGCTCCACCACACACTCGAATCGTTCTTCTGCGTTATTTAAAATCCCATTGGATATTTCTAAATCTGATAATTCATCTTGCTCATTATCGGGAGAATACTCAGGATCATCTAAACTATCTACGTCGGAGAAATTTATATCTTCACTAATTTCACTCAAATTATCAGCAAAATATTGCAACTCGCCATCTTTAAGCACCTTACTACAATCACCACTCGACATGGCTAAAAGAAAAATAAAAACTCAGTCATCAAAACTACACGCGAATTCCAAAATGAGTCGCAATACATGATGTTGCATTTCTGCGTCATATCATTTTTTACAAAAAATTCAACATCAAGCATGTTTTAAAACAAAATACCATAAAATGTTTGCAGTACTAACCTCAGACAGCATAAAACAATTTTATTAACCACAAATACAGCTTTATAACGTTTACAAAAGTCCAGTAACGAAAGTAGGGTTAGAACATGTGTGACAACCACTACGAGGCTGGCTTGACTGAGTTGAGATTTTTAAAATTTTAAGTGCTCAGTAGTTAATTCCATATTTAACACACTGTTGCATCTCTACAACAACATGGATAGATCGAGAACTTGTTCTGACTTATATTTTATATATGAAAACGATTTTGTTGCTTTTCTGCAACCGTATGCATTTAAGGGTTAATGAAGCGTAAAAATATAGAGTGTTGTATTTTAGAAGAGTGACATTTTTGAATTTCTAGTTTCCCAGGTTTTAGCATATATTTTGAACATCATGTAGCATTTATCTCTAATATTATTTCTTCAGAACATACACTTGGTAAATTTTACATGCATGAAACCTATATAAATAATATCTCACACAACCCAAAAATTGAATTGTATACAGGATGCTTCATTAAAAAAATACTAACTTTGTCTTGCTCAGTTTTTTTTGGAACACTGTATACACAACTATAATTTTAAAATGCGCACACCTACAAGCTATATAATATGATAAATATGTTTTGTTGGTGAAGTTGCACCATAAAGCACAAGTTTATTTCAATCGATAGTTGACTCACTCGGTACACGTATTGTTCTCTTCTATCGTATCTCTTTCCCTATTGACTGCACTTTCTTATAATCCCCTGTCCATTTCCAACAGGATGGAGCCCCATCTCACAATGCGCAAATTATACGCCCGTTTTTGGAAAACAATTTTGGCAATAGATGAATTGGCACTAATGGGCCTATTCCTAGGTCTCCGGAGTCACTCTTAGATGTCTTTTTATGGGATTACTTGCAAAATAAAATATACCAAACTCAATATGATAACATTGAACGTTTGACAAACGTAGTTAGAGATCACCCTATTATTGTGCTTAATGCTATAGAACGAATTAAAAGAGTGTGAAGCATGTATAAGACAACATCTCTTTTAGTAATTTATATTAAGCTTGTAAAGTTGTAGGTATTATGTTTAGTTGTAACGGTATAAACGGGTGGTAGAACGGGATTACAGATAAATTGGCCCCTTTTTGCCTCGACTAGTCAGCGTATGGGTCGTGGATTGATGTTAATAATTTTGCACATCCAGAATAATAAATCGTACGTCAGTCAAAATAGGGGATGAAGTCAAAATTGGTTCGGTTAAGGGCGCCAGGATATTTGATAGACAAAAATAAGGGTTGTCGTGCCAAAATTACGAGTACATAGCGTGTCTAAACATCCAAAAAACATGCGCTTACCTATTCGTAATCAATCTCAGGTGTCCGCTACAACAACTCGGCAAAATAACCTGAAATAGGGCTCCAAAAAAAACACTACACGCTAGTCAAATAAAAGCGTGATAAACACTCAATAAATTTACGTTACTACACCTCAGTGTAAATAATGCATTAAATAATAATCAAAACAAAAAAATCTATAAAATGAACTCTAAATGAATTAATACTCAACTAAAAATCAAATAAAAGACTAAATATTAATAACGCTATTACTCAATAAAACAAAAAAACTAACTTTGTTACGTTAAACTAAATTACGGTAACTTGCAAAAAAACTTTTATGTAACACGAAAGGGTTTCCATAGAAGTAAAACGCATTTATAAAACCTAACAAACTATAATAAAATAATAAAAAAAGGATAAATATAAAAAAATATAAACAGACGATAATGCGTATCAACAAAAAAACAGATACTTAAAAGGCGACAGGATGTCTCATCAGAATCTGCTTACGCCGTACTAAATCGTTTAACCTAAATATAAATAAACCGTGGATAATATACCCACACTACAATAGGGTCAATTGCCCTTTACTAATAAAATCAAAATAAATAACAAAGGGTGAAGGCGGAGCGTCAAAACTATTAATTAATTACGCTAAATAAATTTAAAACAACTTACTTTAATAACAAAAAAAAAATTACGACACCGCTTTCAGACCTTCATTGACACAAAAATATAACTCGAAACACACAAAATAATAAATCTTGAAATATTCAATAAAAAAACACAATGTTATATTACCTTAAAGTCTAGAATTACACCTCTTCTGTGTTACAATATAGGTGGAAGATAAACCAGGTGGTCGGTTACGGCTGACGGAAATGTACTCTTCCTGGTCTGGCAAATGATGAATGAAATTGTTGACTATTGTACTATGATACACGAACGATCCCTTGCTTGAATCGCGTTAAAATGTTATTGCATAAATGAAAAACTTCTTTTAAAATACTAATAATTTGAGCGTTCAAACTTGCTTGATAACTTAAATCTTTTAACTGGTTTTATTTCCACTGATAATCCAAAACGTTAATAACTTGACTTAAATAACGTTAAATTTTAATAAATTGCGAAAGTTTATTTATCTTTACACACGCTTTGTACGATAAATAGGCGGAAATAGGTGGCACTGCAAGAACGATGATTTTTAAAATCCGCAAAAGCGATCTAAACCAAAGAGGTCACAGAAGCACTATACAACACGACGATGTCCTCTAGGTAACTTGACGTAAAACCGAAATCGGCACTAAGTATAATCCTTTGGTGAATGAACAATTTTGATAAAATCCCTTTACAGGTTCTTCAGTAGCTAAACTACCCTTACTACACAACAAAAGTACGTTCGATGAACACCACAAGGTCCCAAACTTTCAACGTTCTAAACCACCCCTTAAAGCGTAACACAAGCGGCAACGTACAACTACTCGAAAGCGTGATCTGTCTTAGACTCCCAAAAATTATTAACAAAAATCCATCTTTGAATTTGCATCCCACTACTCATAAAAAATCTTATCTAATATAATTCAACCAATTAAAAAAACGGAAGGGGAAAATAAGGTACCCCGATACACAAATTCGTTTCCGTCCGTAAGGACTCGGTAAATTTTGAAAAACAACACGTCAGCAAGATCAACGAATACAGCCTCTGTATGTTTACCTTAAAGTACGAACAATAAGGCCCACATGCAATCTCTATAAATCAAAACCACAATACCTAATAATAAACTGGACAACTATAAATAAGCGTCTGTATGGCGCTACCATGACATCATACAGATAAATCTATACTATTTAATTAAATCACTTAATTTTCTATTATATTTTTCGGAAATCAAACGAAATAAACCTTATTTAAACTTATAGACAACTATTTACAAATAAGCGTTAACCAAACTTCTATAAACGGGAATAATACGGAAAAACAACCTAAATTTCGGAATAATAATTTCACAAACAAAGAATCTAAAGCTCACCATACACATTAAACACAAATTTACTATAAAACTTAATTTGACAACAAAAAAAAATATTTATATACGGAATCTAACTAAGTACATAAGACTACAAACAAAATTACGTACTACGTATACAGGGTGTTCAAAATACCCTGACACTCCCCTTACAAAAATATTTTCCTTCGGAAAATATATCCGAAAAACAACTTAACTCTACAGGCAACCTACGCCAGGAACAAAAACAAAACTAACGAACGTTAACTCACACAAACAAAATGTACGAAGAAGTACGGAAAATGCGGTGGTGCTGGTCAGTAAAGACCCCTCGCAACACCCTCAAAAGCTAGTGATGTGCTACCGCTCGCACACACCACTAGTTGGGACTATAGGGCCCAAAACCTAAAACAAAGCTATACAAAGCTTTAAACTGTTGGGGTCCGTGAAGCGAACCACCAACAGAGGCGCAAATGAAAATCCGGTAAAAAAAAAATTCAAGTACATTACACAAAACGGACGACGAAACCAACCATGACCTTTGACAGGCAGAGGGTGGGGAACCGGTACTCGGCATAACTGTATATATAAACATCGAAACTAAAGCTCGACAACTCTACAAAGTCAACAAAACTCCACAAAACTCCACAAAACTCCACAAAACTCCACAAAACTCCACAAAACTCCACAAACTCAACAAAACTCCACAAACGCGTCCCTCGAGGCGGCAAGAGGGTGGTTCCAACTCCCCCCCGAACTCGAGTTCTGCCTCCTTGGCACTACAAAACAAAACTTCCACAGTCACGTTCGGTAAAATAAGTCAAAGTCGAGAAGACAAAAAAAATTGGACCCAAGTCCACGATAAACGACAAACCCAAAAATGATCCGCTAAGGATCCGAGAAAGCACAACAAGGTGCAACAACGGTACACGCGTTTGGCTGGTGCACTGAAACTCCGCGTCGAGAGCATACGGAAGAGGCCGGGCCACGGTTCACGAGATCCCCGCTTTCCGTTATTCCACAACCGTATACGCAAGACCCAAAATCGCAACACCTCCAACCAAACTCGCTACGCCTACTTGATTAGTCGCCTCTTACGACAAGCAGTGGCATCTGCTGTAGGAAAATTCTTACTCCGTCCCTACACAGAGAAAACGTCCAAGAGGACTTTAATCGATATTAGGATTTGGCTTAAGATCTTTAGCATTCCACACTCCCTTCGAAACTCCTGAAGCATCAGACAGTTCGTAAGTCTGATACGAAACCTTTCTCTTAATATAAAATGGACCGATAAATTTTGGCGCTAACTTGGCTGCAAAATAACGAGACGCGTCCGATAAAACATAATTTTTCCGCCACACGGTATCTCCTACCTCAAAATTTGCTAAACGTCTACGTAAATCATAATTTTGTTTACTCTTAATATACGCGGCATTAAGTCTTTTCTTAATATCGTTATAAACAACGCGAAAAATTTCACTTCTTTCTAACAACGGTGTTCTGTCGGCAAAATTTACATTATCTAGATCGGTACGGTTCGTCGGTATACCCTGCTGTGATCCGTCTATGATCATTTCTCTCTCAAAGTTCGCGAAATAAGGCGTCCGGCCGGTAACTTCATGAGTTGCTGTGCGAATGGCACAGGCAACTTGCGCTAAATACTTATCCCAATTACGTTGATTAACTTCGATATACGACGCTAACATTGTCTTCATAACTCTATTAACACGTTCTGATGGATTCGCCTGAGGATGGTAATTTGCGTTAAATATAATTTTGGCGTTATAGGACGTAACCATTTTCTGAAATTCCTTACTCCTAAACTGTGATCCATTGTCACACAAAACGTATAACGGTACTCCAAACATAAGAAATACATTTTCTTCGATATTCTTAACTACACTCGCAGCGGTAGCGGCACGTAACGGAAAGAAAAGTATAAATTTCGAAAAATAATCGGCAACTACTAAAACATATGAATATCCTCGAGATGATCTCGGTAACGGTCCTACAATATCCGTGGCAATCATTTGCCAGGGCTTGTCGATAACGGGATGCTTTGCCATAAGGCCGGCCGGTTTCTTCTGTTCCGGTTTATGTCTAATACAAGTCTCACAATGTCGAACATAACGTACCACGTCTGCCTTTAACTTCGGCCAATAATACTGTCGTGAAATTCTCTCATGAGTCTTAAAAATACCTGCATGTCCTGCTCTAGGGTCATCATGACACTGCGATAATATCTGGGAGCGTTCTCCCTTCGGCACTACAACTCTCCACTGTTCCTCATCGTTTCTCAACTTCGGATAATTACACTTAGCATGTTTCAATAACTTTCCATTTTCTATCCGCCATTGCGGGTACGCCATAGGTCTTGCCTTAACATTCTTCTTCATCCGTGTCAACCACTTATCGTCATCTTTTACATCTTCTACTTCCTTTTCTTCGTCTCCTACTACAGTCTCGTCTGGTAAGTCACTATCGGGTTACTCGTCACTTCAAGTGCGTCAATAACTGGTACTGAGCGCGATAATGTATCCGGTACAACATGATCCTTTCCTTTACGATGAATGATCTCAAAACTGTACTGCTGAAGGCGTATAGCCCAACGCGCTAATCGACCGGTAGGTTCCTTTAAATTATGTAGCCAAACTAACGGTGCGTGATCGGTAATAACCGTAAATTCTGCTCCCTCCAAATATGGACGTAATTTCTCTACTGACCAAAGTACTGCTAAACACTCTTTTTCGGTAGTCGAAAACTTTCTTTCGTTCTTCGTCAATGATCTGCTGTTATAACAAATAACTCTTTCTTCACCATCAATGGTCTGCGTTAGTACTGATCCAATGCCATAATCCGAAGCGTCAGTTTGCACAGTAAACGGTAGCGAAAAATCTGGACACGATAAAATAGGTGCGGTAACTAAACAATCCTTAATAATTCCGAAAGCTTTCTCACAATCTTCATCCCAAACAAATTTTGCAAATTTCTTTAATAATTTCGTTAAAGGCGCTATAATCGTAGAAAAATTTTGAATAAAACGACGGTACCAACTAGCTATTCCGATAACTCGCTTTACTTCCGTAGCACTCTTAGGTGTCGGTATCTTTAAAATTGCGTTAACTTTGTCCGGATCGACCGATAACCCATCCGCGTTAATTACGTAACCTAAATATCGTAACTCCGATTGACAAAAGGTACATTTGTCCCTGCCTAACGTTATTCCTGCCTCCGTAAATCGACGAAAAACTTCTTGTAGAACTTCTAGGTGTTTCTCATATGTAGGTGTACAAATAATCGTATCATCAAGATAAACGAAAACATAAGGTTCTAACTCCGGTCCCAAAACTCGGTCAATAAATCGTTGCCAACTGGCTGGTGCGTTAGCCAAACCGAACGATAGTCGTTTAAACTGAAATAATCCCCTGTTGGGTACAGTAAAAGCCGTATATTGCTTAGAGTCCTCCGCCATTGGTATCTGCCAATACGCGGACTTAATGTCCAACGACGATATGTATTTTGCGTCACGTAAACGGTCTAAAATTGCTGAAACGTACGGTAACGGATATGCATCTCGCTCGGTAACTTTATTTACTTTTCGAAAATCCACGCAAAACCTATAACTTCCATCCTTCTTCTTTACTAGTAGTATCGGACTTGACCAAGCGCTATTAGATTTCTCAATCACATCCATCTTCAACATTTTTTCCAACTCGAGATCTATTTGTTGCTGAATAAACGGTGACACACGATAATATCGTTGCTTAATTGGTTCACTACATGTCTTAATATGGTGTTGAACTAAAGAAGTACATCCAATTTCTTTACCTTCGATAGACGTTTCAAAGTTTCAATTGTTTCTAAATTTTCAAATCTCCACTCGCCTTTACGTAAATCCGGTATGATGTTAGTTTGTTTCCAAAAATCTACTCCCAAAATAAGATGATGCGGTATATCCGGTACGACAAGAACATTTAAAATGACAACTTTTCCCTTAATTTCGATTGGTACAGTCGCGGTACCTATACTCTTAACTGACTGACCGTTTGCTACAACACACGTTGACGTAAATCGTTTATCTAATTTAACTCCTAAATGACTTAATTTTTTCCAACCTTTTTCTCCTAATATGGTCTTAGTTGACCCACTATCCAACAAACCTAATAACTCTTGTCCGTAAATTTTAACGTTCACAAATGGTCTTTCATCTGAATCTTTAGAATCAAAAACCTAATCCAAAACAACTTTAGTCTTTAAAAATTTCGCGTCATCCCTAGCTCTTAATGAATTATAATACACTGCCGACTTAACAAAAATTCTAGAAGACAATACGCGGCTCTTTATTGTCTCCGTAATCCGTTTCCCGAATTCGAACACTTAGGACAATTCTTGACCGTAAAATCCTTCTTTCCACAACGATAACAATAACGATTTCTGGTGATATCCCTACAACTTGACGCTAAATGTCCGGTCTTCTGACAATTCCAACACGATCTTCCCTCAACTCTACTCGGCGTTATCTTTACTTCCTGGATCGGTACTTCCTTCTTCTTAATCGTAACCACCGGTGGGGTTTCTCCCACGTACGCTAAATCTACTTCTAGATCGGAGCGCTTCCGACTAGGCGGTACATAACTATTCATCGCTTGAACCCTTTCTTCGATAAGTCTTCCATACTTAATTAATTCGTTAATCGAGTTAACCTCCGTTAGACCTAATTGTGCCTGATAAGAAGGCGCGATATTTTTCCGCAAAATCCGTAATTGCTTATCCTCCGACAAAGTTTCGTTCAAACGCGAAAATAAAGTCCGCATAACCGCGATATAAATTCCTATAGTCTCGTCCGTACCTTGAGTACGACGCTTAATCTCATCTAATAATGTATCGTCATAATCTATTGGCTGGAATTGAATTTTCAACAATTCCACCAATTCACTCCAAGTCCTAACTTCCCTTCTAACGGAACGAACGTAAATCAAAGCGTTACCCGTAAATAAATCTAAACATTCCGAAAATAATTGTGCGTCATCAACTCTACGTGAAATCTGTAATTCTGAAATCCGTTCCAAAAAAGCACTTAGCGATAAAGATTTAGTATCTCCCGAAAATAATAAATTCCATTTGCAAACTGGTGTACTTTTTACAACTACATTCCTAACAGGTGATGTACTTAAATTTAAATTACTAATCGGTACTGAAATATCTGTATTTGAATTTTGACCGTCATTATTCGAAACACTGCTTACTACTTCCAACGGTGAACTTTTTGAAACTACGCGTTTATCCAAAATTTCGTACGTAGACTGAGCTACCGCAATTTCAACAAACAAACTTTCTTTAATCTTAACATCGATATCGGTTTTCGGAATTGAATTATTAACTCTACCTAACAAATGTTTGAGCTTGGTTTCTATGGTCGTTAAAATTTTTGTGGACGGATTAATGTTGACTTCCTCTAATAATTTTCCTAATTCCAATTTCGTTTCCTCAATAGCACTCTTATCTGTTTCAAAATCGAAAGGATAATCGGGACGTGATGAAATTTTACCACTACTTTCCTCACTCAAAATATTCCGTAACAAAGCACGTAACGCAGTTACCCCTAACGATAGATCACCTCCTCTAACCGCTATCTCATATCTTACCTCACTAGGTGTAAGACTATCTACATTAATTTTATAACCCATATTTAATTTTTCGATACGTATATAAAAAACTTAATTCAACAATAAAATAATCCTGAAGCGAAAATACTGAAATACTATCCTAAGATGTCACCAAAAAAAAAGAAATTACGAAAAAAAAACCACCCTAAAAGGTCCCACGTTGAAGCGCCAACTTTACCTGTAACGGTATAAACGGGTGGTAGAACGGGATTACAGATAAATTGGCCCCTTTTTGCCTCGACTAGTCAGCGTATGGGTCGTGGATTGATGTTAATAATTTTGCACATCCAGAATAATAAATCGTACGTCAGTCAAAATAGGGGATGAAGTCAAAATTGGTTCGGTTAAGGGCGCCAGGATATTTGATAGACAAAAATAAGGGTTGTCGTGCCAAAATTACGAGTACATAGCGTGTCTAAACATCCAAAAAACATGCGCTTACCTATTCGTAATCAATCTCAGGTGTCCGCTACAGCAACTCGGCAAAATAACCTGAAATAGGGCTCCAAAAAACACTACACGCTAGTCAAATAAAAGCGTGATAAACACTCAATAAATTTACGTTACTACACCTCAGTGTAAATAATGCATTAAATAATAATCAAAACAAAAAAATCTATAAAATGAACTCTAAATGAATTAATACTCAACTAAAAATCAAATAAAAGACTAAATATTAATAACGCTATTACTCAATAAAACAAAAAAAACTAACTTTGTTACGTTAAACTAAATTACGGTAACTTGCAAAAAAACTTTTATGTAACACGAACGGGTTTCCATAGAAGTAAAACACATTTATAAAACCTAACAAACTATAATAAAATAATAAAAAAAGGATAAATATAAAAAAAAATATAAACAGACGATAATGCGTATCAACAAAAAAACAGATACTTAAAAGGCGACAGGATGTCTGATCAGAATCTGCTTACGCCGTACTAAATCGTTTAACCTAAATATAAATAAACCGTGGATAATATACCCACACTACAATAGGGTCAATTGCCCTTTACTAATAAAATCAAAATAAATAACAAAGGGTGAAGGCGGAGCGTCAAAACTATTAATTAATTACGCTAAATAAATTTAAAACAACTTACTTTAATAACAAAAAAAAAAAAAATTACGACACCGCTTTCAGACCTTCATTGACACAAAAATATAACTCGAAACACACAAAATAATAAATCTTGAAATATTCAATAAAAAAACACAATGTTATATTACCTTAAAGTCTAGAATTACACCTCTTCTGTGTTACAATATATGTGGAAGATAAACCAGGTGGTCGGTTACGGCTGACGGAAATGTACTCTTCCTGGTCTGGCAAATGATGAATGAAATTGTTGACTATTGTACTATGATACACGAACGATCCCTTGCTTGAATCGCGTTAAAATGTTATTGCATAAATGAAAAACTTCTTTTAAAATACTAATAATTTGAGCGTTCAAACTTGCTTGATAACTTAAATCTTTTAACTGGTTTTATTTCCACTGATAATCCAAAACGTTAATAATTTGACTTAAATAACGTTAAATTTTAATAAATTGCGAAAGTTTCTTTATCTTTACACACGCTTTGTACGATAAATAGGCGGAAATAGGTGGCACTGCAAGAACGATGATTTTTAAAATCCGCAAAAGCGATCTAAACCAAAGAGGTCACAGAAGCACTATACAACACGACGATGTCCTCTAGGTAACTTGACGTAAAACCGAAATCGGCACTAAGTATAATCCTTTGGTGAATGAACAATTTTGATAAAATCCCTTTACAGGTTCTTCAGTAGCTAAACTACCCTTACTACACAACAAAAGTACGTTCGATGAACACCACAAGGTCCCAAACTTTCAACGTTCTAAACCACCCCTTAAAGCGTAACACAAGCGGCAACGTACAACTACTCGAAAGCGTGATTTGTCTTAGACTCCCAAAAAATTATTAACAAAAATCCATCTTTGAATTTGCATCCCACTACTCATAAAAAATCTTATCTAATATAATTCAACCAATTAAAAAAACGGAAGGGGAAAATAAGGTACCCCGATACACAAATTCGTTTCCGTCTGTAAGGACTCGGTAAATTTTGAAAAACAACACGTCAGCAAGATCAACGAATACAGCCTCTGTATGTTTACCTTAAAGTACGAACAATAAGGCCCACATGCAATCTCTATAAATCAAAACCACAATACCTAATAATAAACTGGACAACTATACATAAGCGTCTGTATGGCGCTACCATGACATCATACAGATAAATCTATACTATTTAATTAAATCACTTAATTTTCTATTATATTTTTCGGAAATCAAACGAAATAAACCTTATTTAAACTTATAGACAACTATTTACAAATAAGCGTTAACCAAACTTCTATAAACGGGAATAATACGGAAAAACAACCTAAATTTCGGAATAATAATTTCACAAACAAAGAATCTAAAGCTCACCATACACATTAAACACAAATTTACTATAAAACTTAATTTGACAACAAAAAAAAATATTTATATACGGAATCTAACTAAGTACATAAGACTACAAACAAAATTACCTACTACGTATACAGGGTGTTCAAAATACCCTGACATAGTTTTTAATTTTGTGTTTTTGCATAAAACTTCCTAACCCTTAATCTTGTTTTTTCATGGCCAGCTGTATCATCAAAATGTTAAATTAACGTAACATTCATTTTTAAGGCTAATAATGCAAAAGAAGTTTCACACAATATCTATTTTTGAAATCTGAGAGTAAGCTCTACTATGTAATAAAAAAACATACAGGGTGTTTAAAAAACAAAACTTTCATTTATTACGAAGAAAACTGACGTTTTGTGAGGAAAACTATACACGCCACTAAATTCTACGTAACATTCTGTATAGAACTCACTTTTCGATAAACTACAAGGCAAAACAGTTACGAGGGCTGCTTAAATTGTGCAAATTTTTAATTTCGCCCTGTATCTGAAATACTAATACTACTATGACAATTCTGTTTGTGGCGTCTTTCGTTTCACGAAAAAGTAGAACAGGGTCGCGAAAACCGCATCTTTCTATCTTTGCTCGCAAACGAGATATCCTACAATTTCAACCAAAATGGGACACAGTGTACAACTCATAGCCTTTATATGTAGATAGAACTTTTGTTTCACGTTTGTATCTTTGCGATTCATTTTCTTGGGTCTTACATTCAGTTTCAGTACCTATATCAATATTGACATTTTCATGATTACTTTCTTGATCATCTAACTCAAAATTATTGCCCCTATCTTCATTTTCCTCAACATTTACGTTTACCACATTTATGTATTCAAAACTGTTTTCAATAAATGTATCATTCCTAGCTACAGTGTCTTTGTTTAGTGCTATATTCCATAATCTATAACCAGTAGGTGCTTAACCCAGCATAATGCGTTTCTCTGCTTTTAAATCAAATTTAGCCCTAGCTTGACTTTCTCCGTAGGAATAAACAGTACTTCCAAACATTGGAAAATTAGGAACGTTGGGTTTCTTTTTAAACCATAATCCTGCTGACGTCGTGTATCCGAACCCCTATGATGGTCCTTTACTAACAATATAATTTGTACATAAACTCGCATTACCCCATAATTTCTTTGGTAAGCCTGTTTCATTAATTATGGTTCTCACACGTTCTTTTAATGTCCTGTTTTCTTTTCAGTTTCATGGTGTTGTTGAGGAGTATACGGCGCCATGTGATCAATTATCATTTCCATTTCCCTACAAAAGCTTCTCAGTTTATCAGACACGTATTCTCAACCGTTATCACATTGTTACAGGCCGAATACTCACTAGAGCATCCAACGCCGCAATTCTAAAATCATAAAAATCGGGTATCAAATTGAAAGGCGAACTTTTATAGCGGGACAGCGTCATGTGCAGATCTTGGATTGGCCTAACAGGAAACCAAAACGTTCACTCAAAAATAAACTCTAAAATATCTAAGTGAAGTTCACCTAAATTCCAATTAAATTCTAAGCTTTATATGAAAGCAGCAAAGTTGCGAAAATGAAACTCAAAACTAACTAAAATCTCGATAAACCTCAACGCAAAAACTATTATCTCCAATAACCAAAAATAAATGAGAATACGATAATTAATTCTTCAATTTAAAACACAAAAATACGTCACTACAACAAAATTAAGCGTGTTGGAAAATTTATAAAATCCTAAAATTTACGAAACGTCGATTCGGGAAGTTTACCTAAATTCGTCGAAAAATACAACTCATTTTCAAACAAGTAACAAACTGCTTACATTTTGACAATCATTCCAATGACTGATGTCTACATTCGGAATGTTGATTCCTATAACTAACAACTTCAAAAAATATTTGCGACTACTCACAAAACCCTCACATGCAAAATCAATCACCTGTTCTCTTAATAAATCTGCTTTTTAATATAATTCTTACTTCCGAAAGTAAAAATCACTTCAATTAATTTACAACCAGTCGTAATTAAATAAATTAGTCCTAAAACATGCTCAAATCCAAGAAATATATTGCATTAAACCTTTAAAAGTTTAGTTTAGAATTCAACAAACAATGTAAACTTTTGAACATAATTATTTTGCTTCAAAGCATAGAAAACCAAATTTTATTGAAGAAATCTATCTTAAATACAATGCGTCAATTTATTAATTCTTAAAATTTAAAATAATGAGAACATTTATGTACACATAACTACTTTAACATTAATCGAAATGAAAACGCCTGTATCACATGTGAGTGAAACGTAATTTTACAAATAAAAATGACATTTATAAATGTCTGCAAACAAACAAAAAATGTGATAAAATAAAAGCTCGCAAAATTCGGCATTTAAAAAAACAGAACAAAACAAACTATGTATCATATGATCAATTTATAGTGAATGAAATGTGGTTTTGTGAAGTATATATATATATATATATATTATATATATATATATATATATATATATATATATATATATATATATATATATATATATATATATATATATATATATATATATATATATATATATATACAGGGTGTCCTGAAAATGTGGAAAATCTCTCGGATTCAGATAGAATACGAAAAAATAACATGACAAGTTCCTATAAATTTTTTTCCTCCAGACCCTCCCTACGGAGATGTGAGCCCCTAAAGGACGCCGCTGGAAATAAGTTTTTCTTGAATAACTTTTAAAGTACTTGACATAATTTAATAAAAATTCAGTATGATGGCCACTAGTATACTTTGTTTAGTTTACCAGCGATGGACTAAGTTGTACACCTTAACGCCTAAATCTTTAACACCCTGTATGATAAAGATCTAAAAAAAACATTTTTGGGTAGTATGAACCTATCTCTAAAAAAAAAGATATACTTGTTTAATATCGATAAAATTAACTATCCTCGAGAAAAAAAATAATAAACGAATTTGTTTCATTTTCATTTAATTAAAAACTTCATAAGTGGGTTCAACATGGGCTCCGTGAAGTCTGATACACTCGCGAGCACGACGAATTGAGGACTGCTGTACCCGCCACAATAACCCCACATTGTTCCTTAGCACATCACAATGAAATGTGATTCTCTGTAGAAGCTTGTCCCTAGTAGCAACCGGACTGGAATACACCAAAGTTTTGAGGTGTCCCCACAGGTAAGAATCCAAAGGCGTTAGGTCGGGAGATCTAGGAGGCCAGGCGGTAGGTCCTCCTCTACCTATCCAAGGGTTTGGATAGACGTTATTTAAGTGTTCCCGCACAGCAATGCTAAAATGAAGTGCTGTCCCATCGTGCATAAAGTACATGTTTCGGCGGGTTTCAAGAGATAAATGCTCTATTGAATCTTGAAAAGCGTTCTGTAGGAACTCCAAATAAAGTTGTCCATTCAATCGCGCCGGCAATACAAATGGTCCTATCAAAAAATTGCCAATGACTCTTGGCCAGATAAAGTAAATTCGTGATACAATTTTTGGTAAAAGCTGCTTCATCTGTAAAAAAAAATAGTGCTAATAAAGTTTTCATTATTTCGTTGCTGATCCAATAGTCAGTTTGCGAACTGCATTCTACGAGGAAAATCTTCAGGAATCAATTCATGCACTTTTTTCAAATGATATGGTTATAACAGCTGTTCTTGAAGAACTTCATGAATTATTGTTTTCGGCTTATTAAACTGTGCGGCTAATTTGCGAGTGCTCGCTGAAGGCGTGCCATCTACAGCATTCAAAATGCTGTATCAAAATATTTTCCTCTAATTCCAGCGTACGCACCGTTCATGGCAGACCAGCATCAGTAGTTTTTTTCTTAAACATTCCTAAAGTTATAAAGAATATTATTACCTTAGTAAACGAAATAACGCATCATTATCCCTTAGACTAGGTATGCTCCATGCCAGCCGGGGAGGTACCACCACCCTTACCATGGGCTCCTTAATATTGGGTCTCCGATTTTCTGAGCTCGGTAAGGGCTGCCGGTTACCTTTTCCATCATCCTTAATCTATTCTCATCCTTATTCTTCCTTCTCGCCCTCACTGTCTTCCTATCGGATTAAAAGTCCCAAATTAAAAAATAAGATGGCTGTGGTTTCTAGGGTTATAAATTCCGGACGTAAAATCCTGCCCCATTCGGCTCTCCGGGAGGGCAGGGCCCAAGCGACCTCGGTCATCGAAAGTATCTACTTTCTGATTCACTACTGCAACATCCGCGGTATCAGGTCTAATCTTAATGCTATTCACCAACATCTTGAACAATTACAACCTGATATATTGTTTCTATCTGAAACACAAGTCTCCTCTGAAAGCTCCGAGTCACCCGACTTGCAATTTCCTCAATACCATCTTCACTCTAACTTTCGATATAAAGGAGGCGTATGTGCGTACATCAAGGACAGAATTGCTTGCAAGAGGGTTTCTTCCTTAAAAAATAAAAATTTTGACGTGATTTGGTTTAAACATTCTGGTCCTAATTTTGTGAAATTCTACTGTTGCATTTATAGGTCTCCTAATGACAGCAACTTTCAAGACTTCTTCGATTACCTTAGTATGAAAGTTGACTATCTCCTGTCTCAGTTTCCATCTTGCGATATCTCATTTGTAGGCGATTTCAATGTTCATAACTCTAATTGGCTTCAATTTTCATCTACTACAAATCCCACTGGTCATAGTGCAGAAACATTTGCTATTTCATGTGATCTCACACAAATGATTTCTGAACCCACAAGAATCCCTGAGAACCCTAACCATACTCCACATCTTCTAGATCTCTTTCTTACATCAAACTCTCTTGTTTATAAAACTTCCGTTCTTTCGCCTTTAGGTCTTTCCGACTATTGTATAATAAAAATCATTTCTACTGTACCTAATTCCACTGTTGTTCGCAAAACCGATAGAACCTTGTGGTGTTTTAAGTCAGCTCGATAGAGTGATTTACGGGATTTCTTTGCAACCTTTCCATGGCGTGAATATTGTTTTAAGTCGTCCTCTTCTTCGGACATCGCTCTTTCAGTATCTGAAGTCATCCTCATGGGAATGGAGTTATACATTCCGAAAAAACAGTACCGTGTAGGTCATTCACGTTCCCAACCCTGGTTCAATAAGGCTTGTTCTGATGCAATATCTTTAAAAAATAAATGTTACATTAAATGGAAATCTAATAAATCGGTTGACAGTCATGTAGAATACGTTGGTGCTAGAAATATCTGCAAAAGTGTCATCATTAAAACTAAAAAGTTGTTCGAACAACGAAAATGCAATGAACTAGCTACATCTCCTTTGGGCAGTCGTAAATTTTGGTCTTTAGCAAAAGCCATTAGTAAAAACTTTCGAATATCTTCATTCCCCCCCCTGAAATATATTGACGGATCTGTAGTTGCTGATTCTGTAGACAAAGCCAACGTGTTTGTGGATTTGTTTGCATCAAACTCGTGTCTCAATGATTCTGGAAAAGATGTGCCCCTAGTCAACTCTTCTTCATATCAATTCATTTTCGGTACAAACTCTTGGAATCGATCATCAGTAGGCTTGATCTCAATAAGGCGACTGGCCCAGACGGTATCCCAGCTATTGTCTTAAAGAAATGTTCCCCCGAACTAGTACCAGTCCTATCTAAGCTCTATACGATCTCTATATCTTCTGGGGAATTCCCTTCATCATGAAAGTTAGCAAATGTTCAACCTATTCCCAAAAAAGGTGATAAGGCCGATCCCTCAAATTACAGACCAATTGCCATCACTTCCATTTTGTCTAAAATCATGGAAAAAGCCATCAATCAGCAACTGCTCACGTTCCTTGAAACTAACAAACTCCTTAGTGACCACCAATATGGGTTTAGGCAAAGTCGTTCAACAGGCGATCTTCTTTCATATGTGATCCAAGTTTGGAGCAATACAGTAAAGCAGTTCGGTGAAACAGTTGTAGTCGCTTTAGATATCTCAACGGCATTTGACCAAGTTTGGCATAAGTGTTTACTTGCCAAATTCACCTCGTTTGGGTTAAATGATACGCTCATCAACTGGGTTTCTAGTTTCCTTGATAAAAGACGAATACGTGGCGTAGTTGATGGCTGTTTTTCAAAAGAAGTTAGCATTAACGCGGGCGTACCACAGGGATCCGTTATAGCGCCTACACTTTTTCTGCTGTACATAAACGACCTTATTTCTTCAACAACTAACCCCATCCATTGCTTTGCTGACGATAGCACTCTTCACTGTAGTTCATCTCAGTCTACTCATGGTGATAATCCACCTTCTATGTCAAATCAAGAAATTAAAGCTGAAATGGCAAATTCAATCGACAAAGACATTGAACGTATTCTCGAATGGGGAAGCAATAATCTAGTTAAATTTAATGCTAACAAAACTCAGTGTTGCCTTATGTCCGCCAAAAAAGATCGATCATTTCCTGTTGTAAGTATGAATGGCTCAGTTAAGTTTTCAGACTCTATTACTCTGTTGGGTATGACTGTATCTTCAAATCTCTCATAGGTTGACCATCTTCTGTCAGCTACCAAAACAGCTGCTCGTAAAATAGGCTTTTTGTACAGATCTAAGCAGTACTTTACCTCTCGACAACTCTTTCTGCTGTATAAGGCCTAAATTCGGCCTCATCTGGAATATAATTCTCACCTTTGGGTTAGTGCTCCCCAATACGCTCTCGATATCGTTGATCGTATTCAAAAGAGAGAGATTAGGCTTATAAATGACCCGTCCTTAACTTCTCACATACAGTCCCTTGAGCATAGAAGGATGGTTTCAGTTCTTTCTTTGTATTATCGTTATTACAACGGCTATTGTGCTGGTGAATTACATTCTTTGATACCATCTCCGGCTATCTTTGCGAGAAACACTCGGTTCGCTCATTCACATCATCAGTATGCAGTACAAATCTCCACTTGTCGTACCAAACGGGCGTAATCCACATTTTTCTACACGGCTTCTAAACTCTGGAATGATCTCCCTAGTTCCTGTTTTCCTCTCACTTATCACTCTCACTCTATCCATCCTCCTAAGTGTTCCTGAGTGATTTAGCACGATAGGCCTTATTTAGCCTGTTTAGGTCCACAATCATAAAAAAAAAGACGTTGATCAACTCGTTGAAATGTCTTCTGATTTGGAATAGTACGATTAGGAAATCTCTCGCGATATAATCTTCTTGCTTCCAAACCATTGCAAGAGGCAAGACCATACATCGGATGCACTTTTATTGAATATGCAGATATTCAATAAAAGTGAATTCCATATTTCGAATAAGTTTACAATTCAAATCACCGCGAAATCCAAAAATCAGTAAATTAATGTCTATCAGCGATGTGACAAATGTCAAGTTCTAAAATGCAGGTTGTTTATTTATTTCGTATCATATGAATGTTTGACATATGTTTTTTTGAGTGAAGATAAATAAAATTATACCTCGTGGGTCAATAAACTCACTTAAGTTTGCAACATTTTTTAAATAATTAATATGTTTAATTTGGTTTTCCTAATTTATTATTAAAAGAGTGTTTTCTCGTAAAAATTCGAAAAAACACTGGCTTAATTTTTTTTCATAATTTATTAATTATGAAACATCAATTCGTTTATTATTTTTTTTTCTCGAAAATAGTTCAATTTATCGATATTAAACAAGTATACCTTTTTTTAGGTAAAGGTTCAAGCTACCCAAAAATATTTTTTTTAGATCTCTATCACACAGGGTGTTAAAAATTTAGGCGTTAAGGTGTGCAACTTTGTCCATCCCTGGTAAACTAAGCAAGCTCAATATGTTTCAAGGATACTATTTTAAGAGGCCCTTACTAGTGGTCATCATACTAAATTTTTATTAAATTATTTTAAGTATTTTAAAAGTTACTCAAGAAAAACTTATTTCCAGCGGCGACCTTTAGGGGCTCACATCTTTTTAATTATGTACTATCCCTTGTTAAGACAATTTTTTAATTTGTAATTGTTTGTCTTTTGGGTTCTCAGATTGGTCCCTAGCTTTCACTATTTGGACTACCTTTAAGTAACAGCTTATGAGTAGTTTATATAACAGGTGTTTTATCTGGAAGTGTAAAATTAACAGTATAATTATTATATGTGAAACAGAAGTGGGGGATTACAGTGCGTGTAAATCGCCGAAATTATAATTATGGAATTCAGGAAGCGTAATTATGAAGATGAGTATTATTATTATGTTACATTTCTCGTAATGTAATTAACGAATGTTGACTTTAAATAATGCTTAATGAAAAGGTTTGGTAATTTGTCTGATTGGAACGTGGTAATTGATAACTGTAATGTAAAGCGTCAAAATAAAGCTTTATCATAAATAAAACATACATCAACGGAAACGTGAACTTGACCTTGTGTTTAATTGTGTGTAATTCATTTACTACGGAAATTATATGAAAGCAAAGTGTATGTGGATTTTAATTTAATTAAAATTCAATTTTAGTGAAGGAAGGGTAAAGGAATGTAATATAGATACAAGTTGACTTCGAAAAGTATACGTTAGGTGAAGGAAAATTTATAATGAATGAAATGTGGCTTTGTGAAGCATATATATGTGTATATATATATATATATATATATATATATATATATATATATATATATATATATATATATATATATACTGAACTGTTTGTTTGTTATTTATAAAAACAATCGTATGTACTAACTGTTAATAATAGTCGCATATAAAGACTCATGTTAAGACTCATCAAAGGGAATAGGGATCAAAATTTAGAAGAAACTTTATATTTAAATGACAAAGTAAATGATTATTAATTTGAATTATATTAAGATTTTGAATATAATAATCATAGTTAATTTGATTAATGCACATTGAGTTATTATCCAATTATATTTTATCGTATCTAACTTGCTCAAAGAATTTGAATTATAAATTTTAATTTGCATTAATATTTGTGTCACACCTTGTACATAACAAAAATTCTTCAAAATGCATACTTGGGCATGCGCTGTGAATACGCAAACATGTGATTTATGATTACAATAAAAATGAAATTCGCCATACATGTAAGTATAAATACGTTTGAATTTAATCAATATAATATTAACCATTTAAATTTTTAGACCAAATAATGTTCCCTTTGAACATGCATACAAATTGTCGCACATCATGATTATTACAAAAGATGGAAATTATGAACACAACAATAAAATATCAATATCAATGTCAACAATAAAGTACTCACATAAAATGTCCTCCTTTTTTGGTTACTGCTGATGAAGTTGATTGTAGAAAACAGCTCCTTCGAACTCCAACTCTGCTCCTCGAACATCCAAATTTTCTTCAATATAAACAGCTTATACGTTTAGGTAAGTTTCACTAATGTTATTATAATATTCATGAATCTTTAATTTTTAGGATCATCACACTTCTTATATTTATTTCAAAATAAATTTTGAAAAGCATGGATCGTTTGAAGGTTATTATAAATTAAACACACTTCCAGTAAATAAGATGTATAATGATGATAACACGAAGAGAACACAATTAAATATCCATAACAACGTAAACAAAATAAACTTAAAAACAAACAATGTCGAAACTGCGGAAATATTTTCATTAACTATCGATAACCTCCGATTTTGATTTTTAAAAAGGTAAACTAACCTTAATTTAATTATTTCCCGACAAAAGACTATCACTTGTTTCTATAACACTTCCGATACTAAAATCGCACTTTGTTTTTAACGAAGTGACATTATTTTGTTTAAAATTAATTTCACAAAAAAAATTTGGCGACATCTTACTTTAGCAAGCTGTTGAAACAGAGGAAAATTAAGAGAGATTGTAAACCTTCAGCACTTCTATTTATATGATAATGGTTAACGACCAAAATCTTCGATTGTTCTCAATAGTTACCAAGAATGTTTCCGAAATTCTGATTGGCTACAGCAATTTTTACATTACGATATAATTTCAAAACCCCATAACCCTTAAACCTATCTTAAAACTAATAACATATTCATAATCTACATAAATTTCTCTATAATTTAAAACCAAACATGAACTAATTCCTACACTTAATAACTAAGTTAATTTTCACACTGAATTATTGATTTTACGCTAATTTTATGTACTTTACAGGCCTGGAAATGACTTTCACATGAATATGGGATGCTACTACACATAAATATTCATCTTTTACATGCCTACGGCCAACTTGAAAGGAAAATTATTTTAATTTTTCCAACACTCTTAGAAACTAAATTTGACAAAATGGACACAAATATAGTGAATTGTAACTTGAAATTGAGGCTACTTTACTATTTTTGCCTCTACTAATTTATTTTACACAAATCGTCTCAATCTAAAATAGTTTTTATATAAATTTTATGTGAGGAAATAACATAACCTCATATTGTTAACACCATTTTCAATGTATAATTTCACACTTTTAACCACTATAACTGTTTGTGAAAGTGTTTAAACTTAATGTTCATGTCTCAATTTAATTTATTTTAACACTTACGTAGGTTCATAAGTTCTTCTACGACTAGTGTCGAAATGTTGCAATTCACTAGTTTAAGGTCTGTAAATGTTGATTAAACACAATAATTCCAGAGCTGCTGCTTAATTTATGTTTTATAGTTACTCACTAATGTACTTGTTCTGTTTTTTTCGTAATATAGCACTGATATACGTTTATCGCACTAACACGAATGTTTTCATGATTCTTGGCTGCGTACATTTGAATTGTGACATTGATACCAGCCTATATCTAGTTTTTAACATTATTTTTGTCAACTACAGCATGTATCTCATGTCGTCAGGGAACATTATGTCTAAATAAACTTATTCACTAACTATGAACTTGAATTAAATCATAACGATAACTAACATACCCTATACTTAAATGTTATGTGCTGTCGATTATACTTATATTAACATTTTATTATGAAATATTTAAATTTAGATACATCTTAATGTTCATTAACCATTCTTATCTAGAATTATATAATGATATGTACCAAATTGTACAAACTAAAGAAATAATTCACTATATGACTTACATAGCTACTCGAATGTAATTTAAATCATCTCAACATAATAATATTAGTATCTCATATAAACTTTTTTAGTATAGGCCCTCGTTTTTGAGTTATAGGCCACCAAAGTTGGAATTTTAAATTCGTTTCTTATTTTTAATTTTCGCACTTTTCATTTGATCTTTATAAAATTTTCAGTATGCTTAGAATATATGTGTATGTTTATTTTAGAAGTATAAACAGTATTACCTTAAAGCCAGAATGTATAGTAAAAGGTAACAACATTAACTCATTTGATGTAAGTTAAATAAGTGTGCAAACAACGTAATTAGTGGCTTTCAATCAAAATTACCAAACACAAAGCTATTACACTATTAAGAAAACGTCAAGAAATACAAAAAGAAATATAAAACATTAGACTAAAACTAATTACTATCCAACAAAAAAGTAACGTTATTATAAGCGTTCAATATGAGCTTCTCTCACTTCCACGCACTTCCTGAGTCTACAAATGTTGTTTCTTTGCACCTGAAAGATCGTTTAAAATTGTAAACTTTAAAAAATATATTTTCTATTAACGTTCATTATATTCTCTTACCAAATATAACACGTGCTATGATTAATAATCGAGGATACCACTCGTTAAAACCTGTAGAGAATTGTTTTGACTCGAGCTATCAGCGATGATAATCATAACACTAGTTATATTACCCCCGAAAATATCTCAGAAAGTAACGATTTTAGGTATAGGAGGTGCTTAATAAAAATGAAAGAACACAAATGGATTTTCACTTTATAAAATAAAATACTGGGTGATTCATTTGAAAAAACTGACAAAATCATGTGTTCGAGTTTTGGCTCGCTCTATATTCAATTGGTGCAATAATAAAGAAATAGCGCTTTCTCATAAGACTGTACCAATGTTAAAAAGTTATGCTTGGAAAAAAATATAGTTAGGTTGTTCTGTCTAGTATATACAGGACGTTGAAGTGAGAATGATTTTCGTGTACAATTGACCATAACCTTTGAAATACCCTGTATAACGTAATGAAACCCTATATTGGAAGTATGGGGGAGATGAGATTAATCTAAATTTGAAATAATATATAGGGCGTCCCATTAAAAAAAAGTATGTTTGGTTCACCCTGGTAATATATAACACCCTGTAAACACGAAAATAGTTTTATAACGTGAAGTTTGAAGTTGCCTATAATTTTTGTAAATAACTTTTTTTTGATATCTCCTTTAATAACGGATATATCGTACTTCGACGCACTAATGCCGCACCCTGTATCTAATAACCTAAATTAAACTGTCATATACACCAGCCGGATTTACGAAAATAGGATGACAGTTACGTCTCTTTCTAATACTTTTACCCTTTTTTTTAATACAACTGTACATTAACTAGATTTGCTTACATTTTTTTCTGATTTGTTACACAAAGTTCAATTAATAAATCATATTTCAAGATTTAATTTTTTCCTTTTTAATGATTTCACATATTTGGATTTGGTTTGAGTCTGAAATTTTACATTACAGCTTACGCTTTCCGTTTCTTGAGGAATATATTTTTTTTTTGGTTACCGATTGGAGAATAAATTACGTTTCTTTTAGGATATTTTTTTTTGCACCGAGTAATGAACTAGCCGCAATTTTGTTTTTTATTTTTATCTATCTCCCATCTATAATACCGAGGTGGTGGTTAATTAGGCTAAGTCAATTTCCAACTAACTTTATCTAATTCAGAATTACTGCCACAAATAAATTTGTTATATAGCCGCCTTTATTAGTTTAAAGCCTGTTTAGGCAAACACGATTTTTTTGTTTATATTTTTTCACTAATTTAGTTTTAGTTTTCCGCTTATATTATATATATATATATATATATATATATATATATATATATATATTTATTTATTTTGATGTGATTATTCTTAATCGTTGGAATTATTATTTTGTTTTAACCGTGAAACCGTTTGTTCGCCATGATAAGCGTTTTCTAACGAAGACTAAGAATTCGGTCGATTTTCTTTTTTGACTATCTATTTTGGTTTCATTATTTTAACCATTGGAGTTATTAATTTTGTTTTGACTACTGCATTTTTTAACAGTGATTATCTGACTGGCGTATACAAAAGTTAATTACCACGTAATTTATATGTTTTTTCCGCCTTAAATGCGTTTTTGTTTCTTGTTTTGCACTTTTTTCAACAATTAAGTATTTCTTTGCCACAGTTAGTTAATACCCTTTAGTAAATCAGCATCCCTGATAATTGGGATATAATTTTATTGTTACCGTCACCCCAATGAATTAGAGGCTCAAATTTCTTGCACCATAACTACACATTTTGACCGATATTTGTTTCTACGAATCTTTATAAATACTAACTTAGCTAAGCCCGTTTAACCGCAATAACATAGTTAATTTTTTGCTGAGACCAAGGGTATTCATTTTTTTGCCGTTTGACTTGTTGTATTCGCCCCTTGTTTGCATTTATACACTGAGTTACTCGGTTCGATATTACTGTCCCATCTCCCGCGAAAGAAGAATCTAGGACTCTGGAGCACCGCTTGCCTAGATCGGCGCCCGAAAAACACGATTTTATTACGATCGTCCCTACGCAGTTTACCGCTCCGCTCAGATTAAATAATTCTGATAACGACTGACCGTCCACATAAAGTAAAAGCGTTATACTATCTACATAGCTATCCCCACGATAGTGGTGAGACATTTTGATAATTACAATTCATCCTGTGCTCAGGCAGTAGCATTCAAATTTGTTTTAATTAAAATTAGATTAATTATTAATTTTCTGATTATATCAAAATTGTTTTATCTCACAACGGAGGAATTGGTATAAAAAAAATGAATACTGGTGTGTGCCTATATCTATCTCAAACCAATATAACAGATTTGCTTGTAATTCCATTCGACTTATATCATAATACAGAGACGTTATCACTCGCCATATTTTTAATTGAGAAATAATAAAAGATAATCGGTATTTACATTTAATGGTATAATATTTTAAGCTTGTTTAATATGAAAACAATCAACACATTTTTGAGATTAATTTTCTTTTGCAATTCATTTCATAACATTTAGGTGTGAAGCGGCATGAATAGGTCTGTTTTACGTAGATAAAAATAACGTCTACGCCTATGAGTTACGTCTTTGACAACCTAAGACATATATGATAACTTAAATTAAACTGTCGTTTACACCAGCCGGATTTATGCAAATAGGATGACAGTTAAGTCTCTTTCTAACACTTTTACCCTTTTTTTTTAATACAACTGTACATTAAATTGTTTTGCTTACATTTTTTCTGACTTATTACACAAAGTTCAATTACTAAATCATATTTTTATGATACCTACACATTTTCATATAAAATTAATCATTATTCATATATTGAAAACATTTGAACTAAAACTTAAATTCCACCTTTTTGCGGTTAAATTACACGTTCCATAAAAAAAATTGCATAGAATTTAATTAATCTATATGAATAAAGTCTATATAACGGTATTTTAACATCTTTGAAGCATTCAAAAATAATTGATAAAAATCAGAAACACCTACAAGTAGACCCCATTCCTCGCCGCAGAATTTCTGCCAAAATCTGACCAGTTCCAGGAGAAACGAAAACAAGCTTAAATACACAATTTTAACACACACGCATAAATGGGCCGATACGCGGCCACACACTACCAAACGGGCCCACATGCGCCTACACGCACCCACACGCTAACACGCGCCCACAAGAAACACGGGAACCCACACATACGCACACGCATAACTCACACGCACATAGGCACACACACACGCCCATACGTACACATTTACACACACGCGCAAGCTCACCCAAACGCACACTCACTCGGACACACGCGTCACCACGCACCCACACGCATACGGATCACCCACATACGCACACAAATACACACACACACACATGCACACTAGCACACACGCACACTAGCACAAACGCACACACGCACACACGCACACATGCACACGCACACACGTACACACACACGCACACACGACACAATAATGAAACACCAAGAAACTACGCTGAAGCGGATATAATCAGAAAAACTAAGGAAAATCATGATGAGGAAGAACGCATGAATTCATATGAACAGAAGAGAGGTGAATACAATACAATTACCATAAAACGTAAAAGACGTCCTGAGAACTGGTAACAAAATCTAAGAAAACGTAAGCGCCTACGCGGTGAGGAATTTGTGGATACAAAAGGAAATTTAGAAACTAAGGGAACTATCAAGTTGATGTGTCGCAAGTCTGACCTATGTCCATTTAAGTGATCTACAAAGATTGTTAGACAGGAAAGAGAAAATATCAATAAGGATTTCTGTTTGCTCACAGTTGACAAAAAAGCACTTTTATTCTAAACCTGTCAAGCGCAGTTTGGTCTCCAGGAAGAAAACACAGGACGAGAAAAACAAGAAAATCTATTCAAATCAGTACACACTTAATATGTCTGGAGTATCAGTGCTAGTATGGTAAGAGTTTTTTTTAAATACGTTAAATATTATCAAACAACGTATATACTACTATTTTCAAATTAGAACGTACATTTCTGTCTTTCAAGTTGTGTAATCCTATTATTGCCGGTCCTCTACAAACAAAAAGTATCGGAAAAGAAATTTAAACCGAAAATTCTCTCAAATTTAATGCATACGAAGAAATATTTAGGCATGAATGGTTCTTCAAACCGCAAAAAGACCTTTGCCGAAAATGTGAAGAATACTAGTTTTCAAAAGAACCAAGGCAGCAACAAACGCAGTTATACTAAGATCACTTGAGTAGAACGAAACGATACTGAGATTGAACGAGATATTTAAATTACGAAAATGTTGGTGCAGTCACTTTTGATCAGGAAAATGTGTTCTCGTTGCCAAAATCCAACGTAAGATAAAATTTTTAGAAAACGAAGTTGTCATGTTATAAATTAACTGCCAATTTGGACAAGACTAGAACCATTTATGGCGCAGTATGGCACGAATTTATTTCTGGTAGGCCTGCAATTCACATTGTCAGCTGACTAGTTCAAATTCTTAACAAAATTATGATTGACAACATGATTTAAAGAAACTCGTTTTGTGTTCGGGATAGTTGCTTACCACAAAACAACAATTCAATAATGTCTTTTGCACTACATAACTTTCTGCAATCTCCTGATGGAAATAACTTAGAAATTATTGAACAATAATTTGGGGATGCTGAACTTGGTAATGTCCAGGAAATAGACTGTCCACATACCTGGATGGGGAAACACATCAGGTACCTCGACATTGAAAGCCCTCTATCTTTAATTATGGCGTTGCTATGAATACCAAAAAATTGGAAGTAATGCAGATGAGTCCATTCGACTGTTTAATCTGCCAATAAATGGCATCTAAACTGACTTGTATCAACATACCATACTCAAAATTAAAGCACATAATTACAAAAAAGAGGACAATTTCGAAATCCTTTGTCGGAAATCATTTGAGGGAGCATTAAAAAGAACAAGGTTACATCAAACGTGACATGATAAGTTAAAAGGCAGACAAAGACAAGTCAATTTTCTAAGTAATGTTCCAGCTGGTCAGTTCAAGTTTAAAATATTACACTTAACGGAAATGTTAAATACCATGGGGGATGACGATAAATCGGATGCAAAAAGATAGTAATAATTATGACTTAAAAAACACTTAGCGACACACTTTAGTTTATATTTCGTAATAAGGTTAGAGATTTAAGGCTTATTTTTGACTTTATACCATCTGCGGTAACAACATGAGCTATCATGGAACAAAATTATTGAACTATTGTTATCTTTCATTAATAATATTGTTGGTATACCTAGGATCTAAGTTAATTTTTTTAAGTTCAGTGGCCAAAAATACCGGACAAACTAAAATGTTTCTTTAATTTTTTCAATAAAAGTATCAAAAAATCGCAAGGGTTATTGCATTGTAAATTTGTTCAATATCCCGTAATCTCCTTCGGTGTGTCGGAAGTATCATATTGTGTTCTACATTCAAAGGAATAAATTTTCGGCAAGTGCGGAACGTTGTGAATTAAAAAATAGCACATTAGTGCAAAATTTTTAATCTTATGTAAAGGTTTTTGAAAGTTTAAAATACTGGATACAAGTTTAACCTTGTTAAGATAATACTGGGGTGACGAATTGTAAATGTGTATGTGCAACAATTTTGATTAAAAGTTCCAAAAAGGCCGTAAATCCTGCCGTTAGCTCCAGTATTTTTTGTCGAAGCATGTAGTATAATTCTAATACAGGGAAGGTTTTGTATTTTACTTAACGATGACAGATTTTAATGTTAAATGATGATCATTTATTAACTTGTGTACTGAGTGTCAAATATATTAGGAGTATGTCACAATTAATTTAAGTACAGTTAGAACATCCTGTGACCATTGTGTAAGTGGGCCATGTCTTTTATTTACGACTCACTATAATAGTGCCATCTACATTAATATGTACTTGGTGAATGAACAATCACTAGGATAAATTCAAATTAACCAAATTAAATTAAACTTAAAGTATGAATATAACAAGTTTATTAATGGTTGTCATACACCTATACGTAAATTTAAATACTTCCTATCATCTCTGCATAGCTAGATAAACTAAGTACATATAAACTCAATGATCGTATTCCAACAATCAAGATTATTTATACAATCAGGTATAGTTATAATGACATAAAAATGGTATTCAATATGACGACACGATCATTGTTTTCATCATTACATAAAGTAAATAAGTCTGTTACATAAAGGAGTTAATATCGAATATCTAATAATAATTGCAATAATGTTGCAATATCTTTATACTTTAATTACTTTCTTGACAAACTAGTTTACTTTTCTTTCAATATGCAAGGTACGATACTGTCTTTGACACTATTTCCAAACAGATTACTGAGGTAAATGATTACATATATCTGCATTTACTATTTAATTTATGCTATTTCCATTTAAATACACATTACATACTTTTTAATGTCTGTATTATTATTTACCAAGGGTCAGACTCAACACAATTTCAACAATTTGTGCGTATCGCCTTCTGTTTCTTTAAGCACGAAATGCTCCTATGGCTGTTGTTTTCAAATGTTTATGATATATAGTCTGAATAAGCTATTAATTGTTTAATAATATTAGCTCAACACTATCTGGTGTAATACAATATTATATATTTTAATTGAAGCGCGTTAACACAATAATCTATAATTTTTATGTCAGCTTCCTTCTCATATGATCTTTGCACACTTTTAATTTTTTTATGCAATAATTAATAGATAAGTAACCTTATTTTTAATAATTAACGCAATAAAATTTCAATTTAGAACTTATTGACAACTAAAAATAGCCTAGCTCGTTTATCCATCACCAATTTTTTATTGATGTCAACTTTAGGCATTCAGTCATGACCGTTGCGCGTAAATACTAAACATGAAATCACAAGTCCCTACCTTTCTAGTCGTATTTATGACCGTTTACCCCTTTAGCAAAAGGAATATCAAAATTACCCAATGAAAATTCGTAAAACCAACTTTTTAGAAGGTCTTAATTAAACCGTTCTACATATGTTCTATTTTACTGTCTAAAATCCAAGAATTTTTAAAATAAATGGTTAGGGTGATACAACTGAATTCCATTTTTCTCTCGATCAATTTTTAATTTTCTAGGATCCACCACAAAAAAGTTTTGTGTAAAATTAATATACAATTCTGATTGACCAAATATGATATTTCAAACGCTGTTTAATTTGTTTTATTTCTTAACTAATTTTGTTGAATGCAGTATAAATTTTATCGATAAGTGGCGCCCCTATATTTTGCCTTTCAATCTAAAGCAAGTCACAGTTTGATCAGTGACGGTTCATTATCTTTTATAAACCCTGAATTTTACGTTAAGTTACTTTCAACGTAAACATTAATTTATGCCTCGCATTAAAATAATTTAATAGTTTTGAATGTTAATTTACAACTTATTTTGAACTAGAATATAAGATTTACGTTATATTTATATAAAATGCTTTAATGTATTTCCAATTTATTTTCAATCCATACCAGTGGCGTATCTCACTTCTCAGATATTTGAATTTCTGTTACGAGAAACATTTTTATGTATGAATATTGTTTACTAATTTAATGAGTATTATTTTTTTGAGTCGAGAACTTAATACTTAATTTATTTGAAACATTTCTACCAATATTGCACAACTTGCGTTCCGGTTATGCAACGTACACAAAAATACGCTCCCACAAGCAGGAGTCATACTAACGGCGTGTGGTGGAGAATTGCTAAGCTCCACTCACCATCACAAAAACAACGATAATTATACACACACACTCACTCACACACACACACACACACACACACACACACACACACACACACACACACACACACACACACACACACACACACACACACACACACACACACACACACACTTGTGCCGCATCACTGCCAATATGAGACAGCTGAGCACTATGGGGCCACGAACCTAAAACATGGTGAGCTGTAACCCACTTTGACATGGTCTGTCCGTGAACCGGCCGATGTCCATGTGAGCAGTCGTTCATAAATCCATGGGATCGCACAGCGGCAGCTACACATGTTCGAGATTTAGCTCCGTGAGGAATCACCCACATCAATAACCATCTACGCCATTCACACACACACACACGTGAGAGATAATGCCAAATGACGCTGGGCTCGGTAGCCGTTCCCCACGGGAATCCTTTCAACAAAGTGCCCGCCGCCTCCTGGTTTTGATCACATTCATACAAAAATAAAAAATAAACACGTTCAATAAGTATAAACGTAGTACACTACGTTGGTATAGCCACATTGAGAGAATGAACAAGGCAAGATTAACCATGCAAATATAAGTAAGTGAGGCTAGAGGTAAGGCCGGTCCTGGTAAGCCAAGTAAAACTTGACTGAAAGCAGTAAAATGTATGATAAAAGAAAGAAAGGTAAGGAGTTCTAAAAATACAGGTCAGAGAGAATGTACGAATGTTGCGGAAGGTAGGGAAGTATGCAGTAAGCGTGGAGAAAGATTGTGAAATCAGGGATTGTTTGGCCTACCCCGCAAGGGAACGTCTTGAAGGTTATGTTATGTTATCGTTTATACATTCTAGTCCTTACTTAAAAAGTCAAAGATATGCAAAAAATGATCATCCTAAATCAGTATTATAATCAGACTTCCTAACCTAACCTAATTTACCATCAAAAGAACAACTAATCTATGTAACCTAAATCCAATATAGATAAGTGGTTAAATGTGCTACACCACATAATAATTCCAAAAACTGAAACAAAATTCTGAGAAAAGAAAACTTAAGCACCTGGAAATGTGAAGAGTGTGGCTGAGCAAAACATAAAGAATTAACGATTTTACCATCTTCAACCACAAAATAAATAACAAAAACAAAACGAACGACACACACTCGCATCATTCCCAAAATATCTTGAAATCATCACATCCCAACTCGAGCGCAAGGGACAGTACCTCCGGTGGTAGTCTTACTAGTGGGCAGGGGCACTATTCCCCATCGCTCCTTCCACACTCATTTGATTAGTCGCCTCTTACGACAAGCAGTTGGCCTCTGCTGTAGGAGAATTCTAAGGCCATCCCTACACACCAACAAACAAACACAAACTTGTCTCACATAAGCTCAATACTAATAAAATAATGCTGAGTTCAGATTAACAGAAACAAAAAAAAAATATGACTAACCAAAATGTTTCACCTTATTGCGAATCATCGTTTAATTAACTAGTAATTAGTATTATTTTATAAATAACTTTTTTTATAAATTTATGTCAATAATAGTTCTAATTAGATAAGAATCGTTATTAATGTAAAAGACGTTGATCCTTTTTACCTTTCAACCTACATATTCATAATGTAGGTATAGAAGGTTATGCAATTCATTTTTTTTTCATTATTGCTAAATCGACGTATTAGCACCTTTTACAACTTTTGGCCAAGATGTATGTCACTATCCACGATAACTCCAGAACGAAAATACTTACGTAGCGGCGAAGAGGGGGGAGGGGTTGTTAGATGCAGTTTTTCGTTTTTAGCAAATATTTCTAAAACAGCTGCATATTTCAAAGATATAAAAATACCTGAATATAGACCTTAAACATATCGATTGATATGACGCGTAATTTAGCAGCAAAAAATTCCTAAGCTAGAATTTAAGTGGTAGTTAAAGTTTTTTCATTATCTGAGCAACGATTAATTTTATAAGAAAAAGTGTAGACGTATTTTTTAAAGAAAATTTAACTTTACATCAATTTTCTTTATAAAGTTTTTAATGTATAGCGAAATAAATGTAAAAATTAAATAAATATGATTCAAAATGCTGAAGCTGTATGATCGATATTTTTATAGAAGCGGGCGGCTTTGTATTTATGTCTATTAACCTCTATCTGACTATAACGCTTTTACCTTCGGTGGACGGCCAGTTGTTATCAAAGTTGTTTGAGAGGGGAGGGCGGTGAACTGCTGTTGGACTATCGCGGTATAATCGGGTTACGCGAGCGCCAATCTAGGTAAATGGTGATATAGAGGCCTAGATTCATCTTCGCGGAGAATTAAAGGGGTAAAAGCGGTCCAAGTAGCGTCAGTGAAGATGTCTGTCCACCAGGGTTTCTGAAGATTTAAATCGGTGCCGGTATTTAAGACTTGTGTCATTGTTGAGTCAGAAATGCGCGGTCTGGGTAGTATGACTCAAAAATAAATTCAGTTACCAAAAAATAAAACTGATACGGAGGTCGGAAGCAAATGTTTTCTGTCGGATAAATAATCAAAAAAAATAATTTTATAAGTTGGAAATTAAACAACAGAACGATTCGTCAAACAACAAAAAAAATATAAACCAAACTCTCGGCCTCAGTAAAGAAATTAATTTTGTTATTGCGGGTAAGTGGGGCAAATTAAATTAATATTTCTCGGACAAAAATAATACAAGAAAAATTGGTGGTTACAGTGCGAGGACTCATCCTCTAATTCATTCGGGTAGCTGAAAAAAAAAAAAACAAAAGACGTCAATTAATAAAACAATTTTTCGCCAACGGTGGCGGAGAAAAAAAAATACCTAAATTGCTGAAATAAAAAAATATAACAAACAAGAACCAAAAACGCATTCAAGACGGTAAAGAAATAAACTAATAATTTTTCATACACGGTCAGCTATCACTAAAAAAAATGGTAGTGGTAAAACAAAATTAACAACTCCAGTGATTAAAATAATTAACAGAATCAAGGAAAAATACATATAATTGCCAATGGCGACGGAAAACCAAAACTAAATTCGTAAAAAGAATATAAGCTAAAAATGTCGTTTGTCTAAACAAGCTATAAAATAATAAACTAACTAACCCTTGTAACCTGTTTGAGACGGCCTAACGGTTTAACTAAAATAAACGTTATGATTTGGCGGCTTAAATAACAGATCGTACAAGATCCAAAATTATCAAACAAAATCAAAAACAATATTAGTAATTAATAATCGGCTACTTGCTGCTAATAAAAAAAAATTATGTTAGTCGATATAGATTAATAACTGTAGTGGGTGCAATATTGTATCACCCGGTATACACACGGGTATCGCTTGTGGCGGAAAACTACAATTAAATTCCAAAAAAATAAAAACATAATGTGTTTGTTATGTACTAATAAAGGCGGCTATATAAAACAAAAAATTATCGAGCAATTTATTCTTTAAGACTAACATAAAAGAAAAATCCTGATTACAAAACTTAACCAGCTGAGCTACATAATAGAAATCGCGTCTATGTAAATGCTTACACTAAATTTCAAAAATTAAAGTTCTATCGCATACAATACAATTAAAAGGTATTTCTGCAAAAGTTAATGTTGAAAACAATTTTATTTGTAAACGGTTACCCACGAATAAAATGATCACCAATCTGGTTTACAATCCCTTTGTGGGCTACAGGACCTTCTCAGAATTGTTTCAAATAATAAGTTTTAGATATTTAGTTGGTCTACAACTATCTTTCAATAGTGTAACTAGTGTTCGTAAATTTTGTGTTACTGTACAATTTTATAAATTGTATAAGTTTATATATATATTATATATATATATATATATATATATATATATATATATATATATATATATAAATTATTTTGTCTAATAGTGCTACTTTTTGAAGAAATCTATTTCATGGTGAGTACAACAATTTTCTGTTGTTTATTATATATAAATATTTGTTAACAGATGTATCGAAAAGCGTTAGCATTACTAGAAATAGAGGATATTGTAAACGATTCGAATTTTATGACAGCGGAAGACATAAATTTAGTAGTTCTTCCACCAGATCCAGATGAGCTAACTGATGAGGATGAGGTCGGTGATGAAATAGGAACAGTAGAAGTCAATGATGTGCCAGGAGAAATTGTAGTGGAATTTCGAGTACCTGATAATTCTGAAACACCGTAATCTAGCGAAGAATCTACCATAAATGAACCTGGACCTTCTTCAGCTTCCATCTAAAAAAAGACGTTTACTCACTGAAGAGATTTGTGCGTGGAGAAAAGTTCGACCCTCCTACACAAAACTGCCACCGATAGGACAAGGAGCTACCATAAATACTGAAAATTTGATAGAAAGTTTATCACAAAAATCTTGTTTGGAAATGTTTCATGAGATGTTCACAAATGCTATTTTTGAACATATTTTACAAGAAACACTAAAGTACGCATCAAACAAAAATGATCCAAGTTTTACTTTATCTGCAGAGAAAATAAATGCGTTTGTGGGTATTCTATTATTTTCTGGATATCATCAAGTTCCATCAGAACGAGATTATTGGAGCGAGCAAGAAGATCTTGGTATAGAGTTATACACATTTTGCAGACAGTACCCAAATTGATGAAGAAGATAGAGAGTTTAAAGTTAGACCTTTGATAAAAATGATAAATAAAGAATTAGAAAAAAAAAATTTGTCAGTCGATGAAATGATTATCAAATATTTTGGACATCATAGCCTAAAACAATTTATTCGCGGCAAGCCTATCCGTTTTGGATATAAGTTCTGGGCTCACTGTGGCAGTAGTGGTTATTGCTATAATTTCGATTTATATACCGGAAAAACTATAGCCATAAATGATCGAGAAGATTTGACGTTGAGCTCGAGAGTCGTGCTTGACATGATAGACTGCATTTCGAATCCAACAAGTCATCATATATATTTTGACAATCTTTTTACGAGTCGGGATCTACCACTGGAACTTTACGAGAGAATAGGATAGCTTTGTGCCCTATAAAAGATTCTAAATCCTTTGGGAAGCAAGAACGGGGATCATTTGATTATCAGTTTGATACAAATGCCGAAATTCTGATAGTCAAATGGAATGATAATAAGTGCGTTACAGTCGCTTCAAACTTCGATAAGGTAGAGCCTCTTCATCAATCCAGTAGATGGGACAGAAAAGCAAAGGAAAAGAGACAAATACCACAACCTCGTTTGATTAAAAACTATAATTCACACATGGGTGGGGTGGACCAACATGATTGGTTAGTTGGAAAATGTGCCATCAATGTGACAGCAAAGAAATGGTACTGGCCTTTGATCATTAGAGTAATTGATATGGCACTTGTGAATTCATGGTTGATCTATAAATTAGTACAGAAGCCAGATATAAGTTTGAAAGATTTCCGAAGAACTGTAGCTGTGTCATATATGAAACTAAACCGAAAACCACCTCTTGGAAGGCCCCGAACATCATCATCTAAAGTCTTCGAAGATGTGAGATACGACAATAAAGCACACTTCATGATCAAAAGTGATAAACAAAGACGCTATCAGGAAGAAAATTGTAAATCAAAGCCTATTACACTTTGTGAAAAATGTGGAGTGACACTGTGTCAAAACTGTTTTGTACCTTATCATACGAAATAAAAGTATAATTATACCGTTTAATACATTTTCACATTTAAAATCGCATTGTCACTTTGTGAACGAAAACTCTCATTTTGATACCCCTAACTCCCAGCGTCCTATTTATAGGACGCGCTATATCTACATTAATTGAACAAACAAAATTTTTTTTCAATGTTTTTAATCTTCAATTTGACATTACTAATTGATCTATTAACCAAAATATTCAATTTTTGAAAAAATAAAAAGTTGGGCGTTAATGGGTTATTAAATATATTTTCCATAAATGGAATAGCTACACATATAAGGTTTACTACTTGTATCTTGTTTAAAAAAAACAACAGAATAGCGGACATGAATTTATGAACACATCAACAGTAGTAAAGAAATCAAATTAATTAACTTAATCAATAGACTTACTCGAATTGACCAGGCATGCTCACGAACTCTCACAAAACTCGTAATAATAAACTTCACTCTGGCGGTGTTAAACGTCTCGTATCCAAAAAGATAACAAAACTTGTTTTGTACCTGTACTATTTCGATGTTCAAATGGAGAAAACGTCATATATTAAAATTATGAATTTATATACTTATAATGGAAATCATTTAAAATAAAATTATTGCATCTTGCATTTCAATTAATCAAACTGCGTGTACGAGTATTGCATTGGAATTTATTCACTAAATCAATTTTTTGAAATTAGAAAAATACCGGACGGTCACATAAATAACAATTTGTCGCAAAGTAAGGACTTATTTTAAATAGTTAAATGACTTGAAGTTTTGAACGTTATTCTGACAGATTATTGTGTTTGTTTTTACAATGTTGCCCGTTTTCGTTATGA
Organism: Vesta saturnalis; assembly: GCA_036346205.1. NCBI lineage: Eukaryota > Metazoa > Arthropoda > Insecta > Coleoptera > Lampyridae > Vesta > Vesta saturnalis. Next base: position 1,082,265 of record JARFJB010001273.1, read on the forward strand.
ACGTATAAAGAAGAGGTTGCATAGTTATCCTAAAAAAATTGAAATTAAAATTAAAATGATTTTAATTTAAGTTAGCATCTAGATTGTAACAACCTTTTTTTTGTGGTTGTATTAAAAAGTACATTAATTTAAGGATCGTTCATTTATTTGGCGTAATATTAGAAAAGTTTTTAATTATTAATATGTAGAATTGGGAATGGCAATTTAATTGGCATTTCCTAGAACAAATCTTTTGGGTGTAATATTACATAAATAGTTTTAGTTCCCTTTCTTAAAAAAATTGGATTTATATTATTGTATTCGCGCAAGCGTGAGGACTTTTAGGGGAAATACACTTGAGTTATTCTGAAAGCTTTTTTTTTAATTCACTTAATGCTGAATGTTAACAGCAGTAAGCATGATTTTTACTTAATTTTTTATATTTTGGTGCCATCAGAATTTTGGTGGTAAGTTATTTTTTTTTTCATTATATTTAAAACTAAAGCCTTTGCTTTTTTTTAGGCACTTTTTAAGTACTTACTTTTTAAGTACGCACTTTTAATTACCTTTTAATCACTTAATTTGTATACTTAATTTGTACACTTAGATTGCACTTATTTGCACTCCTATTTGACTAATAATCTTTAATGGTACGTATAAGTCAATATTTTACTGTACTATTATTTTAAATGGCAAGTTTTACTTGAATTACATTTACAACACAAGTTCTATATACTTTTACAAATAAATTTGGCGAATTAAACTTCAAGGAAATTCCATATTTTAAGGATAACTAAGCAAGACATTGACCTCACCATATGAACCATTCTGCTTCATAGTAGCTGTTAGTGTATGTACAGAACCGTTAAAAGGTAAAGTTTTTTATAATTTAGTATAGTTTATGACTTCTGAATTTTTTTTTTCGTTTTCAAACATATATTAAATAAACTTATGTATAACTTGTTATTATATTTTCATTTGTGTTAATTTGTTTATAGTATTCAATAACTAGGTTTTGTTGTTCCTAGATAGATATATAAAAAACAAGACAACATGGCGCTCGAGAATTTATCATTTTTTCTTAATTTTTGGATAACATTTGTTTTGAATTAAGGATAAGTGAAAATAATTAAGCTGATGAAAAGCATGCAGTATTTCAGGTGCGTTAATTGAACCCTCCCATCTTAATCAACCGATGAGCCGACGACAGTAGCGAAAATCATTTGGTAATTATTTTTATTAATTAAAATTATTTGATCAATTTATTACATCATCGCTTTTGTTTTAACATTATAAGTTGGCCCAGTTTTAGTGTTTATACTGCTTTAATGTTACAAGATGTTAACGTCTGTCTACCATGAAGTTTTCAACGTCTGTTTCACGCAAGTAGATTATTGTTTTTACGTTAACAATGTTGCCTAATTTCGTAATGAACTTCTTATAAAAGAAATTGCATAATTATCCTAAAAAAATTTTACTAAAATTATTTCGTTTCTTTTAATTTCCACTTTGTAGGTTGGAAGTTCATGTGGTGTCCCACACCAAATATTTATTTAAACAGATTCATTTATCTTATATAATTTTACTAAATTTTTTTGGTTACTATAATGCTTTGAGGAAGACACTAGTTTAATTTTTTATGGTATTATAATACTAAAATGAGCGCGAATTGTAGTACTAAATGTGTAAGCTACTTAATAAAGGAAAACCATAAATTTACTGTTGTGGAGGGTTATTGTTAATAGGTACTTCAGTACGATTTACCTCTACCACATGAAAAATATAGAAGCTGCACACTTCAGTAAACAACTGTGCTCTAGAGCACTTACGAAATTACATAAGTCATAATCAAATTATAAACTTTGAAATGGGTTATGTCTACATGGTTTATAAACAAACTTTCCCAAAATTTAATGAAAAGATAAATTTTATACATATTTCCTTAAAAGCTTTTTTTCTATAGACGTACGAAAACAATGACAAGGTCCAAACTTGAAAGATGTTTCAAATATCCCGAAATAAACCTCATAAAAAGAAATTGAAATCGGTTTTTCTTTATGAAAGAAATGAAAAACGTGTGTCTGTCTTTTATACGGAAAATTGTCTTACCTTCAACTTACATAATTCTTGATCGTTGTTAGAAAATTGACTTCATTAACCGTCTCTATTTTATCTACATCTTTATCAATAATATAATTATAATGAAATTGTTAAAGTATAATACGAAATTCCCTTATTTAGATTAGCTAAAATGCCGAAGGGAATAAATAATACCTTATATATCTACATCATTATTTTTTTCAAAGGATTTTCCTTACAAGCATTATTTTTACTTTGATTTATTTGTTGGTACGCACAATTTTTGTTTTGAGTTTAAATTTTAAATCAATACCTTCTCAAGTTAAGATTATATTATTTTTGAAGAGCATGCTTTGAATTTAGGAAAATGATATGTTCAATGTAAATTCTCGTATAATAAGCTTAGGTCAATTATGTTAACACTGCTTTTCCAATTTTAGGTTTTTAAGAAAAGTTCTCAAGCGACATCTCATTTAAGGTGAGTGCTTTCCAATTTAATAACTAGATTACTGTTATTACTTTCAATGCAGTAAAATATCTAAAATTCTTTTTTTTTTGGTGTTTTAATGGTTTAATAAGAATTATTCAAGATAGAATCAATTTATGAAATAAAAAAAATATAAAACCCAAACATAAGCCTGCTATTACTATAACACTATGATAAACGTATAAAACTGATTTTAGTGAAGAATAACTAGATCCTTAATAAAATTAAATATTATTAACTTGAAGATGACAAATCAGAACGTCTTCTAACGGTCGAAAGGTAACAGTGAAAAATGTCATAATCAATAAGCACATTTAATAAAATTTAGTCAAATTGTGATATAAGTTGTGAAAAGCTTCAATTTCAATTTGCTAAAAGTATCACACATAGAAACTTGGCATACCAATTAAAGATATGTTCATATCTGACAAAGAAATAGTTTTTTGTTAATAATTGTAATTGTAATTTTACAGTGAACACCCAATGTATTACGTTTAATATAATTTTTAATTTTAATTTCAATTACAAATGTTAAATTGTTATAGTGCTCTGTATATAATTGATAAAGTATTCACTTCACCGTCAATAAAAACACCTAGACATACCAAACGCTAAATTTAGAATTAAGATATATCATTGTGCCTCTTTTTTATTATAGGTTGCCAAAACCTTGAAGTTATTTATATACTTAACTTAACTTAAGCTTCACGCAATTCCCTTGCGGGGTAGGCAAAACAATCCTTGCCCCTTATTTATTTTTCATTCACAATCTTTCGCCATGCTTTCCTATCTCCGCATACCTCCCTAGCTTCCGCAAGATTCATACATAGTCACTGACATGCCCTTTTGTTTTTAGGACTCCTTATCTTTCTTTCCCTTATCATAGATTCTACTACATTCAGCCAAGTTTTACGCGGCCTACCAGGCCCGGCCTTTCCCCTAACCTCACCCACATATATTTGAATCGTTAATCTTGCGTTGTTCATTCTCTCAATGTGACCAAACCAACGTAATGTACAACTTTTATATCTATCCATCATCGTCTTTTCCTCACCACACTCCCTCATTATGCATTCATTTTTTATCTTATCCCTTCTCGTTTTACCACATGCATTTCTCAGAAATCCCATACCCACGGCATTTATTATTCTTTCGTGCTTTTTTTGACATACCCTTGTCTCACTTCCATACAGTACTGATGGGACGAATACGCCATTATAGATTGCTCGTTTCGCAGCTAGGCTCATGCTTTCATTTCTCATTATCGTCCACATACTTCCAATCACTTTCCTTCCAGCATTGACCCTTTGTCCAATCTCGTTCTCAATTGTATCGTCTGCAGTAAACATTCTACCGAGATATACCAGTTCGTCCACTTGCTCCACAATTTCATCTTGCAGAGTAAATACTCTACTCTCCTTTCCACCTTCCCGATGGAACACCACAATCTTAGTTTTGTTCACGTTTACCTTTAGGTCCATGCTCTCACAGACTGTATCAAACTTCTTCAGAGCGGTTTGCAGCTCATCCGCACTGCCACTTAATAAGACTGTGTCATCTGCATACACCAGGAGTCGTACATTTACGTCACCAACCATTACACCATTTGTATCGTTACTTGCTTGTCTAAGACATTTATCCATGTATACATTGAACAACCACGGTGACATCACACAGCCTTGTCGCACTCCTTGCTCAATATTAAAGTATTCACTCACACCTCCTCTCACCCTAACACATGCCCGACTACCGTTGTATACTGCCCTTATTCCATTTATTAGACCTTTATTTACGCCATATTCATTTAATATTTCCCACAGCTTCTCTCTATTCACTCTGTTATATGCTTTCTCCAGATCTACAAACGCACAGTACAACTTCCTTTTTACCTTTAAACACTTTTCGATCACCTGCTGGAGAGCAACCATCTGATCGACACATCCTCTCCCTGGCATAAAGCCACCTTGCATATCCCACATCTTAGATTGTGTAATTTCTCGTACTCTATCAATCAGTATTCTTCCAAACACTTTACCAGGTACGCTGAGCAAACTTATTCCACTGTAGTTCTTACAATCACTCTTGTTCCCCTTACCCTTATACAATGGTACAATGATCGCGCTCTTCCAATCACTCGGCACTTTTCCACACATAAGGCATACATTGAATAATTCACGCAATCTTCGTATAAGCTTTGCACCACCATACTTGAGCATTTCACCAGTGATTTCATCTACGCCTGCTCCCTTGCCGTTTTTCAATCTTCCTACCGTTTTCTCCACCTCATTTATTCCAATATCCTTCTCAGTTTCATTCATCACTTCTTCTATATTCTCCTTATTTAACCCTTCAGTTTTACGTTCCTCGTTACTGTACAGCTTTCCGAAATACTCTTGCCAACATTTCCTCACTTCACAATCGTCCCATACTATTTCGTTTCTATCATTCATCATTCCTGCAGCGTTCTGTTTTGGGCCACGTTTTGTATTTTTGACCCATTTCCAGAAGAGTTTTTTGTTTCCTTCAAAATCATTCTGCATTTTCTCTCCTCCCACAGCCATCACTTCCTCTTTACTTATTCTCACTGCCTCCTTCGCTTCTTTGTTTCTTAATCTGTACACCTCATACAATCGTTTCTTCTCAGTCTCATTTTTTGCAGCAATCATTGCCATGTACGCATCTTTTTTCTTATTAACTGCCTTTTTTACCGACTCATTCCACCAAGCACATTTTTTCTGTCTACCTACAATCACTCTTCCACATATTCGCACGGCACAATTGACAACAGAGTTATGCAAGCTTCCATGCACTTTCAACGTCCGTGTCTATTATTTGTTCGTTCCACACTGCTTCATTCACATTCAACTCATTATTCACAGCATCTGCGTATTTCATTCTCGCACCATTATCCACTAGTTTGCCAACCCTAATTCTGGACGTTCGCACTACGTTTGCTTTCCTTCTCCACACCCACTTTTGCCCTAAACACACTCTCGATACAAACAAAAAGTGGTCCGATTCACACTCCGCTCCGCGCATTACTTTTGTGTCTTTCACCAGGTTTCTAAGCCGTTCATCATACACTATCAAGTCTATCATACTTTTAGATTCACCTCTTTGCCATGTATACATATGCACATATTTATGGTTAAACCACGTATTGGACACAAACAGGCTTCTCTCCACACAGATGTTCAGCTGGTGTTCACCATTCTCATAGATTCTTTGGTCTCCGAACTTTCCTAGAACGCGTTCACTATGTTCTCTCTGTACACCCACCCATCCGTTCATATCCCCCAATATAATCACTCTTTCGTTTGCTTCACATACGTTCAACACGTTCGCCACTTTCAGAGAAGTTCTCACGCTCCCGGTCTCTTTCTCCAGTCACCGGTGCATAGCATATATATATATATATATATATATATATATATATATATATATATATATATATATATATATTTATATATATTATATATATATATATATATCAAAAGGTTTATGTTGTAAACAAAAACAGAATGAGTTTGTCGTAACCATATTTTCACATTATCAAATTGAATCTCATTATTTACATTTTTTGAAGCGTGCTCAGCTTCCGCAGATTTTTCCGGTTGGCCTAACCTATAAGATCCCATATATTTTTGACGTCTTGTATCAAAGTTACGTTTTGTGGTTCCAATATATACTTTTCCACAAGCATAAGATAACATACACTCCGGCAGATGATAATGTTTCCAAAACGTCTTAAACTTGAATGTGTTTCCTTGTAGCTTTAAAAACAGTCTCAATGCCATGATTAACTATGATTTTTTTTTAATTCTATCTGTAATATTAGTTATAAAAGAAAGAAAAGCAGTACCAACATCAACACTAGAAATACGGCATAAATATGATACTGGTCAAATTGAGATGAGTTTAGAGTTACGTTGTAAAGGCAGAGTAATAAACTCAAACTCTGAAAAATTCTTATTTTGAAGATACTAATACACAATGAGTAATTAAATACACCCTGAACACATAATTTCTTTTGTTGTAATGCCAATGCATTTCTCACATACTACTTTTTTACAGATTTTGCAATTGTCTTTTGATCTATTGGAATATTTTTTAGTTTGGTATTGACTTCGCTTGTTTGTTGATTGTGACCCATCTTGTTGATGTGTAGTGGATTTTTCTGTACGTACATACTCACTCCTGAGTGAATCGGCGAGTTTCACAATATATTTTCGAACACTTATTTTTTGTTGTATAATTGTAAATTATCCGTGAATTTACTGCTACTAAATCAAGCATGTTGCGAGATACTTGTAGAGGCCACCTCCTGGAAGACGAATAGGTTGTATATTTCCTTGCCATTTGGTACAAAACATCTACCCCATATTTAGTTTGCTGTAGAATTTTACGGTATCTGTTAGTTTCTGCTGTCCCTCATCAATTGTTGGAAATTTATGGATACTACTGAGAATGCACACATTTTTCGATCTTTTCGCTTGATAACTTGTTAGAAAAACATTGTCACATACAAAAACCTTCGCATAATACAAATCATTTCATCATTTCATTTTTTATAGCAGTTGGTAAAAATCTTCTACTTGCGTTCACTGTTACAACTAGTGATGTCGACTCCTTCTGCAAAGTTTTGGCCAAATTGAGAGCTGTAAAAAGTTATCTACAGTTATTCCTCCTCTGTTTTAGGAAGGGTTCCATTAATTAATCACAATATGTTCAGGTAATAACATGTTAATTGGTCTTGAGTTATCCTTGCCCAAGTAAGGAAATCCATCCAACATATATTTTGGTTCAACGTCAGGTGCAATCCAAAGCGTTATACCGAATTTATCGGGTTTATTACTAGTATATTGGGTGAATGGACATCTGGCTTTTGTAGGAAGTAGTTGTTCATCGATTGTAATGTTTGGTCCTGGTTTATAGCACATAATACAGTTACTCACAAATTTATTCCATATTTCAAATACTGCAGCAAATATTAGATTTTTGGCGATCTCGACGAGTTGATTTTAAGTCGAATCGAATAAATCGCTTTGTTTGGTTGAATTTATTTCTGGATATTGTATCATAAAAGAAATTAGGCCCCCATGTTTTGCTCCACACTTGATCTACTGGAATGTTTTTAGCACCACAGATCTCATAAGCGTGCAAACAAGATATAAAGGCGTCTAATTCGTGCAAAGAAGCTGTCCATGGATTGCCACCCAATTATCTACTTGCTTCAGCTTAAATATACTTCTTAACGAGATATACGCCGACAACCGTTATTCAAATCACTCAGAATGCTCCATTTAGTACCGTCAGCGGCCTCGTATTCTACACTAATGTTTGATGTTCCTGAAAAACTGCATAAATGGTCATCTTTGTCACCATCACTACTGGTGCTCAACAATGCATCTTCCAACATGTAGGATGAACCCTCTTCTGATGACACTACACTATTATCACTACGATTATCACCGTCGGAATCGTATACATTTAAATTATCAGTTGCATATTACAGTAGTGCAATCTGAACCTCGATATTGAAAATAAGCCCCTTGTTGCGTAAGAGCTTTTGTGATTTTCATTACAAATCTCTTAATTTCAAAAAAGAACTTAGCGCTTTTACGCTCATCGTTACGGCATCGTGATTCTTCGCCGCTTCGGAGTTAGATCAATCACTGATTGCATACAGATAATACCAAGAAGCGGTCATCAGTAGACGAGCCACAGCCTAGCAGCAAGCAGGAACCGGCGGAATACATCAGGAGCGAAGAACGAAAATAAAACAAGCATCCAGGACATCGCCATCGCCAACTACAGGATCGACGTCGGGTAAAACAATAGGTACCGCTTAACAAAAAATATTTTTTAATTAATTTTAATTTGTTGTTTTATTTTAACACTTGTTTTCCTCCTTTTTCTATTTGGGTCTCTGATTTCCTAGTCTACATTCCTCGGGGTGTGGGACTGCACCTCGGCGGAGACCCGGCCTTTCTTTAAAACAATTCCTGTTCTTTTTATTCCTTCACAACCTAACTAACAACAGCAGCGATGGTTAAACACGGTCGCCAGCGTGCTACGGTAACGGTTGTATCCCTAACCCCCGACTCCGCCCGTCCGCCTACACCTGCATACACAGCACACACAACACACAGCACACACTTACGCACATATCCTCGCCTCGCCACCACCATCCTCACGTACACGATCCCATTCAAACGCCTCATCCATTTCTACCACATGCACACACTCCTACATTTCAGCACGTTTAACCGCCTCCACACAAACCCGCACACACATAAACCCGCACAAGCAGACAAACCCGCCCACTTGCCCACACCCTCCCAGCCACCTGTACCTGCCGTGATTTCTACACCCGCTTCCCCCAATCCTAATCCCACCGCAAAATTGCCAAAAAAAACCCAAAACTCTCTAAAATCTCGCCCAACCTCAACGCAAAAATTATTATCCCAAATAATCAAAAATAAATGAAAATACGATACTTAATTCTTCAATTTAAAACACAAAAATACCCCACTACAACAAAATTAAGGCTAATGGCAAATTTATAAAACCATAAAATTTACGAAACGCCGATCTCGGGATATAATACCTAAATTCGTCGAAAAATTCGATCATTTTCAAACAAACACAAAACTGCTTACCCTTTGGCAAATCAGGCCAATATCTGCAATCGGTTGGTCGATATCTATAAAGAAATAACTCCAAAAAAGGGCCTACTATTCGCAAAACCTTCTTATGCAAAATCAAATAGCTGTTCGGTCAACGACCGTCTCACTTCGTAATTACGTTACTTTATAATTTAAAACTTCTTTTATAATGACTTGTTACTTAACAAAAAAAACTTTTATTACTGCAATATTATTGATTGCAATCTAAATGAACGATACATGAAGGTTGTCACTGCAAAATTATTTAACTCGATACTTCTCAAAAAATAAATCAATTACTACAAATTTTTAGAAATATCTAACTTTTCGATTTATTGCTTTACGTCGTCAAATCGTAGGCACCGAGGATGAGCTTTACACTAGCTTCCAATGTGTTAATAAAACAATTATAAGCATTAACAATGCTCATATATACAGGGCATTTATATATTGAATTTTGGTACTGTTACATAGAAACACATTAAATTTCGCAATTCCAAAACAAGACATCTAAAGAAATAATGATCAAATTAGGTCAGAGCTTGCAAGGCCATTTTATCAATAACTACCTTTTAATCAATACAATGGAAATAATAAAGAATCGGTAAAATAAATTTTGATATACTTACATGAAATAAACTTTCAATGCATAACATTACAAAAATAAAAAAATTCAAGATCTTAATAAATAAATCGTATGAATGAATACGCTTGTTTTCTAAAATTGCCTGAAGGGCTTTACTACAATAATTTACATGGAGGCAGACGAATACATCCTCCACATCAACACAAGAAAAAAAAGCATAATTTATTCTTAGCACCAACAAAATAAAAAACTAAAGGTTTACCTTACGTAGCACCAACAACAACATATTATTCTACAATATAATCGGTTGGGCAACGGGTCCACCAGGTATTAAATTCGATAGCTGATTGTCTGCGGTAACTCTCTCCATATAAAATTTCACAAACGACAAATCCTATTCATATTTACTCGAACTAAATTCATGACAGTTACTTCAACCAAAAGCACACAAATGACAAATTTTTCATCTTATTTATCTTTAATGCACAAATATTTTAACCACACTAGTGGTTATTGCCTTATTTACAAAATATTCCTTAACGTTAATTAATTTACCCTACACTTAATTAAAGCGGCACTATTTAAAGCAAGTTTGTGTTTCATTTGTTTGAGCAGCGAAATGTACGGGAAATTACCTCTTTAACAGGAATTCGTTAAATTAATCTACATAAAATATTCGGTACAGCAGGTCCATAGAACACGAAACCACTTCTATGTCCAAATCTTGCCATCCTAGATAAGCGGTACACAACAGAAAACAACTCGGGGATGTGGTGAACCAATATATTATACCATTTAATGGAAACGGAGATCACTTACTCCACGGTAATTCGATACACCCCCAGTATGTAGTAACTTATTCCAACCCCATAATTACTCCTTTCACATATATTTCGGTCACCACAAACAAAAAAAAGTGAGTCCTGCTCTCTACGGCATCTCTAACAGAACTAATTACTACCTTATTCAGAACTCGTCATCTTCTCTTATAACCATTTCCATCTTATTTAAGTCTTCAATAGCCCATCATAAAAAAAGGATTACTTAAAATTTTAAATTGCGCCAAAAACGAATGAACTCGTTAGCCGAACTGAAGCAGTTACAATCATGTTGCAAACTGCACGCCGAAAAGACACTTCAAGTAACATGATATGCCTAACATAACGAACCTCAATTATAATGAACCTTAAACTAACGTATATAAAATCCAACCATTTGTTTAAAACCAGAACCTTACCAAAAAGAAAACCGCAGTCTGACGGCTTACAATTTAAACTCAATATTTACAAACTTAATAAATTTGATACTTAATTTAATTTTATTTTATTTCATTTACCAAAGTACACCAATATTAAAAGTAACAAGAACATTTATGTACACAAAAACTACTCTAACATTATTCTGGAACATAGCGGAAATCAAGAATAATGGTCAAGATTTTTGGGAGTTTGTCTAAGAGCAGGATGTGGTGGGAATGTAAGAGGCAAAGATCGGGAGTGGTGAGAAAGGGAAAGGCCAAGTGGTTTCTCATGGGTGGTAGAGTACGTGGAAAGGAACAACATAAAAGGAAGAGCTAAGGGAGGGATAATACTGGGAATAAAAAGAAAATGGTTGGAAAAAGAAGATGAAGAGAAAGTGCGACAAAGAAGAGAGATGGTGGAAAGGAACATACAGTGGGGAAAAGAAAATATAAAAATAGTGACGGTGTACAGTAGAAAGACGAAAGAGACAAGCGAAAATTTAGAGGTGTTGATAGGAGAGATAATGAAGGTATAATAATAATAGTAGGGGACTTTAACGTGAGAATAGGGGCAGAGGGGGAATACAAGAGAAGAGAGGACGGGAAAAAGACAGACAAAAGACAAAATGTTAAATATGAAAGGAAAAGAGCTCTTATAAATGTGTAATGAAAGGGGGTGTGAAGTAATGAATGTGAACAGAGAAGAAAGCGAGAGGAGAGTATACATAGATAGGAACAAGGGGAGAATCAATAATTGACTACATCATAACGAATCCAGAGGCGGAGGAAAAGGTGAAAACATTTAGGGTAGGGGAGAGGATCGAATCGGATCATCAACCATTGGAAATGATAATGGAAGGGGGAGAAAGAGGGGAGATGAGAAAAGTAGAGGAATTCTCAACCAAGAAGGTATGGACAGAAGAGAGTATAAAGAGGTACAAAGAAAGAATGGGAAAGACAATATGGGAAGGGAAAGGACTACAAGAAACCGTGGAAGCAGCGGAGAAAGTAAAGTTTAAATGATGGAAAGAGGAGAAGACTGGTTGGAAACAGTTGTGGTACAGATAATGCATGCAGGCTAAGAAGAAGGCAAGAAGAACACTAACACAATGGAAGAAAGAGGAATATAAAAAACCAGTACATAAATACAAGAAAACATCCGAGAAGAAAAAGGAAGAAATCAAAGAGAAAAATGAAGGACAGATAAGGAATGTAAAAACTGAAGAGGACGTATAGAAATATTTAAATAAAGTAAAAAGGAGAGGAAGGACGCAAGTGGGAATACAGATAAACGAATGGGAGAGATATTTCAAGAAGGTACTGGAGGGGGTGGATATACAGGAAGAGGACAAAACAAGAAGACATATGAAATACATGAAGCGGGACAAGAAGAGGAAGTAATAGAGGCAATACAGAAGGTAAAAAAAGGTAAAGCGGTAGTAGAAGACGGGATACATGGATATATGGAGGAGAAAAGGTAGTAAAAGGGTAACTGAAGTAGTAAATAAAATATGGAGAGGGGAAGGATTCCGAGAGAGGTGGAGAGAAGAATACACATGTCCGGTGTACAAAAAGGGGACAAAAAACAAGTGACAAATTACATAGGAATCACTTTACCAAACACGGCATATAAAATACACGCGACGGTACTTGAAGATCGGTTGAAGGTGGAAGCAGAAGAAAAGGAACCGCTACCAGACGGACAGGTAGGATTTAGGAGAAGAAGAAGTACAATATGCAATATATACATTTTGAAACACATGTCAAATAAAGAAATAGAAAAGAAAGGGGAAAATGGTAGCGGTATTTTTGGACCTTGTAGCCGCATTTGACAGGGTGAAAAGGAAAAAGCTGTGGGAATACTTGAGGAAATAGAAGATGAACTAAAGATAGAAAGAATGGAAGAAATATATGAAGAAATGTGGAATAGGGTGAGGGTGAATGGAGAATTAAGTGAAGGATTCATGACAAGGAAGGGACTGGGGCAAGGATGCCCACTGAGCCCAAGCCTGTTCGCGATATACACAGGAGAACTAGAGGATACATTAAAGGGGCAACAAGAAAGAGGAGTGGTGATGGGGAACAGGAAAGTGTGGTCGCTGGCATACGCTGATGACATAGTGTTAATAGCGAAGGAAGAAAAAGAAATGAAGGAGATATTAAAAACTATGGACAGATTTAAAAACAAAAGATTTGGAAGTAAATGGGAACATAACCAAGGTAATGGTATTGAGAAAAGGGGGAGGAAAGGGAAACAGGAGGAGTGGAAATGGAAGGAAGACGAAATATAGGAGGTAAATGAATTCACCCACTTGGGATACACAATGAGCCAAGGCAATAAAGCTGGAGAGCATATAAAATAACAAGTGAGAAAAGGGAATAAATTAATAGGGAAAGTGTGGAGTGTAGGAGAAGGACTGTTCGGAATGGACTTAATGATAAGGAGATTATTATTTGAAAAACTAATAAAATTGTGGTGTTGTACGGGGCAGAAGTGTGGAGGTGCATAGAGTATAAAGAGATAGAAGGACTGCAAGAAAACTACTGGAAATGGGTACTGGGAGTGGAAAGAGAAACACCGGAATACATAATCAGAGAGGAGGTGCAAGCAGAAAAAATAAGGGTGGAAGCGGGAAAGAAAGCAATGAAGTACGAGGAGGAAATAAGTAGAATATCAGAGTGTATCATATTATTATTAAGAATGCTGGAAGGAAATAAAAGAAGAAAGAATAAAATACGGACAAGAAACCAGGAAAGAATATTATAAAAGAAATGGGTACGCAAAAGAAGTAGAGGCATTAAGAAGGGAATGTGTGAGCGTGAGAGAGGACTTAATTAGAAGGGACAGGGATGTCCAAAGGCAGGAAGGATGGATGAAGGTGAAGGAAGGAAAATACAATACAAACTATAGGAAGATCAAGGGAAAAGGGATACCAGTATACTTGAAAGGAGAAAGGCGGAAGGAAAGAAAGAAAATGATAGCGAGATTCAGGTGTGGAATTGAAGAAAGAAGGAACAAATATTGGAGAAGTGATGAAGACAGAGTATGTAGGCTATGCGGGGGGTGGATGGAAACGATCAACCTTATGATGAAAGAATGCAGGGAGGTAAAGGTAAAAATACTGGGAAAAAAATGTGAAAAAGAAGAAGACAGTTAAGGGGCGAGGAAGACAGTGTAGGTGGAGTGAGGTAAAGAGAGACATTAGAAAGTTAATTGTAAGTAGTGAATAGAATTGTAGCAAATGTAAAAAGGGTACAGATTCTTTTGTAATATTGTAAATAAGCAAACCAAGAGATAAAGTAACTACTTTAACATTACTCTGCCCGTATTACATGTGGGTGAAACGTAATTTTACAAATAAAAATTTCATTTATAAATGTCTCCAAACCCAAAAAACAGGTGACCTCTTTTAAATTCGAATTAAAAAAAAATAGAACAAAACAAACTACCGTATGATCCTTAAAATTTACACACAGTGTGACACAATTTATGATTATTTGTTTGAATTGTACAGTTTTTATTCTTCGAATTACACAATTACACCAATTAAACCATCTAATAATACAATAACAAGTAGAATTTCACAAAAAAATGGAAATTCTATTTCGTACAAAATTAGATTTATTATTTCAAGCTTTAAATTATGTTAACTTAATATACAATTTCCTTCCTCTCTTAATTGGTCTGTATTTAGGTAAATGTTTATTTAAAACAAACGGGTTTACAGCAATAAAAAAAATTACTTTTAAACACTTGAAATAATTTGATAATTTTTTTAGTCGAATTAAAAGTTAGTTAATTACAGCAGAAACCTAAAGAATTGTAATTAATTTTCTTATAGAATTTATTTAGACTAAGTTTAATAATGAAGAGGTTCTATTTCTCTTAGAGAATAAGAGTTACCTTTAGGGTTTATGCTGTTTATAGTTGAAAACCATGTTTTGAATGTTGGTTTAAAAATGAAAATAAATGATAGTTCTGCAAATTTACATTTACTTTATTGTTGTTAAGTTTAGTTATTAATAAAGTTGGTACTAGCATAAAGTTACGGATAAGTATTAGTTGCACAAAAGTTTTAATTGCAATGTTAGTTAGTCATAGCAAGCATAAACAACTAGAAGAGAAGCAAGAAAAAAATCTGCCTTAGAAAGCAATCCGTTGTCTACGTGGTTTTGTTAGCTTAAAACTAACAAATAAAATTGGCAGTTTAGCTTCTAATGAAACTTGTCTACTAAAATAAATTAAATTCGTTAAACTCTCTAAAATTTATAAGAGCTAATAACGCTGTTCGTTGTTTAGCTCCTATAATTGGAAATGTTCCAAATTATCACGTTGGTTAAATTTGACCAAAACTATTCGTCTAAGAAGCAATGTTTCTTTTTTTTTACAGAAATATGTATTTATTACAACTTGTCATACTGTCAGTTTGTAAATGATAAATATGTGAAGTACGAACTGTGGATTCCTGGTGTCTAAGTATTAATAAATCATAAATATTCAGAAAAAGTGCCATTTGGAAGGATGCCCATTAAAATAAAAGATTTAGTGAAGTAATACAGTGCTCCTCAATTGTAATGATGACAAGAATGGGCCCACTTACTAAACTGTAATGTGATTACTACCATATTATTAGCTGTATAATTTGATTTATAATGCAATACAACAGATATAGTACGATGCATACGAACTGGAGGTGTGTCATCTGAACGCTAATGTCCTTTGCCTCAAGGCGTAATTAAGGGTTGAAAATCGTATTTCTGGCAAGGTGCGTAGATGTGGTAGATGTTATAATTAATATTTTATTACTATTCGCGTATTATTTTTTTATTTTCCCTGAAATGATACTACATTGTTCATGTATTATGTATGTATGTATGTTCATTCCTAAAAGCGATAAATGTTAGCTATTAAAATTTTTGAAATAAATTATACACCGGGTCGTTATAAATCATTAGTGCAACATTAATGTATTTTCCTAAAATAACTATAAAAACTCGGTTAGAATTTAAAATTATCGGTAATTAGTTAACCTACTTTCTCTTTATTATTAATCGACGCTTCTGATATAGAAAATTTTAATAGTTCTTATTCATAATAAATATTTTTTATTTATTATTGTTATATGTATATTCCAGTATCAAATGTTTGTAATATAACGCGTATTTGTTATACTGCTTACAATATTAATAACAGTAGAAGACAGACACTTGCGCCGCCATCTTGGATTTTGACGTCACAAGACCACCCACGTGGGAGACCGCATTTTCCACTCTATGGTTTCTTTTCAGAGGGCTTTTTTGTTTTACTTGCTCACGTGTAGGCTGTATTTTTCAACCCTGATGGAATTTTCACCCCTAATTATTATTGGTGGTATTAAGGACCTTTTGGGCAGCTAAGCCTTTTTTTTGTCATCAATTTTTGTTGGTGTTATTTTATGGTTTCTTTTCCTTTTGGCTGTATTTAGAGGTTGAACCCGGGGTTTGGCTTAAAGCTGTATTTAGGACATAGGGATGTATTTAGAGGTTGAGCTGGGGCTTGGCTTATATTTAGGGTTAAGGGTTGAACCGAGGTTTGGCTTAAAGCTGTATTTAGGGCTTAGGGCTGTATTTAGGGCTTAGAGCTGTATTTAGGGCTAGAGTTTGAACTGGGGCTTGGGGCTGTGTTTAGGGTTTGGGGTTGTGTTTAGAGCTAGGGTTATTTTTTATGGTAATTATCTTGTAGATCGTTTTTCTTGTTTTAACAGCTCTGACATTCTTGTAAGGTCCTTTCTCACAATGTTTATGTTTGCCGCGGCTAAACTGCAATCGGTCTTTAGATTAGAAACTAAAGAGGGGGGTGGGTTCGTCGGAAGATTTAAACTTTAGCTCTACACTGTCCACATAAAATAATTATAGTAAAACGGTTTAATAGTATATTATCCTATTACATACAAATCTAACGTATTCACAGTTAAACTAGGCTAATAACATTACGAACAACCAACATAAACATAATATTGAGAAAAATGAGAAAACAATTTGAATTTAATACTTAGACAGCGGCGTCGGAGCATCCACTAGGTTTGGACGGAGAATTTGGATGTCCCATTCCTTCCACTCACTCGAGAAGGCGGCTTAGTGTTGTCGAAGTCGTTTCTGTAAACAAATATTAGTACTTCCTAGTTACACTCAATGAGGAACGTAATGTTTAAATGATTAATAACGTTGCGTTTAATTAATTATTTATGCTGGATACGGCCCTGTCTATAAAAGAAAAAATGAATAAACAAACTACTGGTTATTAAAACGGGGGATGCGCAGATCTAGGTCACTAGTGAAAATCGATATCCCGAGTTCACGGTCGTACGCATGATCATCGTTCTCCGGCCTACTTGCTTGCTGCTTTAACTTCAGTAATTACTGGAAGACGGACAGGAGCGTATGCTTCGTGAAGCAATTTACCTTCGCGATCTATTACGTTCGATAATATTAATATTTTCAGAGGTTTACTTTCGCATTAAATTTAGACTGGGCGGATTATACAAGTTTGGTTGTATAATTAATATATTTGCGCGTTATCTTCTGGGATGTAATTTTATGGTGGTGATTTCTTTCATGTAAATGAACGAAATCTCACGTAGATGCAAGCGAACGTTACCTAAGTGTATACGCACAAAACGCGTATTTATTAAAGGCGGTTTTATACTTGCGGAATAAGCTGGTGGAAAACAATTAATTGATTGTTTTCTTGAAATTCAATTACTAAGCACGTGGTTATCGATGTACGGTTTTTCTTCTTTACAGGTCTTTGACGGATACTCTACGTTTAATTCGTTTGTGATTACAGGCACTTCGGTCTTCGCCAGCGAGCTGGTGATTGCAGGTGTTTAGAATGTAAGTGAGAGTAAATGATAAGAGCTGCAGGGCTATACAGTCCTATCTAGCTCCCGTCGTCAGGTATATGGCAGCGTGTAGCGATCTAGGTAACTTCGGGGTGACCCGTCGAAACACCGTTGGTATGTGTAGGTGATGTATGCACACCCGATCGCTTCGGGATTTAGCCCATCGCTCTCTGGGGGTTTTTGTGTGTGTTATGCGTGTATGTACACCCGCCGACTGCTTCGGGACTTAGCCCATCGCTCTCTGGGGGTTTTTGTGTGGGTTATGCGTGTATGTACACCCGACCGCTTCGGGACTTAGCCCGTCGCTCTCTGGGGGTTTTGTGTGTGTGTGTGTGTGTAATGAATTACCCTACAGACTTACGTATCGTTAATCACAAAGATCGAGGATAGCTATTTATTTACAAAAGGTTCGCGGTGCGCGTTTGCAAATACAGGAGCTAAGCTCGCGGCGGCTATCACTAGGTCTGCGGCGATTTACTTTCAAGCAACCGTCACGTGCAGATTTTCTCGAGCAGGAGTTAGTCTAACGGACTAACTAATACAGGAGCTAGTAAAATCAACTAAATAGTTCTCGGCGGGATGCGTTCACGAGGCGCGACGGTACTCTTCGGTAGGATCGGATAAAACTGCTTCTCTTCTTCTACTCTTCTACCGATTGTTAAATAATTAATTAAAAAAATTCTGTAGTAATGAATTGTGGTTCGTTACATTCTGATTGGATTTGTAATTAGGTCTTTTCAATGATTTAATTTCACCCCAGGCTATAAAAATGTACATGTGCGTTTACATGTATTGGTTTATGCCTATTATCCTAAGACAAATGTTATTAAGGATATTTTCTATTAATACACAGCGCGCATGTTATATGTAATTTTAACTGAATTTATACAAACTTTTTCAGTACCGTTATTAACAAGCAAGCAATAATTAATGTTTATCTAATAATATAATTCTGATATAGATGGCTGTTTTTCTTTTTGTTTTACAATGTAATTGTAATAGGCTTTTATTATTATAAACGATTGTATAATTAGCTTTAAAAATGTTATACTTTTATTTTAAATTTCACTTGTATGTTATAATCTTCTACAAGTAATTAAGACGACCTTCACTGCATACTTTAACAGCTGACCTTTCAATAGTTTATAACACTATTGCTTGGTATCACATTTTTATTTACAGTGGTACCTATGTAAAGTTATTAACGCTTCATATTAATGGATCCATAACCTATTGAAAGGTCAACAATTAAATTACATTTTGCAAGGTTGTTTAAAGCCGACCTTGTATTATTCGCATACAGATGATATTTCAAAAATATTTGTATAATCAGCATTTATATTACAATCTACACTCAGAATAAAAAGTATCATCTGATTAAGATGTATTTTGTTAACAGGCGTATAGCAAAGATGGCCAATAGGTTTTAATATTTTATTAGGGACTGTTTTGAACAGACGGCTAGAATATACCACTGTATTTTTTCATTTTTAGTAAAAGCTGCATAACCAATATAAATTTGAGTTATTACATTTTATTTAATTTCCATCGTGCTGATTTCTTTTAAGGGGTAATTAAATACCTTATTTACAAAAAGTAAATTGTACGATTTCGTATAACAAAGAATTCCATATACAATTCACGTGCAAGTGATATTTCGAAAAATATTTAAAATATATTTTTGGTTTAATTATCACCCATGCTATTTATTTCAGATTTAAGCTAAATTTTACACACAAGGTCTATCTGTCTTATCAGAAATACCTCCATCAAGAAGGTCTTTTATCAGCAAGGGCTGTTTTGGGATGATAGACAAACACCTTGCGGCTGAATGGATAAATATCTAGAACAAATAAAACAAGCTACGTTTGACTTCCAATGGCTTTTTGTTTTGTATTAAAGCTAATAAGATACCCGCTGTAAAAAATTGCCTTGTTTAAAATTTTAAGCTACCCTAAGGTAAATATTAAAGTTTGCTACAGAAACCATGCGTAAATCTACAGTGAGAAATTTACTCGAGACTGGTACACTGCGAGCAGCCTTTAGGCATTTTGCGAATATTTTTCTGTAATAGAAGTTGACGTGCACGTCTTTCTCTCTCTCTCTCTCTCTCGTTTCTATCGCTTCTCTCTTCTTGTCTCTCTCTCTCTCTCGCTCTCTCTCGCGTCTTTCTCGTCTCTCTCTGGTCTCTCTCGCCTCTCTTTCGCTCACTCGTTTCTCGCACTTGTCTTGTTTCTCTCGCTTATCTCACACAATCACAAGCATGGACATAAGTTCAAAGCCGCAAACGGCATTTCTTATCAGAAATACCTCCATCGAGAAGGTCTTTTATCAGCGAGGGCTGTTTTAGGATGATAGACAAACACATTGCGGCTGAATGGATAAATATCTAGAATAAATAAAACAAGCTACGTTTGACTTCCAATGGCTTTTTGTTTTGTATTAAAGCTAATAGGATTCCCGCTGTAAAGAAATTGCCTTGTTTAAAATTTTAAGCTACCCTAAGGCAAATATTAAAGTTTGCTACAGAAACCATGCGTAAATCTACAGTGACAAATTTACCCGAGACTGGTACACTGCGAGCAGCCTTTAGGCATTGTGCGAATATTTTTCTGTGATAGAAGCTGACGTGCACGTCTTTTTCTCTCTCTCTCTCGTTTCTATCGCTTCTCTCTTCTTCTCTCTCTCTCTCTCTCTCTCTCGCGTCTCTCTCGTCTCTTTCTGGCCTCTCTCGTCTCTCTTTCGCCCACTCGTTTCTCGCACTTCTCTTGTTTCTCTCGCTTATCTCACACAATCACAAGCACGGACATAAGCTCAAAGCCGCAAACGCAAAAACACTCAAACATACAAATACCCAAACACCAAAACACATGCACACAAAACAAAAACACAAAAACACGAAAATCTGCAAACACACGAAACCAAAACACGAAAACGTGCAAACACACCAAACGAAAAAAACCCAAAACATGCAAACACACAGACACGCAAAACAAAAACACGAAAACACACAAAACGAAAACACGCAAACACGTAAACACACAAAATGGAAACACGAAAAATGAAAACACGCAAACAGACAAAACGAAAAACACGAAAACACGCAAACACGAAAACGGATCAAGGTCAGGAGCTGGAACTCGCCCTCAAGGAGTTGAGGTTTATAAATAAAATAATTCTTTCTGTTTATCTATTTTATTATTTATTCCTTATATCCAAATCGAAGAGTATCAAAGTTTTCTATTCCACGTCGTTTAGAGTAACTTATTCTATATTGTTTAGATTCAGGTCTACTTAACACATTGTAGCATCTGTCTCTAACTATTTTTCTATCATTATATACAAAAGAGTCTTTACTATTACTAAGCACCATATCTTTCATTGCTCCAAAGTTTATAACACGTGAGTTTTTATAGTTTAAGGTAATGCCCTTTACTTTACAGACTGATTTAACTGTTTGATCACTGGTTGAAAACACATTATAACTGTAGTTTTTCGGTCCAGCACTAACAAATTCGGCTATATAACTTCCTTCACCGTACGCCTCCTGCTCGTCGGTCATCTGA
This sequence comes from Vesta saturnalis, assembly GCA_036346205.1. Taxonomy (NCBI): domain Eukaryota; kingdom Metazoa; phylum Arthropoda; class Insecta; order Coleoptera; family Lampyridae; genus Vesta; species Vesta saturnalis. Next base: position 1,103,751 of record JARFJB010001273.1, read on the forward strand.
CCAAGGAAATCTCCGCATGTTGGATTCCAGCCGTCGGGTTTAGCGACAAATATGACACTGTCTGTATCATAATACAGAACGCGGCGATCTAGTTTCTCCAAGTAACTACATAATTCTAAACGAGCATGAGCAGTCGTGTATGCGGCTATGGACACATTAATAGTTTTTTCTCACCCTCTAGTCTATCTCAATTTACCATTACTACATTATCGTTTATAGGTATTATGGATTGTACCTGAACCAATGTATCGGTAAACAGTTTGAAAAAGTCCTTTGGTTCAGATAAAATACTGCACTGTGCTAAATTTTCGCGTTGACCAAACTTATCCCAAAAAGAATCCAGCATTAGTTTAGTCAGGTACCTTAAACCAGGATTCTTCTTAATATTATTCGCGTCTCATTCAATCGCCTCCTTCTCATAATATTCCGCTATCTAACTCAATTTCGTGGCTTCTGACGTGCAATGGCTAGGCCACCCTGAACATTCCTGTTTTAGTTTTAAGAAATTATCGATGTAACCGCTCCCTGTTTCGTTGCTTTATTATAAGTAGTTACCTCATACTCACAAACTTCAGAAACATCCAGGACTTTATAATGTTTAGAGATAGCCTTACGCAGTTCATCAGCTACAAACGTCCCAACTAAACTGCGTTCTGTTTCACTATGTCCACATTCCCCTGATTTAACTAAGCGCCACAAGCCCTACATAACAAAAACATCAACTTGCCGTGCATTTTTAAGGGTAAACAGGGTGGTAGAGATTAGAGCGCGGTAGTACAAAACGCGAGGCAGTACAAAACGCGAGGCGTCGAGGGAAATGAGTAGGACAAAGAAAGTCGTTTCTGTCGTGGTGCCGTATAGACGGGTTAACTATATAACAAAACACCATTAAATCAGGTTAAAGTGCGTACAAAATTATAACATTAGGAGAAAATGAATAAAAAGCAGTTTAGTTACATAGAAACACAATAATCACAAGAAACTCCATGTAGTCACACCTACAATTGTGTCATGTCATAAATAATAAAAATCATAATACCAAACATGTGGCCCTTTAAAACCAATAATGCCGGTCTTTAAGTAAATAAGCACATAAAACAATAAATCAAATTACGGTACATATAAAATATAACAACAGTAAATTTGCGCAGGTGATAATAAGGTAAAGGTAAGGACAAAAGGAAATAGACAAAGAATTTGCACGTACACAATTGTTTAGTGACCACTAAAGCACAAAATATACAAGTCCTGTTACAAGAAATTACCTATAAAGAGAAATTAGTTCGCAGGCAAATAATTCTACTTCAAAACTGAAAGAAAAAACTCATTAAAACAAAGCCTTACAAGGGTAAGTTATGAATACGGCGCTCCTTTATCATATTTCATATTTATCTATACAACAAATAAAACAATAAAAATAAAATTTGAGGTGTTTAATGGTTATCTGATCTCGGGGGTGTGTATGCACTTGGTAATTGCCTTTTACAATTAATAACCAAAGCGGTATCATATACCTGTTCACCAGCCCACCTCTGCACAAATATAATTATAAACAACACACAACAATGCGAATTCACACCAAAACCAGAGTGAGTGAGCCCTGTACTGTCTTTTATTTTGGCAGATTTCAGTTTAATGAGCGCGCGTGCGAATAAAATACCTTTGCAAGGCAATGCTAGATTATTAATAGGTTGTATAGGCTTGCGGAATCATTTGTTGCCTGCCTTAATCTATATAAAAATACCTACTTACACTTAAATTGATCACAGACACAAATCGTTAACATTCGCGGTTTAACTTCAAAAAGAGTGACTGTTATTTATGGATTAATATTTAAAAAATACATTAAAAACTAACACACGAATAAAAAGACAAATTAGCGTTGGCTAATTCAAAAGAAAGCGTACACCCACGAAATATTTTAAAGAGAAACTGCTTATAATGAATGTACTTAATTAATTAAAAATCGATCTGGCTCGATTGACACTCTAACTGTAACTAACTTTCCTCGGATTTCAAACCTAACTATCTTTACTCCCGAAATCAATCCCCATTTTTCAAAAGTAATAAAAAACAAGAAACCTTAATTTACGTTGGAACTGTTTCATATTAATTATTGCACGACATCTTAATTTCAAAAATATGTATTCGTCCGTAATAAATCCTACATTTACGTATCGGGTTTCAACATACCAAACAAAGATGTCTTTTGATCGCGGTCTGTACCGACACAATTACTTATTAAACTAGTGACATTTTTACGTTAAGAATGGGCGCATAAGAAATTCCAATGATTCGTTACGCCCCTTCAGTAAAGCAGTTTTAAGCGTACACCTGCTACTCATACCCCAACATGTGTTTTCCAACCCTAGCGAAATATCAGTTACATACATTCTCACATTTATTACATAAAAATGTATAAATAAAATATTTTGAAAACATTAGCAAATTACGACGTATTATTAAGATATTAATATTGAATTATCTTTACCGTGGTAACGATGGCGTTTTGACATACGTTTATTGCAAAATAAAATGGCGGTCCACTGCCTACAGAACGCCCCTTTGAAAGCTCGACGATGTCCGCTCGGAAACATTCGTAGAGCTTTCAACATCCTATAAGGTATCTTAATAGCTGGTAATGGAAAAGAATGCGTGGTAACTGTCATATAAGGAATTTACGGATTAAATATGTTTTGTACATTGTTAGTTAAGTGTTGCTAAATATTATTATTTATTTGCATTACAACTATTTTTTAAGCGGTAATTATTTATTTAAGTGATTTCTGCTGATAAACGTGCTTATTGTGATGGAGTATCATAAAGATGAACTCCTAGATATGATTTTTATACTAGAGGAATGCCAAAGAAAATTTTTTCTGGTAAGTCAAGTTTATGCAAAGCGTTGTCCCGAACGAAGATATCAAGACAAGCGAAGCCAGGAAAATTTATTACAAAGGTTTATACAAACGGATGTCCCGTAGATTATAAAAAAGCAGTTAATAGTAGACCCGTTCGAAGTAAAGAAATGAATTCTCTGTTATATTATCTGTTACCGAAAATGCTTCAGTTAATGAAAAAGCAATTAGTTCTGCTGTGGGTGTTAGTGAACGAAGCGTTCAAAGGATTTTAAAGGATAACCGTTTTCATGCGTATCAATCCAGTTTCATCAACAACTATTCCATATGAATTTGGAGGGACGGGTCGTACCATCATAAAACTGGTATAACTTACAACTAATTTGATAAGGTTTTGTTCTCAGATTTTTCTCCACAAAAATGAATTTGTGAAATAGTTTTTTGCAAAATCATTTTCAAAATCTATGTGCAAATTTGCCAACAATTGTGAGGAATGAAATGTGGCTGCAACACGATGGAGCCCCTGTCCATTATTCTGTTCACGTCCGGGACCATCTTCATGTACTCTTTCTAAATCGTTGGATTGGCAGAGGATGGCCGTGTAACTGGCCAACCCGATGTCCCGATTTAACTAAAACGGATTTCTTTTCGAGGGAATATGTTATGGAAATCGTTTACCAAGAACGGCTAACTACACAAGAAAATATGCACCAAAGAATGAGTAACGCGTTTGAGAGTAGTACGCCCGATATATTAAGAAAAACATCAATGTTTGCTCAAAACTTGCTGTGAAATTGTTAACTTTTAAGTGATCAGAACTAATCGTCGTACTGTCGAGATTTAATCTTTCAAGATTTTAAGCATTATTTGTAATCTTTTATTATTTTAACCCACGGTAGCACGGGATATAAAACAATCATAAATACGTATTCCTTCTATAACGAATCCAAACGTAAGCATTATCATAAGATTACTTTTAATATCTTACATAATAAAAATAAATAACTAGATCAAATTCGTATTCCAAAGTATGAAAAAAGCAAATAAATAGAGTAAATAAACAAATAACTGGCCATAATTTATAAACGAAATTCTAAATTAAAGAGATTTTTATCGGTTTGAATATTAATAATAAACAAAAATAATAATAATCTAACCAGCAGAATTTTTGTAACGTGTGAAATGGCTCTCTAGATAAAAAAGGCACGTAAATAATATATAGGATTCTGGGGGACAAACATTCGTCAACGCCAAAATTAGAACTAAGGTCAGGAAGAGCCAGGAATAGAATCCTGCCCCATTAGGATGCCCGGGAGGGCAGGACTCAAGCGACCAACATTCGAATACATCAGGTCGAATCTTAATCGCGACGTGCGATTCAGGGCTCCTAGGAGTAGATTTTTAGTAACGGGCAATGAGGTAAAGTGAAAGAAAATCTAGTACTCAGTCTGTTTGCGTAATTACTAGACGAAATGTAACTTTTATGTCAGAAATAATTATCATATTTTTGCCTGGTTTATCGCTTTCAGTTCGGATGCACTCTGCATTTTTGGTAAGTTGCCGCAGCGGCGTGAGAATGTGAGTTGGTGTGTAATTATGTAATTAGGATCGATTAGTAGATCTGGGCTGATAGACCCCACACTGTGAGGTCGGCACAATTCAGGTAGGTGGCCTCTCTGTTCGACTGTGTAGGTGGGAAACGACATCGGGAATTAAAATCCCGCCATAACGTTCCCTAACGGTGCTTTGTAGGTGTTGTATATAAACCTTACATGCAGGTGACGGCGAATTTAAACGTGTGCAGGTGTATTCAAGAAGAAATCTGATGCGTAATTCGCTCTCGGTAGCGTGTTTGGCGGTTTTATGGAAATCCACGGAAGACGGGGACGGCTTCTGGTAGTGGAATTAGTTTAGAGATTGGAGGGCATGCTGACAGAAAATTCTTGCTATTTTCGGAATGACGGCGCAGGGGATAAACATTAATTGATATTCTGCAATTATTTAGCAAAATTGGTTAATTACTGAATAATTAATTAAAAAGGACTTGCGGTCGTTACAATACTTAAGTGCGCTTACAAAAAAGCGCACGCCAAATAGGCATACAACAAAGAAGATGCGAAAACACTTCTTATTCAAACTACCACAAATAACCATATTTACGTATGAGATACTACCATAGTGTTGAGTGTGGAATATATTTTATTGATGGACCTCCAGTCCTTTGTTGTAACCATTTGTGCTTACAATAATAAAGAAACGCGTTAATAATTTTAGAAAGTGTAACCTTAGTCTTGTATTCATATCGGTAAGTTGATTGACTGTATAAAATATAGTCTAACGACGTACTCCTAAAATTGTGCTAAGTTGTATATTGTTTATTATTTGCCTTCATTCATTAATACCCAGAAATGCAATTAATGAAGTAAACGTCGTTGTAACCCCAAATATGTTTCATAGGTAAGCTAACTTTCCTGGCGATAAACCAGTTATCTCAGAATAAGTGTTATTGGTTGTTCAACTGCCCCTACTTTAGTTATTACGATTCACTTATTAAAAATGACATTCAATCACCTTACAATTACGCTAAAATAATGCTCAAAATCGAAGTGTTCTATGACCGCACCACAATTTAAACTTATCTGAAAAGTTATTTCAAGCAGAGATATTAATCTTTTCAGATCGGGCACCGCTAGGTATTTATTTACACGCTAGATAAAACTCTGAATTTCCTGTGTACGCCTCGTATAATTTACTTTTATGTAATCAAGTGCAGTAAGTACTATTTATCATTTATATAATCAATCTTAACTGAACTATTGTTTCAACCTCGTAAAAATATAAACTGATAACATTACCAAAAATAACCAGAAATAAATAAATAAACCCAATTTGTAAAATAATAGTTAAATCTGATTTTTAAGCTGATTTGTGAAAGCATAATTCTGAATAGAGTACGTACCCACTAAATGATAGTTCAAGTTATAAACACAAATATTTTCTTCGTTCGAAATGTATAAAATCGTAATTAACTGTTTTGTGTTTTGAAATAAAAGCAGGCATAACAATCTGTGCGTTATTAGGAAATTAAATTCTATTAAATTTCCTCATTAATATATTAAACGCATACGCGTGTGCTTTACCTTGCTTGGAGTTTTATGTTTACATGAAAATGAATAAGCACTGACTATTAATGGGTTAAACAGTAACTGAAATTAAGATCTGTATTGTATACTAAATTCAATAAAGGAAGGAAGAAACAGTTGAATTTTATAATGGCTTGTCTAAAAGAAATAATCTAGTTTCAATTCAACATTCTTTTCATGGTAACCAATAGTAACCCTTGTTTTGAATTTTTTGCAAGTGTTTTGTTAAAGCCGAAATTGTTCCGGTTTAATTCTGTTGCAGTACTCGAATCATTCACACGTAATTTAGTATTCAATTCAATTTGGTTGAAATTTAATTGCGGCATTTTTTTGTTAATCGGTGTAAGTGGCCAGTTACCACATTATTGACACCTGAAAAAAAATTTTGTGATTTTAAATTAAAATAAAAATTTAAATTTGTATATAATATTAAAATTTAAATAGGTCATAAACGTTTCATTAAAATATGTATAAACAACCAGACAAGAGTTGTGAATTTATTTGATCCGGTTTGAGTGTGTGTGTAAATAAAACACAGGAGGCGGTAAACAAAGGAAAAAGGATGAGGATTGTGCCGATGTGTGACGTTATCTATTTTACAGAAGAAAAACAAAACTATTGTAACCTAACATAATTAGATTAGATAAACAAAACTACTGTAACCTAAGAAAAAAAGAGAGTGCACGAGCCGGGAATCGAACCCGCACCAAGAGCTTGGAAGTTGAATCCTTCCGCTACACCACCAGCGCTCTAGCAGTAACATTGAAAGTGATATTTAAACCATTTATAAAATAAACAAAAATAAGCATGTAGATGTAGACTTTAATAAAAATAAAACTTATCAAATATTTAAAACAGATAAAAAAGATAATCATATTGTGTAAACAGTAAAAGCAACATAAAGAAGTCGGAGCAATTATTCAAATTTCATTAATAGTACTCATTATATAATTCAGTGATGCTATTAGGACTTATTATTACGTTTTACCAGTACAAAACCATTTTCGTTGTTGTAATTAACCTGTCAGAAAGGATAATTAAGTTTCTTCAGCGACATAAAAGTAATAGTGACTTACATTTATATACTTTAACATTTCTTCTATATATCATTTATTTCTTTATGCATTTCAATACAACATGTATTATTATCAAGAGAAAATATATAAGTAAAATAATAACAAGTAATCACAGTAATAATTCATTACGATAAAACAGCCAACTTGATGTAAATTATCATTATATATTTTAAATGTCTGTTAGTCTACCGGATGTTGAATGGTCGGACGCACCACAGGAAATCCAATGGGAAATTCTCTATCAGATGAAACTGTTAGAAATATTTTACAGCTTAGGCTAATTTAAAAATTGCAGAAATTATGTACCATTCCTGCACAGCATCAGGACAGCAATGAAATGTAAAAATTACACAATCTTTCAAACGCCAAACCATCTAAATAATCAATGGAAAAAAATAGTTTAATAAATAAAGTAGAATTAATTGTCTAAAAAATTAAGCAAAACTATTTCTTGGAAGAATTACTATCAAATTTGAAAATAATGGGACTTTGCTTCTTTTGTGTAATTGTGACCAAAAATTATGAAGCTGACATTCAAAGAAATGTGTTTAAAAATGGAAATACTACAAATGTATTAACTGCAGCTGGTGAAAATCCTAGTATAAATATCAATAATAATTAACAATTACAAATTACAAAAATTATACCAAATTCTCAAACAGTCCTAATTTATCATAAAATTGGTAACATTGGCAAGAATGCGAGACGTTAATATATTTGTATTAGTTTCGTTTTCACATTTCTTTGAATATTGGCTTCATAATTTTTGATGCATTTACACAAAGAAAGCACCGTTCCACTACTTTCAAATTTGATAATAATTCTTCCAATTGTAGTATGACTTGGAATCGGGCGCTAAATAAGGCACTTACTGTGCGCGCGCTATTGCCGGAATAAAACATTTTTGCAATTTCTATTCATTTTGAAACGGTGTACTATATTTTTCAGTCTATTGTTATGACTTATGACTAGTAGTCTGACAATATGACAATAATTATAATAATTTTGTAAGGTAACGTCATCCTAACATTTTATTGCTGTCCTGATGCTGTGCAGGAATGGTACATAATTTTTGCAATTTTTGAAATTAGCGTAAGCTGTAAAATATCTTTAATAGTTTCATTCGATAGAGAATATTATTCTTTAAAGAAAAGTTTCTGTAGAGTTTTACCTAAAATAATTAGGGAAGCAGGATTTCGTGAGTTATGGTTTCCCATTGAATTTCCTATGGAGCGTCCGACTATTCACCACCCGGTATAAGATCAATGTGTTCGTTTTTTAACGGTACTTTCTGTTTATATTTATATGTTTCGAATGCTTTCAAAATATCTAATTTGTCTTTTTTATTACAAAAGTGCAAAAATTTAATGTTTATATATTTATATGTACATATGTATATATGGAAATAAATAATTCTGCATTGTACTTTGGCAACGCTGCTTATTCATTTCTGCAACATCTATTTCAGTTAATGTCTTCCTATAAGTTACGGTGTGTATATTTCAAAGTCTGCAGTTGTATCCAGTTTTAGGAGCCCTAGAAAAAATTTCTCAAGCTACACCGTTGGTTAAGAATATTGTTTTAGATTAATTATTAATTATTATATTTATTGTTTTATAAGTAAGGTTATACATTTTGGCGGTAATTTTTGGCGGCCAACAACTATTACTAAAATATATCCACTTTATAGTGATTAACACACCCGCCAATTACTGTAACTGTTTTAAAGTACAATACTTTAAATAAATACAGTACGGCTGCCAATCACTAAACCACAGGATGGCCAATGTTCAGTCAGACTACATTTTTTCCCTCTGTTGATAATGAAAACTACCCAACTAGCCTTTCTTTTCTGATTTAAAAAATGCCAAATATTGAAAAAGAAAGAAGTATGACAGTAAATACACAAAACAATTTAAAGCAATTTAAAGTGCCGAGGGCAACATTGCAGTTTATAGCAAGCGAAAAATTTCAATAAAAAACTGCCATTGGACCAAATCTTATTCTGTCTTTGGAAAGAGATAAAAAATTAGATTTTGACGTCCCAAAATAAAGGTTTTCCGGTGAGAGTAGATGTGTACATCTACTCTCACTTTGGCTCATAGAAAAATCGTTTACCGGAGTTGAAAAATAGAGCAAAGACTACAGTTATGTTGTTCAAGATTTGTCATGTGAATTAAAATGATGGTGAAACCTGTTTTTTTTTGTGCCCCAATCATAAAGGAGTGTTGGCTATAGAGGGAAGCAATAATGTTTATCATGACTCGAATCTGTAATGAACCTGGAAATCCTTACCACAAATTTTCCTATCCTAGCAAATAATTGCTATCAAAACTTATTTCCTATTTCCTTTCATAGCTGTATTATCATTGTTAATAAATCATATCACTCCATAAAAAATTTCACTATACATATCCGACCGCCCGCATTACAACTTCACTCTCAATTGTACCTTTACTTTTACCTTTCATTTTTACTTTTATAGTCGCGGCAAACTCTTTTCCAATGTGGGGATAAACGTCAGCGCTTGACATTGTTGCCAAACATATGAAATTCGACGTCAACATAATACTTAGGTTATATTGTTTACATTTATTTTGAAAATTAGTTTTTGATGGAAATACTCGTTCTCAACTAAGTAACAATACTTTTAACAGTTCTTAGATCATTTTGTGATGATTAAGCAATTGTAACATTTTGAACAATCGAAAATCTCAAAATGTGGAAAACGTCAAAATTAGAAGTTATGTGTAAACAGAAGAGCTGACAACATTGTAATTTATTCGGCAGTTCTAACAACCCAACAACGTGTATCTCACTAACATAGATATATCATTTGTAATTATGAGGGTTATTATGGAAGTTGGTATGTTAAGTTTGTCTCTCTCTAACAATTTCACCCCCACAACGGAAAAGATTTTGCCGTGACTCTACCAGTATTATTAACCGGACTAACCTGACCAGTATCACTTGTAATTCATTCTCTTATAATACACCTGATGTTATTAAAACACGAATCTCAAACATTATCCTGACTATTATTATTTATAATTTGACCAATCATAATTATAACTACCTTTCCCCTTCATTCAAATTGCCTAATCATTCATACCCGGTTACCAACCAAACCCATCTCCCCAACTTCAATTGTGATCCAAGCACGCTTTGGTGTTTACATTCCCCGTTAAGAGTATCTAAAGTTTCCAAAGTACGAGACGTCTTTAAGTTGACGGTGGTTAATCCCCGAAGACTTAATTACCTCTCAACTCAAATTATCCCTTACCTATACCTAAACCCAAGCAAACAGTAGTAAGACACAACCATGAATACGGTTTTATTGGTGTTTACATTCTCCAAGGAGAGTACCTAAGCGTCGTTCGGTGAGAGACGTTATTTTGACGGTTTGTTACGCCCCGAATAATTAAACATTGCTCGCAACAGCAAGTCTCCATTAACAATCCGAAACACTAATACCTTAGACGATGGTCACGACTCCCAACAGCGTATAAATGTAAAATTACAAACAAACCCAAGTCGCGAACACTATCATCCCACGTATATTCAACTTACCCAATTACATCTCTTCCAGAAACCACCCTTTTACTCAACCTTCCCCATACTTGTATGAATCCACCTGTTGCCATTACCAAATGTTATACTTACCTGACTCGTTAATACCAAAACTCCATGTAATCCTCTTGTACATATTTATACCAAATTTATTTTAAATCACCCGAGTTATTCATTTACATACAAATTAATACCTACATTCAGAACCATTTATTGTATAACCCCGATTCACTTTTCATTTATGCATAACCAAAACGCCTTTATGAAAAGTTATTGTACATCACTCGATTTAATTAAAATCATCCGTGCAGATTCCAATCCCAGTTCATATTTTCATTTACAAAGAATTCAATTCTTACCCTTAACATTCCTAAGTTTCTGAGCTTACAATATCATTCAGTTAAAAAAAGAATTTTATGTGAAACAGCTGTTCGTTAAAATTACTTTTACCCTTCCATACTTTGTGTATAATCCACCAGAATAAACGTAATGGCCCATATACGTTGTACAGACTATGTTAATGAATAAGAGAAGTGACACTCAAAATTTAAATATAATTTATTTTAACATACTTTATATATATATATATATATATATATATATATATATATATATATATATATATATAATATACACACATATACATATACATATATACGTCTAACGATAACTCCTTTACACTAAACAAAAAAGAAAAAATCCACACAAAATAAATCCCCTTCTGCCACTAAGGGTTAATCCGTTAAAAGTTCATCCTATGATTACTGAGTTTATCTTGATAAAGTATGTTAGAATAAATTATGTTTAAATTTGGGTGTCACTTCTCTTATTCATTAAATAGTCTGTACAACGTTTTCAGAAATGGCCCATACACGTAGTATAGACTATGTAATGAATAAGAGAAGTGACATTCAAAATTTAAATATAATTTATTCTAACATACTTTATCTAGATAAACACAGAAATCATAGGATGAACTTTTAACGGATTAACCCTTAGTGGCAGAAGGGGATTTATTTTGTATGGATTTTTCATTTTTGTTTAGTGTAAAAGAGTTATCGGAAATAACTATTTAGACGTACATATGCTACACACATATATATATATATATATATATATATATATATATATATATATATATATATATATATATATATATATATATATATACTAATAAACATCCATTTTCGGAAAAACTCGTATATATTTTATGTTTATAATTCTATGTTTCGAAACCTTCTCTTCGTCTTCGTGTTCAAGCATGAAAATAAAGTGAAACTTAAACAAGTTCAAAGTTCAACAAAGTTTATTAAAAATTTTAGAAATTAAAAATTCATTTTTGTAATATATAACACTTAAGTCTAAATATAATAATAAATGTGTATTGTGTTGTATTTGTGGTGCGCTGCTCAGGAATATGCTTCCTCATCAGCGCGTGGATTGCGAAGTTGTTGGGTTGCGGGTCGTGTGATCGACTGTTGACAGTGTTGTGCTTTGCATTGTTGGTCGTTCGTAAAAAAAAGATGAGTTGTGGAGAAGTGGTGATGTTGGAGTATGTTGTGTGGACTGTCCTGTTGTGGCTCGGTTGTGGCTGGTTGCTGATGCCTCGCGTATCTGAAATAAAATAGAAACATGTGTTAGTTGTGTGAAACATTGTCGGTTTTAACAGAACAGAATAAATTAAACTGTCGATACTGTATACTTATCTGGGGCACCAGACTTCGCTCCGAACCTTTGTATGATTACCCGAAAAGGGCAACCACCTCTGAACCGTGAGAGAGGATCACTCCCCACAGGTCCATCGCAGTTTGCGCCTGAACGAGCGCCGCTGCCACCTCATGGATGACAGGTAGTGCCTTCTCCATATCGAGACCTCCGAGGAAGCCCAATATAGCGTCGAACCCTAAGGCGGGTTGGGCAGGCGGGGTAACGACAGCGGCGAGAGCCCTTCTCGGTACTTCCGCCTTCTCAACCTTGCCTGCTGTCGCTCGGGCGTAACTGACGCCGGTACGGGTTGAAGAAGGCGCCGCCGTCGGCGGTGTCCTCTTCGGTCTCTGATGTACTTCTGTCTTCTTCCGTTGCGGAGGTCGAGGGAACTTCGGGCATCCCCTGTAGCTGGCAGGATGGTCCCCACCGCAGTTAACACACTTTGTCCGGTATGTACAGGGTTTTGTGCATTCACTGCTGTGGTGATCGCCGGGGCACTTGACACAGCGTGCTGCTGCCTTGGATCAACGCTGTGCGTGACGGAAACCTTGACACCGGTGACGATGCCCGATGCCGGATTTCCGCCGCAAGTCCTCGACGGTGACGAAAGATTACCGGAGGCACCTTCTCCGTGGAGTCTGCTCTTGCTGCCTGCTCCATCGCTGCAGGGCTGTCCGTGTAGGGTTCGAGGGCCTCGAACCCGTTGTTGGTAGGCGGCCGCGTAGGCTGACGAACCTTCGGCGTCTTCTTCAGCTTCTTCTTCTGTGTCTTGAAGTCGTCGCCGGTGGATTCCTGGCTCTGGTCTTCTTCTCGGATCGGGGCGGGTTGTGCGGTGGCCGTTAGTGGGACCACCACTAAAGGGGCGACGTCTGTCGGCGGCGTCTTCTTTGCTCTTCTTCTCTTCTGTCGCTGTGGAGATGGTAGGCTGCTAGGCATGGCGGATCCATAACAGATCGGCGCGTCGGTGCTCGGTGTCCCTCCGAAGTCGATCCAGATCCCGTCGTTGTCTTCACACAATCTGCGCGGCATCGTGATAACGACACGGGCAGATTGTTATCTTTTTGAGAAAATTAATTTAGCGTAAGCTAAATTATCGATGTGCTCGGAGAGCTAGGTAGAGGCTTACATTTGAATGCTCAAACAGCTCTAGAAACTTAAACTCTATGATTTTATATTTATCCGTTTATTTTGTGGGTGTGGCTGGGTGTCGTTGGTTCATTATGGGAATTTTGATATTGATCTTGAGGTATTGTGAGATTTCAGGAGGTTTAGATGGTACATGACGGGATCATTTTGGTGATTGAGTTTTTCCAAATTATCGGCACTCGTAGACTATCGTTACGTTTATTTAAAGCATGCGGACGTTTTTCAATTTCGATGGCTTCTCTAATAGTTCTTCCTCGTAAATGGTCATTTGGTGCTAGTAATTTAATTTTATTAGTATCTATTTTATGACCGGTTTCCAAATGGTGAGTTGCCAGTGTTCTTTTGTTGAAATGCTAATTTATGTTCTTGAGCTCTAATAAATAATTTACGATTTGTTTGGCCATGTAACTATTTAAACAACCACTACATGAAATTTCATATACTCCTTGGAATTCACCGGTAATTTTGTCTTTAGAATTCCTTATTAACTGGCTAAAAATTTTGTAAGGTTTGAAAACTGTTCGAAAATCATTTTTAGGAAATAGTTTGGCAATGCGGTCAGTAACACCTTTGATGTATAATAATATAAGGTGTTTTTTAGTTTCCGTCCTTTTAGCAGAAGGTCTTGTTTGTATATGAGAGATGTTAAACTTTTTTATTACGTTGTTAATTTGCCATTTAGTGTAACCATTCTGTATTAAAATTTTTCTGATATCTTCGAGTCCATAATGTTTTTAATTTTCGTGGTTTAAGTGGAGTGATCTAAGAAACAATGATTTCATAACTGAATGTATCTGGATGAGATTGTGGTGTGAAGCAGCATTTAAATATCGTAGGTTTTCGGTAGAAATTATACTTAAATTTTCCATTAGGAAGTTTTATTATTAAAATGTCCAGGAATGATAAGTGTTATTCGTTTCAACTTCCGTTGTGAATTTGATGTTAGGATGAATTTTGTTTAGGTGGTCCAGAAATTGATTTAAGGATTGTAAATGTAAATGTTAGCAAATGCTGACGAAAGAGGTGGTCCCATTGGGGCGCCTTTAATCTGTTTATAAAACTGTCCATTATATATGAAATAAGTGGATTTCATGCGGTGAGTTATCAGTTTTATTAAATCTTGACTTAAAGAATGTTTATCTTGTAAAATTTGGATTGTTTCTTCTACTGAAACTTTTGTAAACAATTTCAAGAGGGATTACGTTCTTTTTTATTTCCTTAGATAACGCTGTAGAATTTATAATTGTCTTGGTTTCCTTCTCTAAATATACAGTAGGATCCGAATTATTGGATTTACATTCAAATGATTTTATTAAATCATTCATTTTTTGATGGTAACCGAACAGTTTCCGAGAAAAACTCATCTAACAGTGACAATGCATACAAATTATGTGAAAGTAAAGTTAGTTTATTGACGTATTTGACAGCTCATTACGTTTAGATGCGTTTTTCTCTGAAACCGTTGACCCTAGTGACTTCAATAAGGTATACCTTTCTTAACTAGAAAAGACAGGGAAATAGATTTTTCTAGCCCAAGATAACATACAGGGTGGAACAAAAAATTTGTAACGGTTTAAAGGGTTCAAAATCATCGCCGGTGGCTTCCTCTAGAAGGTACAGCCAAATTGATAATAAATTTGATTTTCTTATCCCAAAAAACCCACGTATAAGAAAATTCATGAAATTAATTAGAAGTAGTCGAAATATATTAAAGGAGATGTGATTTATTTTTTCGACTTTTGACACCCTGTAACTCCGTTAGTATCAACTTTTGGATTAAGGTAAATTTAGTCAAATCGGCTTATTTTAACGTAAATAATCTCCAATTAATGTATGACCCATTCTTTTCAGGACACTCTGTATGTACAACGTGAACCAAAAAAAACGTACCCCTGCTCCAAGTGTATATTCTACACTAAAATTGAAGACGAAAATTCAGATAAAATTTTTCTCTAAAATGTATGGCTACAAAGTGATAGGCCCTCAAAGTTGAATTTTGAAAATCGTTTATCGCAAATCACTCGAAAACCTTTAGGAATTTCAAAATACTATCCCCAATGAAAATTATTTCTTTATTGATGAGGATTTGTCTAGTTTGATTGGATTGTCCATGAATGGACTGGAAGTATTAGTGTTCACATTGTTCCCGTATACTCTCTGTTCCAACTTTTTGTGTGTGATTTTTCAGGTATTTTGGATCCGTTATTCAATTTTCTGCAAATTTGGTCCTCTTGGTTGAAGTGAACGGTTTACGAGTTATTTGCAATTTCATCAGTCACGGTTAATTAAATACTACCGCTCCAAAATTTAGTAAGTGGGCCGTGGACTAAAAGTCATAGTTGTCAAAGAGTTTATTAAGTTAAACAAAGTATTAATTAACAAACAAATTAGTTGATTAAATGTTCGAATTGTTCACCGTTGACTGCTATGCATTTGCGAATTATTTTCATGATTGACTGACGTACGTAGAAAAGTAATTGCGGATCATCTCTTATTAAATTAGAGCAATAAAAAATTCGTTGCTGGAGATGTTGGACGTTTGTAATTGGCACCGAATACACCATGTTTTTTAAACGACCTTAGAAAAAAAATCCATTGGGTTTAGATCCGGTCAACGTGCAGGCCAAGGAACCGGTCCTCCACGTCCAATCCAGTTTGCATTAAAAGCTCGATTCAATAACCGCCTAGCAGTGAGTGCAAAATGAGGAGACGCACCATCGAGCATGAAACATATCCGACCCCTGACATCCAGATGGACATCTTCCAGTAACTCGGGTAAATCATTATCCAAAAAATTGGTGTATGAATTACCATTTAAACGTTGTGGCAAAAAGAATGGACCAATTAAATTATTGCCAATAATACCAACCCATGCATTCACACTGAATTGCTGTTGATGATTGATTTCAATGAAAACGCGTGGCTTTTGATAATCGTAGTAATGATTGTTATGGAAGTTAAAAGCTCCGTTTCTGGCGAAACCTACCTCATCAATGAATAAGATAAAATCCTCGTCAACAAAGAAATAATTTTCATTGGGGACAGTATTTTGAAATTCCTAAAGGTTTTGAGTTATTTGCGAAAAACGATTTTCAAAATTCAACTTGGTCACTTTGTAGCTATATATTTTAAAAAAATTGTATCTGACTTCTCGTCTTGAATTTATGTGTAGAATACACACTTGAAGGAGGGGTACGTGTTTTTGGTTCATGTTGCATATATATATATATATATATATATATATATATATATATATATATATATATATATGTGTGTGTGTGTGTGTGTGTGTGTGTGTGTGTGTGTGTGTGTGTGTAGGTTATGCAGTCGACTTATCGACTTATCTCATTTTATAACGTTTCACAAAACTTCGATACAAAATCGGCGATGATGCCTGTGTGTGTGGTGTGGTGGGGGAGGGGGTATGGGAGTGGGTGTGTGTGTGCGTGTGTCTTACACCCCGCTTATGGCAATTTGTGTGTGAATATTCCTGTATTATGGCATCTGTTCAACATTGTGGCAACTTACACGGGTTGCCACCGAGATGTAATGTTATTGCTAAGCAGTGGTGTTATTCTTCGCTTTTCTTTTAAAAACATAAAGATACCTGCAAACCATTGATAAATTTGTCTTCAAGGGGTGATTTATTCAAATAAAATCATAACCTATTATGTGTTTTTTACAGAACTGTGTAAGTTATCATATTTGCTGTTGATTCTTGTTTACATTTAATTTATACGTGTGGCGCCCCCTACTAAAAGAATGCAATGTTGCCAGGATATACTTAAATGTAATTGCACTTGCATTAGTAGCATTTAACAAATGTTTTTCTCTTTGAGATAATACAATATTTGGGTGTCTTTAGCCGTCCACCTTTTCCAGATATTACTGTTAAACGACTGAAGATATAAGGAATTGGTTTTTTGCATTAGATACATAACACATTACGCACCTTTTGCAGGAATATAACATTTTATGATACTTTCTTGTGTTTTATTACTAAATACATGTAAAAACAAATTACATGCATTATATTGTTATGAATTTAGGTTATTAAGCATTATTTTGAATTAACTGCAAATCCAATTGAGATTATATTTATTTTGATTGTTAAACATCACAAGTTATAATTTCCAACACCATTGGATGCTTATTTATGTTAATTATATGAATAGTTTACGGAATAATTTGTACACCTTCCCTTAAGAAGTCGGCTGATTACCGAAATAACATGAAATGTATAAAAAAAAACACTTCTTTACTTATTAACGCAATAATGCGACAGAAAAAAATAACAGTGCATTTTAATAAGAGATGCAATATATTTTGTCAAAGAGCGAATTATAACACCGTTGTATCTTTATAGAAATTCCTGTATGTAATTCCAGGTTGACATTAGTGTGAACAGATCCTTTTGCAACAAAACTGGTCTACAGAAAAATGTCACGCCTATACTTTTTTAGAATACAAAAATAAACACTTTGGTTTGGATCATTAAAGTAAAAAACTTAATTGTAATTATACTTAATAATGATACTGAATAGTCTGATTTTTAATTTTTTTATCATTGTCATATGAAGAAATTTCAGTAAAACAGAAAAAACAATTTTTGATTATTGAAAGCAAAATGGCCTGCGTGTTTTAACTATTTGCGATAACTATTTTTGTAAACAGTAACACAATTCCAATTATCAGTTCACAGTATCCCAGCAAACACAATGATGTCACAGCCCATCGACGTCAAATTTGAACGTCGATGGTACGTGTTAACGGTACGTTTATTAGACGTCATAATTAAGGTGATTTTAACGGCATTTACGACAAAATATACGACGAATATTTTTCTATACAATATAATTTATTTATATAAATAATTGGTACAAAATAAGTTCATGTATAAAAATATATAACAATACACGCTACATTACAGTTTGAAATATATATTTCATATATCAAAGCACAAAGCCGGAGACAGATTTGCATATAATCAACCAGTACAAATAAGTGGCCAGTAAAAAGGTTGAATAATACAAATAAATGTTAAATAAGCAGGGAATTCCTTAGTATTAATGGTATTAAATTCGATAATGCTCCACTAGATCGTGTGCAAGATTGGAAGTAACAAGAAGTTATTACAATCGCTTGCGTTAATATTTAGTGGCATGCATAAGCATTTGGAAATCACATGATTTAAAGGCCAATTCCTTAAGTCTGTATTAACAGGTAGATTATTAGGTTCGCCAGTTGTAGATGGTTGAATATTTACATTACTTGCAACATTAAAATTGTAAACAGACTCTTCAAAAAAGTTAAATGAAAGTTGTTTTCTAAAATTTTCTGTGGAATTATTTGCTAAAGTAGTTTCATCATTACTGACATCAGTTTTATCGTCATTGGCTTCCACATTATTTATAATGTTATTAACATCAAAAGTTGTCTCAACATGTTTGGAAATAAATTGATTCTTTTCTTTTGCAACTTTTCTATTACCCGTAATTTTAATTTTTTGCACTCATGATGATGCAAAACTATAAACTATTACTAATTGAAGTTAGTTCTTCTTCTTTAATTCTAAGGGTTCCCTTTGTGGAGCATGCTTCAGCCACAATTTGATAATATCTTCAATCTCCTTATCTGTATGTCCAGGGGCATTTGCTTTTAGAGCCTCTAAAAAATAAAATATCATTATCAGCTAATCTAGAAAGTGATCACAGTAACTTACGCAGTATAATAGTGTTCATGTAAAGGTTCTGAAAAGATCTTTTCTCTCTTTTCCCATAAAAATTAAAATATTTAGCCACACTATTTATGAGTAGTCTTTTTAATAATCCATTTACTTTTGGTGCTAGATCCTTCCCACCAATTAAAGATAAGTAATCATTCTAAGACAAATTAAGCTTTAGTAATACATATTTCAGCACAACTTGTGATACTTACGACACTATTTCGATTTTCTGGCTTTTCCAAAAAAATTTCAATTTCTGCTAAATTTTCCAAGCTGCTTATTGGTAACGGAACGGGCAATTCTGGACATGTGTTTCTTGATAAGGAAAAACGTTCATCCAATTTTGCCAAAATTTGTTTATTTTGCTCTTGCAATGTGATTAAAATATTTAAAAAACTTTCTCGTTGTTCTATGCAAAAATAAAATCTTATTTTTACACATCATTAAAGAAAAATAGGGACTTGACTTACTATTATTCTGTGTTATTAGTGACTGCAGAGTTGACATGGACACCATTGACGAAGTAAGAGTACTATTACTAATGGATGAACATGGAGAAACATTAAATGTAGTCCTTCTTGAATCATATAAATGTTCGTAATTATCAAATTCTATAAATTTATTTATGCAGTTATCAACAAACTTTGTATAAAAATTACCTTGGCTATATGAAGAATTGTCACTACTGTTCTCATTAAATTTTGAGGATGATGTACGAGGAGGTCTAGGTAAAGTACATCTTCTACTTAGATTTGTTGTTCCAATTACATCTGGGCTGCTGCCATCCGAATCGTCATCCATAAATTTTTTTGGTGGATAACGTCGCCTTTTCTTATTGGCCACTTCTTCAAGATCTGTTTGAACATCCGAAGTGTCTTCGGGTAATTTAGTTTTTTTTGAGCCTCTAATAAGCCATCTGAAAATAATTATTTTGGTAATGAAGCAATTATTAGTTTCATTTACTTACGAACTTCAAAGAAACGGCGTTTAATTTTATAAAGAGGCCAGTCTTTTTGCGATGCATCTCTTCTTTCCAAAGCTGCATTGAAAGCTTTCTGTGTTTTGTATGGAGGCCAAAACACTTCTTTCTTTCGTGGTGTTAGCCAATTTTCTAACACAATAGCAAGTCTTCCACCATCAGCATAATCGAACTCAACACCTATAAAAGCCACTATGAAGACTTCTGTGCCAAAAAAAAAAACATTATAAAACGTAATAAAACAAGAATGTTTTGTATTACTTACCTTGACACACGTTCTTAAAAGAAAAGGAAATGAAAATCGTATTTTAAATCACTAAAGAAGTAAGGTTCACGTGTTAAAAGCACAGTTAAGAGAACACAAAAATGGCGTCTATTCGTGTAATGTAAAATTAGGTTAAAAGAATCAAGCACGCCTCATATATGAGCTTTTAAAACAATCATACGCGTGTGCTTACCGGGTTCAGTATATAAGAATGACATACAAAAATTCTACAAAAATTTCACTTTCGAAATTCTAGTTTATAAATTTTCATATTATGTTTATAATAATTATTTTTAAATTAAAAAAAAATAGTCGTTGGCATTTTAAAAATAGATGTAATAATATTAAGTGGAAGATTAATTAATTTTTAAAACAACTGAAAAACATTGATTGGGGAACCGAGTTAATAAAGTAATATATATATATATATATATATATATATATATATATATATATATATATATATATATATATATATATACAGGGTCCGCCAATAGTGCGTGGGCGAAGCTTTATGAGGTTATACAATATCGTTTTCAAAATTATTTATTGCAGGATGGTGTGGGATCTTTCGGGTTACAATTAGAAAATATTTTCGCAAAAATTACTACTCGTATACAGGGTATTACAACACAAAGTTATATTTTTTTAAATGGAACATACCGTATATTATTATAAATTTGGATTCCTTGGTTAATTTTAAGGGCACTTTATTCACTATATGAGGTATCTTAAACGCGCAATTTAGGCGCTGCATTCAATTTTTTGAAAATTTAGAGGTTGAAAAGCAAAATTGTAACAACCGTGTTAAGAAATGTGTAACACTAAAATTTTAATGGTTGATTAGTCATAGACTGTGCTACATAAAATCGTAAAAATAGTAATATTATCTTTTTTTAATTTTCGAGATATCGTAATGCAAAGTTTAAGATTTTCAGTCATAGATAACTTAATTTTTTTAAATGGAAAGGTATACATTGTTTTACATTGTTAGATAGGAAATTTAATTACATTTTTTTGGATATAACTATGTTGGTATTTATGTTTTGCCGTTTTTTGATAATCCAGCTTTTTTACTGAATTTGTCGATTTTCGTAGGTTTACATATGTATGTATAATTGTTTAAATCACATCAAGCTATGAAAACAAAAGAATATTAGAAACAAAATTCAGCAATAGTATCTGTTTTGTCATTTCGCGTGTATGTTCAAACGTAACTGAGTTAATTACTTTATTGCAGTGTGAATGTTTGACGCTTAACTTTCCGAACATCATATACGTAATACGTTTATTTAAGAATTATAATGAGTAATTTTTTGCAAAATGAATTAGTTGACATGATATTTGTGCTTGGAGAATCAAACAAAAATTGTTTATTGGCCCGTCGAATCTACGGGCAGCGTTATCCTGATCGAAGACAACCAAGAGAAGAATCGTTTCGCAATCTTTTAGAAAGATTTGGAAGTACTGGAAGTGTTGGATATCCTAAAAACGAAAGAGCTAAAGTTGTTACAAATGAAGCAAATGAATTTCGTGTACTTGTAGCTACAGTTGAAAACCCCCACGTTAGTATTCCGAAATTAAGTGACAATTTAGAAATCAGTCAAACTTCCGTGAGACGAATGTTAAAGAAAAATAAATTTCACCCCTATCATGTACAATTACAAGAGCTGAAAGAACAAGATTTTCAAAATCTAATTTAATTTAATTTTTGCCAGTCGGTTCAACAACAGTTAAATGCGAACGAAAATTTTATATCGGGGATATTATTTACCGACGAATGTACATTTCATCGAAATGGATTTGTGAACAGACATAATTTTCATTTTTATTCAAATGAAAATCCACACCAATTTCGGTTAGTCTCTCAAAATAAATGGTCAGTGAATGTTTGGGCAGGTATATTCGGCGGAACTATTGTTGGTCCTTTTTTTTTCAATGGCACACTCACTGGGGTAGAATATCATAATTTTCTAGAAAACGAATTATATCATTTATTGGAGAATGTACCTTTGGCTCAAAGAAGAGGTATGTATTTCCAACAAGACGGGACACCTCCTCATCATGCCAGAATTGTAACCCAGTGGTTAAATTCGACGTTTCACGAAAATTGGATAGGAAGACAAGGACCGATACCTTGGCCAGCTAGATCTCCCGATATAACTCCATTGGATTTGTCTCTTTGGGGCTTTGTGAAGAATAAAGTATATGAGGAAGAACCAACAACTGCTGAGAATATGAAATTGCGAATTAGAAATGTTTTTGCTACAATTACTCCTAATATGTTAGATCGGGTTGAAGCTTCTTTTATTAAAATAATTCAGTATTGTCTAAATCAGCGTGGTCGACAATTTGAACATTTAATTTAATATTATTTTCTTCCAAAATCGATAAATTCAGTAAAAAAGCTGGATTATCAAAAAACGGCAAAAATAAATACCAACAATGTTATATCAAAAAAATTGTAATTAAATTTCCTATCTATCAATGTAACACAATGTATACCTTTCCATTTAAATAAATCAAGTTATCTATGATTAAAAATCTTAAACTTTGCAAATTCAGTAAAAAAGCTGGATTATCAAAAAACGGCAAAACATAAATACCAACAATGTTATATCATAAAAAAATGTAATTAAATGTCCTATCTAACAATGTAAAACAATGTATACCTTTCGATTTAAAAAAATCAAGTTATCTATGATTGAAAATCTTATACTTTGCATTACGATATCTCGAAAATTAAACAAAATAATAGTACTATTTTTACGA
Source organism: Vesta saturnalis (assembly GCA_036346205.1). Taxonomy (NCBI): domain Eukaryota; kingdom Metazoa; phylum Arthropoda; class Insecta; order Coleoptera; family Lampyridae; genus Vesta; species Vesta saturnalis. The sequence goes on from JARFJB010001273.1 coordinate 1,126,992, forward strand.
TTTTATGTAGCACAGTCTATGACTAATCAACCATTAAAATTTTTGTGTTACATATTTCTCCATACGGTTGTTACAATTTTTCTTTTCAACTTCTAAATTTTCAAAAAATGGAATGCAGCGCCTAAATTGCGCATTTAAGATACCTCATATAGTGAATAAAGTGCCCTTAAAATTAACCAGAGAATCCAAATTTATAATAATATACGGTATGTTCCAATTAAAAAAATATAACTTTGTGTTGTAATACCCTGTATACGAGTAGTAATTTTTGCGAAAATATTTTCTAATTGTAACCCGAAAGATCCCACACAATCCTGCAATAAATAATTTTGAAAACGATATTGTATACACTCATAAAGCTTCGTCCACGCACTATCGGCGCACCCGTTATATATATATATATATATATATATATATATATATATATATGTATATATTTGAAAATATTTTTATGTAGTCATAGAGACGTCATTAAACTAAGTCATATGAACGTCATTTTTTGGTCAATGACGTACTATACCAAAAACTCACCTTAATATAACGTAACGCGTTCATGTTTGCTGGGATATGTAGGTATAATCGTCCTCAAACTCAAGCATAATATCCAATTTGGTACCATCACTTATTGCATTGGCAGCTGCCTTTTTGGAAATTTTTCATCAACCAAGTGAGCAACTTCCATTTATGTCCGTGTGTTATCTCCATAACCAATCTTCTATAGAATTGTTGTTTTGTGTACTTCTGTTAAATTAACCATCTTTTTGACATGCAATTAACGAAATTAAAACGAATATAACACTGACAACTACTGCCATGCTGACAGACAACAATTTGCTGAGGCCAAGGCTTTAAACAAAAGTAAACAAAACTATTTAAAGTTTATTTTTTATATGATTAAAAAGGAACGCTGGAATAGGTTTTGCTTACTTTTTCATTATCGAGACGTAAATGGGAAATAAGTATTAAGTGTGTTGTAGCGAATTTATGTAATCAAATAATTTTCTTTTGTTAATGTTAATTTTTGCAATAAATCTGAAAACGCATAATATTTCCGAAACAGATGAAGACAGGTACAAGAGACTGTAGATGGAATATGTCTAGAATTTTCTGACGAATCTAAAAATTGAATATATACAGGGTGTTGCGCGAACATGCCTCCATTTATTATATATATATATATATATATATATATATATATATATATATATATATATATATATATATATATATATATATATATTTGACAATATTTTTATGTAGTCATAGAGACGTCATTAAACTAAGTCATATGAACGTCATTTTTTGGTCAATGACGTACTATACCAAAAACTCACCTTAATATGACGTAACGTGTTCATGTTTGCTGGGATATGTAAGTATAATCGTTAACTTCAAAGGTTTTCATTCGGAAAATTGAAGAATATGACAAATAATCTCATTATTTAATGTTAACCATTTATGTAATCCATAAATAATAAAATCACTCTCTGCATCAAATTTTAGTATAGAATCACTGTAAAATGGTATTATAGAAAAAGGCTGTTGTCAGTAGATAATTTGTTTTGATTATCTATACGCCATGTTCTCTAAAGCCTAAAACCCTTAGGCTAGGCCTTTTTTTTCTAATCTAAGCTAAAACCACAGTACTTTTTTTTCTATAGGTACTATGGCTAATTTAGATACAGAAAAGGAACATAAATAGATTCCATCTTAAAATACGTACATGAAGACCACGTTAACGAAAAATAGTGTATTATTGTAATATATAAATTATTCATGCCACAATTAATTTAAAAAGAAAATTAAAACGTTTGCTATTGTTATATATTAATTTACAGCTGTACGTTTTTAAATATGCTCAGCAATTTTTATTCTCTTTGTTCTGTACGTGTAGTGTGTATAACAAATTTTGCCGCAGAAATCTTACCAATCCGACCTTGAACATTCTGTTTGGCTTTACTAAAACTGCATACGAAGACCAACAAAATTATCAAACTGTTAACGTCGCTGTATCGTATTAGGTATCTACATTCTACATCAGCTGATCTACATATTCAAATTTCTTTTCAAGGTCAGCTGTAGACTTTATGTGAGTTTTCTAATCGTGTGTAGTTGAAAGTGATAATTGTATTCGGGACTGGTAAGTATACATAATTTATTGGAACACTATTGTTTATCCATTAACAATGATAATAATGTTTCTTGTACCAACGTCAATAATCTAGCTAACCTACATAAACGATGGATTAAGTAACATGTTTCCAGATTACAAGATTTACAACGGGCAAATTGCACTTTTCGTAAAAAAACCTAAATTAAGCAGAATTATGCTTGTGAAACTTGAAGTAGGTGATAAGATTTAGTAATTGATGTTTTTTATTTTAATTTTAAGAGTATACTAAATTATCAAGGTTACATTTCAAAGAAATCGAAATTATTCAACACCTGTAGATAATTCTGTAATTCATGATCTTTTCCGTACAATCGGCTGAACTTGAAATCTTACACATTAATAGAATACTTTTATGCATACCAACTACTTGTAATTATGAAGATTACAAACATCTTTACTCAGCTTAAAATAACTTGTACTCTGATTTTTATGACGCACTTCACTTTAACTGCAATAGGTATCTTATTTTAAAGTCTTTCAATCAGGATTAAATAACCCGCCATTCAAAAATTGGCGATAATTCGGCACTTTTATGCAACAAAATAAATAAACTGGAACAATAAAAACTAAGAAATTGAAAATAAAGATTAGGGTAACCCCTTTAAAACGTTTCTATGCCTTCCTTATTTCTACCATACCATATGTGATTACTCAGACTCATTAGATTGTTTGATACAGTACCCTGCACACCTCTTATGGGTTTTTAGACCACAGTCAAATTTAATGAAATTTTAATATGTTATAGACTAAAACTATCTGAACAATATTTGTCATTGGACCAACTTAATATAATGGCTAGTTTTTGATATACAGGGCATTAAAGTAATAGTGCCTAATAAGAATAATGGCTGTTCAGTGGGTTTTAACATTGATATAGGCAAGTGTTACCATTACATATTATACTTTTTTGTAATTTTTATTATTCTGTTCTTTCTAACATTTTATACAGGGTGTTTCAACAAAAATTAGTATTAAATATGATTATTTACATGATAAAAAGTGGAACTTATACATAAAATAAACAAACTAATATTTACATGATTTATATACAAGAAACGGAACATTTAGACGGTAGCATGTCTGTTTAAAACATCTTGAGTTTGCGGTAGCCTAATAACTTCTTCGTGCCTTGCATAGCCCAAGAACCAAATAACTGCTGCTATATGTGCACACATTCCTATAGTTCGCGCTCCTGTTTTGCATTGGCAATAGTAGCCAAATATAGGACCATCTTCTTGTTCAGCATCATTATCAGGAACAGGGTTATAGCTAATTATTATTTGATATTTAATTTGATTTCTATGTATAGATCTAATTCTAAGCCGAACGAGATTTAATTCGTTGAACGCCGTATCAATATCGAAAAAGTGGTTGCCCAGTTGGTGATTGTTATCCTGTATGTAAGAAGGTGCTAGTTTAAGTTGGAAAGTTCCGTAAGTTATACGTCTTAATTGAGCTATATTTAGTACTGGAAAATTTTCTAATTGGTTTTGTTCTAAAGGTGCCCATCTGTCGTGCCGCCTCAACAAGCCTTCATTTTCGCTCTACCTTGTACATGATTAGGTTCGTTTACCATTTGAAGCATTTCTTGTGCTAGTTCTTCATTTACTTCTTCCATATGTAATGGTGGATGGTAGCGGTTTATTAGGGCACAGGCAACACGGAAAAATGTCCGCAAATTGGGTATTTGGGCAATTGAAAAGCAGTTACGAAAAATTTTAAATATTGACTGAACGTGTCCGTTTCGAGCTTCTACTACCCACCTTTGCTTAGTAATAATTCTGCTAGCGTTGGCTTCTACAGTTGGCAATTGACGTCTACCTTCTAGCGCTGGTGGAATTTGCACAATATGCCAATATTATTTAAAATTCCGAGCATCTCGGTAGCCTCTATCCACAATCACAACATCGCCAGGTTGCAGCCAGTGTCTTAGTTCTTGATCCTGATTATATTGGTATCTTAATATACTCGCATCATTATTTCTTGGGTCGGAAAAGTATGGACCATGAACATACAAAATATATCCATCTGGGGCAACAACTAGCACTGGCTTAACAAGATGGCAATGTTTGTGAACTGAATAGGGCTGCCTGAGGGTCTGAAAATTTTTGCTACGCTCTATGTTAGCATAAGTGGCATCGATACAAATAACGGCTTTTGGGTTTTCAGGTTCCTCATTAAATAACTCATTTGCAAATCTGGTAACGTGTTCAGCAATAAATTGGTTACGGTTTATGTGACGAGGTCCTAAATTCTGGAGCACAAAATTATTGGATAATGATTCCTTAACTTTTTGAATTGCCAATGAAACACCCTGTCTGCTACCATAAGAAAATATCGCCGCTAAAAACGTGTCTGAAAGTCCTTGACGTAATTTACATAAAAAACACAGAAAAACTTTTTTTTTAACTTCTCTCCTTCTTCCGTAAATATTAACATTCGCACAAAGGTTGAACAATTCCCGAAATTGATCCCTGGTTACGATGACAGCGCACTTAGCTCCTCATCACTGAAATTGTTTTCATCCGAAAAAGTTTCATTTTTTGTGTTACTTTCTCGTATTGTTGTCAACAACTGATCCAACTCTGCCCCTTTTAAGTTGTATGGCTTTTGAATGGACCTTATACCATTTTCTAATGGAAAAAGTAATAAACCATTCGCATCAAGATGGACAGGACAAACCTTACAGATACACGAGGTATGTATACTCCCTTTCGCATAAAAATATTTGTCCTTGTCTGTCCTGATAAATGTGGAATATTTGCAGCATTATTGCATATTAAACAATGATTAGCACTATATTTTAGAGGAAGATTCATAATTGTTGGATGTGGATCATTTTCATAGACCGGAATTTCATCTATGATACCCTGATTGCAATTTGTACATAGCCTGGTATTACCATTTATGTCCATTGGCGGAAGTCAAAGTTCCTGTCGTCTTCTCTGAGCAATATTTATCTTCGGGTCGGCATTTTGTCGTAAAGTGGTCATTTGTCTGGGATTCCCCACCATTTCACATACATAACACTGAAAGTTTAATCGAAAAGCCATTTTAATGCAAACTTAAATAATGACTTTAAGGAAACTTAGTTACAGGTGACATTGTCATTTTAAGTAACTGGTTGTTATTAACAATCGAAAGTGTAGATATGTATCAGGCTTATGGCTATATCTGTAATTTTTAATAGTATTAACTACTAATTTTTATTAAAACACCATGTATAGAATGATAGAAAGTACAGAATAATGAAAAATTACTAAATAGTATAATATGTAATTGTAACACTTGTGTATATCCATGCTAAAACTCACTGAAAAGCCATAATGCTTATTAGGCACTACCACTTTAACGCCCTGTATATCAAAAACCAGCCATTAGATTAAGTTGGTCCAATGACAAATATTGTTCAGATAGTTTTAGTCTATAACACTAAAATTTCATTAAATTTGACTGTGGTCTAAAAACCCATAAGAGGTGTGCAGGGTTTGAATTAATAAATACATATTTCAATCTAAATTATGTTTTATCATCGACAGTTTTCATTACTTGACAAGTGGTACGCCGGAGGTTCATCGAAATTCAAACGAAGGCAAGTAATGAACTATAATGAACTCCCTTCAGTCCGTTTTGTGTAAAACTGTAATTTTCATTCATTTGTTGTCATTACCTAATTTCTTTTTGTTTTGTTAGATTTTGAAACCACATTCAGAAGAAAAAAACTCTGGCAGTGAATATATACCTGAAGTTTCAACATCACTATACAAATTTACCGTCGAACAATGCATGAATTCATACTTTACTTAGCACGATCATCACTTTTCTAAATTATTCAAGACGCATCTTAACTCACCACTTACAATTACACATATCAGTGCAGTAGCGCTTGGCAACTCTGTCTCGACAATAGCATACCTATAACTAAACAGTGGCACCACACACATACACATCTTACTGTTTGAACCAAACTATGGCAAAATTCACATACCCAGCAATTTGTGGCACAGGTTACCATAATTTTAACGTGTCATATCTCCTACAACTCGGTGAGTAAACCATTGCCAACGCTACCAAAGAAATTATTTTTAAAACGGTGACAATTTCATCAAAAGCGTGTGCGTGTGCCCGTGCCCGTGCGCGTGCGAGTGCACGGGCGCGGGTGCGGGTGTGGGTGCGCGTGCGAGTGTGAGTGTGCGTGCGAATGTGCGGTGCAGTGCGTGTGCGTTTGGGGGTGAGTGTGTGCATGCGCGTGCGTATGGGTGTATGCTGGTATCCACGATAACCCCCGAAGGACAACACGTGCGTATTTAAAATTTTTCATTTCTCTTGGAGCTGATTAGATTTTAGAAGAAATTTAGCGTCGGAGATGGCGGGTTTATTAATATCAGTTTTCGTTTTTATTAAATATTTCTGAAACGGCTATATATTTCAAAAATATAAAATTACCAATATATAGATCTTAAAGATATTGATTAATTATGTTCTATGCAATATATTGGTACGACGCGTAATTTACCATCAATAAATTCATGAGGTAGAATTTAGTCTTTATAATGTTTCTTGATATGGAAATTAAGTCTATAAATTAATTAAATAATATTGAAACTGCTTAAATTCAATTATCGGCATTTTATAGGCACGGACGGCTTTGGAATTCTTTTATGTTAGTATCTGTATGTCTATTGCCGTCTATCTGACATGAATTTTTAACCACCATCTGGTATATCTTATTGTTTTTGGCTTTTACAATGTTGTCTATTTTCATTGCGAACGTATTAAAAAGTAGGTTGTATGATTATCCTAAAAAGATTATTTTTTAAATTATTTAATTTCTTTTAATTCTTACTTAGAAAATTTGTATAATTCATATTAAAGTACACTATTGAAAAACCCAAAAACAAGAGTAGAAGTAGAGCACCTTGGCCGCCATCTTGGATTTTGACATCACAAGGATACCCCACGTGGGGGGCGCGTTTTTCCACCCTTATTTTTTATGGTTTATTTTCGTAGGGCTTTTTCAACCCCTTTTCATCCCTAATTATTTTTGTTTTTACTCGCTCACGTGTAGGATGCGTTTTTCACACCCACAATGTTGTATTAAGAGCCTTTTTGACAGTAATTTTGTACTTGCTCGCGTGAGGGGCAGATGTAGGTCTTTGGGTTGATCTTAGAGCTTGGGGTTGGTCCAGACGTTGGTCTTAGGGCTAGGGTAGTGTGACAACTATTTCTGGCAATTATTTTGATCCGGTGATTGGAGGGTTAGCATTCTGATTGCGGTGAAATTTAAAACAAGGAAATCCTAACCTTATAAGACAAGTGTAGAGCTTGATCTCTATCGTGACCCCTTGGTGCAATTGTGTGTGGGTTCTAACATAATCTTATAAGACAAGTGTAGGCCTTCGCCCCTTGTCGTTACCCCTGGTTGGAAATGGTATTTGTTTTAGTAGGTTATGACTGATAATTTGAAGTTGTATTCTAATAAGGAGGTTCTTGTAAGACACGTGTATGAACTTGTGTTAGGGATTTATCATGCGTGGGGGAATTTGAATGACAGTAAAATTTAATTATAGAACACTTATTTTTATTGTAAATGTTTTAAATTTCAAAACAATATGTTGTAATAAACCACTGTTCATGTTTTACTTTTAGCTAATTACTGTGTAATTATGTAATCCTGTTAAATTTAATAGTCAAAAAATTGATTACCAATATCGAATGGGTAACATAATTTCTTTTAAAAAGCACTAAATAATAAATTTTATAACACGATTTTTAAAAACACACATGCTGAATTAAATGAAAAACAATAGACCCATCTGATATTACGCAACTCTTAATTAAAAAAGTAAGGTACTAAAAAAATCTCTTTATTTATCTCAATAGAATGGTTGAGTAACAGGCGTTAAACAATAATATAATTATCTCGTCATTTACAATTAAACATGTACTACAAAAGTTTTTTAGAAAATCAATGATTGATAAACTATTTAATCTAAAATATAGAAACATTAACGTATAAAGTCCACACACATCCGAATGGTAATCTTGCAGTATTGTTTTATTGTATTGGAACCATCTAGAATTCTTCTCTAGGAAACCTAAATGATACCCTTGATGTGCTCGCCCAAAGGAATCAAAATACTCTCCGTTACCATTATCATCAATGTAGATAGCGGTCCAATGCTGACCTGCTTTGTCTGCAGGATCCGTGTTTACAATAATTACACACGCTCTAGGTGCGTGTCTTGGTAGTTGATTAGAAGCACATTCAAGCCGAAACACATTCTTCTTGTAGCTGCGGATCAATTTCAAGCATCTCAACACTTGTACCGCATACATCTTTGAAATTGGCATGCGTCCAGTCTTGCAGTAGTAAGGCGTTATCCAGGGCACACATAGGCTCAATGATGTGATGGTTTGAACAGCTATATGCTTTTGCCTCCTTTTGCAACTGTTTAATCGACGGGCAACCAGTCTCCTCCAGGTTTACTATTGGTTTGTTAAGAAACCTTAAAAACTGTTGTTTTTCACTGCCCTTAACGTGAATTTTGTTAAATGGGCGCAACACTCTAATCAACTCCTCACGGAAATTGTTGTAATGTACATGACCTGATCACCATTTCAGCCCATGATAATTATCCTCCATAAATTTTATCTGTCGTGACATGGATCCTGGTATAAAGTAACCTCGAGGGGTTTTATCAGCATCAACGATAAACGACCATGATCTGTAACCACGGCAATTTCTTTCGGTGTGAATTCGTTGTTAACACCACTAAACCCTTGTACGTCCAAGTATGCGTCCATCTTCTATCGGCTGCTGCTGTACACTGAAGATTGCAGGTTAGAGCTACCACTTTTAACAGCTAAAATCCACAACGACGTTCCGATGTTTATCGATCTCGATCACGTTATCGAACTCTGCATACACCAAACAGAACGGTTACGGTGAGCGCTTCTTCAAACCCGACTTCCAGCCGAAGGGAGCCGTTTCTATCTAAATTCCAGTGTGTACTAGCGTTTGCAGACAAGTCAGGTGTTAGGTCAAAGGCCATTAAACAGTAGCCGTTGGGGTAATCACTTCTCGATATATCGTTACCTTCATTCAAAAAATGAACACCCGTACCAGAGAATAAGGTGTGGTACGCTCTTACATATAAACCATTAGCTGTAAAGTCTGGTTGTAAAGCCTTCGATGGAATTTGTTGTTCGTCAATATATAACGACATGTCGTTAATATTGCAGTGATGAATATTGAACGGGTTTGAGGGGTAATCACCGTTGAAGGCTTTATTTGCTACAAAGCCTACGATGCATCGTTTAGGTAACTGAACCAGGAAAACATTATCCAGTGATTTTCGCTGTATGCCTGCAGGTATAGTTAACACTTTTATGTCGGTCCTTGTAACAGGGTATTTTGTGACAGTTGTTTCTAAAGCTTTAGCGTGTGCAATTAGAATAGTTGGATTGATTTGCATACGTCTTAATTCGCGTCTTGTAATTTGAAGCCAGCGCCGCCATTAGGCTAAAGGTATCTCTTGATCGTAAAAATTTAGCCTTTAACTCAACACCACTTATGAGAAACTTTTCTTGATTAAACAAATCCGAGTGCACGTGACCAATCATCTCTATCTGTTTACCGGTAGCCGCAATTGCTTGACGTTTTGAGAAACCGTTATTTGCGTTTCCCAGTGTATTCATCTGTCCAGCTGTATCATTATGCCATAAGGTACATCCTAGATGTGAACTCTTGCTCTCCTTTCCATAATTTAGCAGCATTTCTATATATGAACGGTAGACGTAGGTGTTGTTTGGTTATGACACCATCTTCTGATTTAAGTAAACCTCCACCTGTGAGAAAAGCGAATGCATCCAATTGTTTACCGGTGCTACATCAGCGTCTGTAAGTGCTGTATCATCTTGCTTTAGAACTTTAGCTGTGATGTACAACATGGTCTGACTTAAATCTATATAATCGTTTCCATTTCCGGGGACTACAAATTCTATTGGGGCGTCATCACTCTGCGCTGATAAGGGCTTGTAAAATATCCATTCACCACTCTCGATACTTGTCTGCGTCGACGGTAAAGCGAACAAATCCAATTCGGACTTGACGCATTCACTCAATTGGGCATGTAGAAAAGCCATTATCTTGAAAATATATTGTCGTTTAAGTAGTCTTCGTTTTAGCAACAGCTCTCGGTAGAGACAGGTTATTATCGAACAGACGTACTCGTTTATAACCCGAACCCTCCATCATTTTATCGATTTTCTCGTAGGCTTTACGCTTAAGGTTTCTACCTGCCTCGTGAAATCTTTCTTGAAACGAGTCCTTAATAGGTCGATCCTCTATGACGTCACCAAGAATATTAGCACCCGTTTTAAGAGCTTCTTTTCCAATAGCCTTTGCACCAGACTTAAATAGCGGTATTATACTTCTAAATATACCACCTAACCAGCTCCCTATTCCATGACCACGTTGATATGGCGCACCTCTGTAGATAGAGCCGATACCGTTACCGGCCTGATTCATGTAATATTGCTGATAAGGGCAAACCATTATTGTACTTTCTTAAAGTGTAGCTTCAGACACGACGTTCCAAACTCAAATGGCATTGCTGCACCCGTATCTGTTCTTATATTAATCTCGATGTTTTCAAATTCCCGTATCATCACCGGTATGTAGTGTGCATGCGAAAAAACCACATCTTTATGACTCCCGTAAGCATAGTTTTCTGTAGTAATATTTATTATACGCATAAGCGGAGATAAAACATCACCCACAATTTGCGGTTCAACGATGTCGCAATAAACAAACATCTGAGTTGGTAATCCTATCCACATACTAGCGGGGTGAGGGGGCATTGGTTCCATAGCTATGTTCTGATACGGACGATAACCCAACTGTAAAGCTAGACGTGAGAATCCGAATAGCGAGAGCTGAGTTTTTAATTCCGTAGTGACGCGCTTAGTTAGATTATGATATTCGATTGTTACCAATTTACTTATTAGCACATGGTTATTTAGCTCGTTGGTAATTTCTTCTATGTTGGCATAATTTCCCGAAGCGAGACGTATCACGTACCAGCCATCTTCAATAAAAATGATCTTCTCGTTATCGCGTTGAAAATATTCGGCGACCTTTTTTAATATCGTTTCTAGCACGCTTTCTTCAGGTGGCTCTGTTCTATAATAAGTTAAATTGTCTGTTGCACTCACAGCGGCAAAAGAACATGGGTACTGAATTTCCGATATCCCTACAACCCAAGACCCCGTTAATCTTATTCGCTTTGGTAGCTGCGTAATAAAACTTGACGTCATATTACCTGGAAAATACGTCATAGAGCTATTACTCAATAAGCTAAGATAAAACTCCATTTTTATATATCTCTCAACTGCGAAGCTAACACCCAGCTATTAAATTTATCACTGTATCCACGCCACTTGACCAGGTATTATTTATATCGTCCGCGGTCCTTCTCTGCTAAAATCTTATCGACTTTGAATAGAGTATCTTTATCAACCGTAACAACTTGCAATTCTTCTTCGTAAAAGGTACCCTGAACAGGATCGTTATTAAGATCGGTTATTCGATAAACTGGTGGTCTTCTTTTTATCATTGCACTAATTGTAAAAACTTCCTCGCTCCAATTCGTTTCATATCCCTTATCAAAGGTGTACTTAATTCTGGCGATTCTGACATGCTCACCGACTTTATATTTAGGATGGCGTACTGGAACTTAACCTTTTGCGTACAGGTTATTCCACACTTCCAAAATGTTTTTATCGTTTACAATCGCAGGGGCCATCTTTATACTTGAATGAGGGCTATTGTTGTAAGTAAGTCACAAGTCTTTCGAGTACATCAATATACCTGTAGGAATTTTTGTAGGTGAAATAACGCCACATCTTTGTTTTCAATGTTTTATTAAATCTTTCAATAACGCCACATCTTTGTTTTCAATGTTTTATTAAACCTTTCTTAGTACAGATGCTTTTACATCAGGGTTATTTGTCCCATAGAAATTGATATTTTGTTTCTTGAAAAAGTTTTGTACACTGCTCACCACAAACTCTTTGCCTTTATCCGTCTGTAGACTTGCAGGAGTATTGTCGCAATTCTTAAAAATATCCGCGAATGCTTCAATTACAGATGAGGCTGTCTTCGTTTTAAGTGCTCTCGCCCATGCCCTCTTGCTAAATACATCAATTACCGTTAGTATGTGTTGTATCCACTATTGTGTTTACTTAAAGTTCGCATATCACAAAGATCCGCTTGCCATAACTCGTAAAGGTTACTCACAATATATTTATTTCGTGGAAACTTTTTTCTGACTGGTTTATGTATCGTATAAGCTTCCTGTGCCAATTTTTCACTTCACCTTATCTACCCTTTACAGCATTAGTTAAAAGCGTTATACCAGCGAACCCTGCTGGGTGAGAGGGATAATAGTATACAGCATCCAAGTTATGTCCGCCACGAATCCCAATCTAGTGAAATTCCTCTTCTTCTTCGTTGAGAGATTCTTCTCGGTGTTTCCTACGTTTCACTGTCAACATCGTAATTCTCACCTATAGTTGTTGTGAGGGTCCGCTCAACGCTGGGTGATACAGAAACATCATGCCTTTGCGTATTTCCGATAAACTCTCGTGATATATTTATCTCTTTAATGTACGTCGCAAACTGACGCCAACCGCGCGGGTTTGAGTTTTCGTTTCTTAACGTCTTCGTGAACCAGATCGATAATGTTGGAATGTGGTATGATCTCGCCTTTTATTGTGACAGTACCTCTTTTATCCCAAAAACATCGCTGCTCGTATTCAGTATACGTAAGAAAGCCTCGCCTTTTCTCTTATATGAAGGCGGAAGCGTTGATACTATCTCGTCGTATGTCAGACCCTTGCGTTGCGGTAAATCTCTAATATCATCAGCAACAGCGTCACCGCTGATTGTTATGCTGGTGGGCTGACGTAACTGATTGGAAAAGTGTAGATACCTTTGAAGAACTTGGTTGTACTGCTGCCATTTGTCATGGTCAGTCATTTTGGTTTTTAAAACTTTATCCATATCGTTACCCAGCTGCGTTAAAATGTTGTTTTGTGTAACATCTGGTGCCTGTAAGCGCTGTATAAAGTCCATCGGTAGAATAATCATCTTCTTCAGATTGTGGTCCATGGTTATTGAAACAGATTACCCAGGATTCCGCCGAGTAATGGTCCTAACAGGAGTGGTAGAAATGCACCACCTTTCTGTACAAGAAACTGTTTCTTCTTTTTTATAGATTCGTCTTTCTGTGCCAAGCGTCTTAAAGTGTGCTTATGTTGAGAGAGTCGCTGCTTCTGATCAGCTGACAGAGGTACACGGCCTTTTAAAATGTTATGTGCACACTCGCAAATACACTCTACCTGATTACTATCCAAACATTTCAATAAAGCGTCACGTTGACTTTTACTTAATCTGGCTAATGCATGCAGGATATCAATGTTCCCGCTTAAAACGTCAGCCATCATATATGATGTAATCTTTATGACTGTGAGACTTAAACTCTTTTATCGCTATATATACCTGGCAGATACCTTGAGGCCCGAATATGTTTGTTCTACAACGTAGAACATCCGGTGTATTCTGTTTTAAATCGAACAATAAATATCCGTGCGGACTTGAAGTAGCATCTTGGTACGCGGCTTCTAAAAATTTCGGGTTGTCCGGCGAAATCTGTCTTGCTAAATGCTGTATCTATGCTCTGTTACGTGGGTTCTTAAACAAAATTATGTAATGTGCGTTGAGAGAAATATCTCGCTGTCCACGTCCTAGATGAAATATGTTAAGAAAAACACACTTAGATTTCGATGATGACAGTCCTTTGAAAAAATATCAACCACAGAGCCGTTAGTTTCGCTCAGTAGATCGTCAATTATTATTAATACAGGTTTTTCCCCGTCAAACTGTTCCATATCAGTGTTCCCTTTTGAAATTCCACAGAGAGGTCTTTGAATAAAGGCTGCCACTCACTGTAAAACCAGATAATTTTTTCAAAAGCTGTATCGCAAGCAGTTTCGATATTTTTTAGAAAATCCACGATAAAATACGATTTCCCACAACCCGACGGGACCGCAACTATCGCCGAAAAGGGGTGCTTAAACTGACCTTCCATCTTGAATCGCTAAACGATACTAACAGATACTCTACCAGCAACTTCGTCTAAATAGACTAAATAACATCCTTTTCAATCAGAATTCTAACCCTCCAATCACCGGATCAAAATGACCTATAATTGCCAGAAACAGTTGTCACCCTACCCTAACCCTAAGACCAACGTCTGGACCAACCCCAAGCTCCAAGACCAACCCAAAGACCTACATCTGCCACTCACGTGAGCAAGTACAAAATTACTGTCAAAAAGGCTCTTAATACAACATTGAAATTCTGTCAAGGGTTGACCCCCGAAAAGAAACCATAGGGGTGAAAAACGCGTTCTACACGTGAGCGAGTAAAAACAAAAATAATTAGGGATGGGAAGGGGTTGAAAAAGGCCTCCGAAAAGAAACCATTTGGGGCATCCTTGTGACGTCAAAATCCAAGATGGCGGCCAAGGTGCCCTACTTCTACTAACAAGCATTAACAATAACTTCGTTTTGGATTGTTGATTTATAGATTAAAAGTTACAAAATTTCTTAAAGGTTGAAATATTTATGAATGTAGGATTAATTGGTAAATTGCTGTGTATGCATAGTACATTTAACGTATACGAGGCCTTACATTCAGCAAATTTATCCGAGCTGGTAACGTAGTGGTGACACGACCTGCTTAGCAATGGGTAATGGGTTCGATTCCCGTTACCGTCTACCTTGTATGAGGTTTTTCATACACATGTCGCGGCATGGTCACTGCGTATATGCACACCATGTGCGGCTACTTAATCGAATGCTGGGGTAGTATTTTCCCCCTCAGAACCCTAACTGTTCGTTGATCCTATCCTGAACAATCCTTAATACCATGCATATACGTAATGTATGTATGTATGCTGCTAATCTACGATTGTGGCTGAAGGAGCAGTCCGCCCCCCCCACTAGAAGAGGGAATGAAATACGTGGCCCTTTCCTTTACTTCCCAGCAAATTTAACAAGTGATACTGTTTTAACCGATTTTTGAATGTCTTGTTTGAAAGAGAATTTTAAGTTACACAATAGTAAATATTTCACAAAACAACGATTAATGAAAAGATAAGTAAGTCATTTTCATAAAGTTGATACAAACGTATCTCCGATGTAAGAAAAGTTTAATGTAAATTAATTTAAGTTTTCTAATATAAATGTACGGACTATGAAGATATAAAGCCAATTTAGGCTATTTCAATTTTAAACGGATTAAAAGTTGTAGCTGCAGTATCAAATTACATTAATCAGGGTATGAAAGCGTCTGAGTGAACTGAAATTACGTAAGTGACTGATATTAAATAAAGTAGTGTATTAAAAATTTCTTTGATCTTTTGTGTAGTGTAAGGATTTTCTTGTCGCTGTTTTCCGGTATAGGTAGCTAATCTAAATGATTTACTCCCTTAGGATTAAACGCAAAAGCAGCCTCGTCCTAATAATAAGAACTCACTTTTTTAGAATCTTTACTTTGCAAATAAAATGTTTTTATCAATTTTCACATGAACCTTGGGCTAATTTAATTACAATATTGAATTTAGAAGTTTCAAGTTCGTGTAGATCAACTAGAGGTTTAACTGGAGTTTTGAAAATAGAATTAACTTAGGTATAGTTTTATTTAAATGCCTAGAGTTGTATATATAAAAAAGCAAAGTTCTCTTATAATGCCTGCATAAGGGGTTGTTGAACATAAATTTTGTAGTATATATTAGATATCAATCAATAAACACGCACGTTATTACTGAAGTCAATGTTCGTGGCATAATCTTTTATAGAAAATTCGTGACATGCAACTTTTCTTTCGGCCATAATTTTTCTTCTTTCATGTATCATTGAAAGATGCCATAAAATCGATATAGCTTAAAGAGAAATTAGGAACCCCATCATGTTACGTCAATATTTTTTTGCTAACGTGTGACTGATAGATCGCTAGCACAGTACATCTTCATCTAATGACAATATCAAAGTGTATAAACTCGTGCCTCTACTAACTTCTATTACGTACATTGCTAGGTTTCGGTTACAGCTTTTTGAATGGCAATTGATATGCAAGTTTGTATGTTATGCACCACATGTACTTGTTTTATGTTGTTTAGGGCAGGAAAACCTTGAGCTTTTACAACTACTACCCTTGACCTTTCAGTATCTACAATAGCTATTATCATTCCCTTGTGTACAATTTTTCCAACTCATTTGAAATGTGCACGTTGTGACAGTGCTTAACATATTGAAGCTTTATTATACACTCTAGCCTTCTATAATTCCTTATTATGCAGTTCATCTACGTCTACGTCGTTTGATTTGCAATTTTAATGAGGTTTAACGTTTATTGGCAACACAAGATTGCTTAGGTTGTCAGTGTTTCCTGTTTATCAATTACGTGAGACATACTTCTGGTTAAAGTTGCTGCCAATGTGTAAATGAGAAACCGAAAGACTTCCCTTTATTTCATATACTAAAGGAAAAGACATTTTTCAATGTGGTTTTTTAACAATAATCTCTTAAAACCAATAAAATTGTAAATAAGCCCCGTTGGCAACTGGATGGCCGATTCATGCCCGCCAATTCAGTGTTCAATATTGATACTTATGTACAGTACGGTGGTGAAGTGATTTAATGATTTTAACAAAATAGGCTGAATTGGTATTCATGAAACCTTTGACTCTTTAGTGTGTGGTGAATAGTTCAGTACGTATCTTGATACTGCATTTAGTCGGTAACGTGATTTATTACATTTCTAAAAAATTATTTTCGGTGCCTACTAAAAGGCATTAGTTTTGACGGGAGCTTTGAGTATAAAACGTAAAATAGAGATAAAACCGACAGAATACGCCATTAGCACGTTGAAGTACGGTATATCCATTATTGTAGACGATATCAAATAATGTTCTAGGCAGCCTCAAACTTCACCTTATAAAATTATTTTCGTATTTGCAGAGTGTTACATATTATCGGAGTGAACCAAATACACTTTTTTTAAATGATACACCTTATATATTATTACAAATTTAGATTAAGCTCATCTCCTTCATACTTCCAATATAGGGTTTCATTACGTTATACAGGGTATTTCAAAAGTTATGGTTAATTGTATACGAAAATCGTTCTCATTTCAACGTCCTGCATACTCTGGACAACAACCTGACATTAACTTTTTGCAGGCGTAACTTTTGACATTGGTCTAGTTTTTAGAGAAAGTGCTATTTTTATAAAAATGCAACAATTTAATATAGGGCGAGAGAAAACTCGAACACATAATTTTCTCATTTTTTCTCATTAATCACCCCGAACTTTTTTTAAAAGGGAAAATACACTTTATGTTCTTTCATATCTATTAAACACCCCTTACAGCTAAAATCATTAATTTCTGAAATATTTTCAATTTAATAACAGAATGCGATTTTTTTTTTAAATTTCTAGTATTAATAGCCGTGGATAAATGACAGATGGTATTATTCAGTAATAATTAGTAATTTGTCATTTAACAGACTTCATTAAATGTAAATGTAAATGTAGTATTTATTAATTTGAAAAACTTAAATACTATTTGAAATGAACTTTCCCATTGGAGAATTGACAGATATGGGTACAGAGAGTATGTAAGAAAAATTATTTATTAAGGCAAAGAGTTTACAAAGATACAGCCCGAGAAAACAACTTGGAAAGGTTAGTAGATCGTGTTAATCGTACGAGTTCAGTAGTTTATGAAAAAGAGGAAATTACAAAGCTGTAGTTAACAAGGAAAACGAATTTAACGTGTTGCTTGAAGTTACGCAAAATTCTCATGTTAGTTCAGGTGAAATCTCGGGCCAGCAGGATATTAGTAACACATTAGCCCGAATTCATTTTCGGTACAAGCTCTTGGAATCGATCATCAGTAGGCTTGATCTCAATAAGGCGACTGGCCCAGACAGTATCCCAGCTATTGTCTTAAAGAAATGTTCCCCCGAACTAGTACCAATCCTATCTAAGCTACGATCTCTATATCTTCTGGGGAATTCCCTTCATCATGGAAGTTAGCAAATGTTCAACCTATTCCCAAAAAAGGCCGATCCCTCAGATTACTGACCAATTGCCATCACTTCCATTTTGTCTAAAATCATGGAAAAGGCCATCAATCAGCAACTGCTCACGTTCCTTGAAACTAACAAACTCCTTAGTGACCACCAATATGGGTTTAGGAAAAGTCGTTCAACAGGCGATCTTCTTTCATATGGGACCGAAGTTTGGAACAATACAGTAGAGCAGTCCAGTGAAACAGTTCTAGTCGCTTTAGATATCTCAAAGGCATTTGACCATGTTTGGCATAAGTGTTTACTTGCCAAACTCACCTCGTTTGGGTTAAATGATACGCTCATCAACTGGGTTTCTAGTTTCCTTGATAAAAGACGAATACGTGTCGTAGTTGATGGCTTTTTTTCAAAAGAAGTTAGCATTAACGCGGGCGTACCACAGGGATCCGTTACAGCGCCTACACTTTTTCTGCTGTACATAAACAACCTCATTTTTTCAACAACTAACCCCATCCATTGCTTTGCTGACGATAGCACTCTTCACGGTAGTTCATCTCAGTCTACTCATAGTGATAATCCACCTTCTATGCCAAATCAGGAAATTAAAGCTGAAATGGCAAATTCAATCAACAAAGACATTCAACGTATTCTCGAATGGGGAAGCAATAATCTAGTTAAATTTAATGCTAACAAAACTCAGTGTTGCTTTATGTCCGCCAAAAAATATCGATCATTTCCTGTTGTAAGTATGAATGGCCCAGTTCTTAAGTTTTCAGACTCTATTACTCTGTTGGGTATGACTGTATCTTCAAATCTCTCATGGGTTGACCATCTTCTGTCAGCTACCAAAACAGCTGCTCGTAAAATAGGCTTTTTGTTCAGATCTAAGCAGTACTTTACCTCTCGACAACTCTTCTGCTGTATAAGGCCCAAATTCGGCCTCATCTGGAATATAATTCTCACCTTTGGTTAGTGCTCAATACGCTCTGATATCGTTGATCGTATTCAAAAGAAGCGATTACTTATAAATGACCCGTCCTTAACTTCTCACATACAGTCCCTTGAGCATAGAAGGATGGTTTCAGTTCTTTCTTTGTATTATCGTTATTACAAGGCTATTGTGCTGATGAATTACATTCTTTGATACCATCTCCGTATCTTTGCGAGAAACACTCAGTTCGCTCATTCACATCATCAGTATGCAGTACAAATCTCCACTTGTCGTACCAAACGGGCGCAATCACATTTTCTACAGCTCTAAACTCTGGAATGATCTCCCTAGTTCCTGTTTTCTCTCACTTATGATATGAGAAAATTTAAGGTAGCTGTTCATAGGCATGTATTGGCAATTCATTATCCCTCTATCTATCCTCCTAATGTTCCTGAGTGCTTTAGCACGATAGGCCTTATTTAGCCTGTTCAGGTCCACAATCATAAAAAAAAGAATACCGCGTAAAAACAAGATGCATTCATGCCATATTCAGTGGCACTTGAAGGTGTTGTTGTGAATGGGCTGAACAACAAATCCGTAATTAGGCGATTTCTTTAATTTTGTCCTTTTCGGAGACGAATCCACGTTTCATAAAAATGAATCGTGATTAACCATAATTTCCATTATTATTAAACTGGAGCAGATATGATGTGTACTACCCTTTTGTCTAAGGATTGAACTCAAAGAGGTAAAAATTTTTGCAGTAACAATGAGTTATAGAGAACTAATAAAAAATTACTTATTCTATGCCACAGTAGTACGGAGTAAAGAAACCAATCATAAATACATATTTGTATGAAAAATACCAGATGTGATTCGTCCTTGTAATGAACCCCTTTCTATAACAAATCCTAATGTAAGCATTGTCATAGGAACTGTTTTATTAGCTAAAATGATAAAAATAAATGACTAGATCGAATCCGTAATCCAAAGAAAGAAAAAGAAAAGAAATAAATAAAATAAAGAAATAACTGGCTCTAATTTGTAATCGAAGTTCTAAATGAAAGTAATTAAATAATTTCTTATCCGAAATAAATGATAGCAAATCGCGTTAGAGAACAATTTGATCTAAATACAGGTAGAAAGGTACTGAATAAATTTTATCGGTTTGAATACTATTAATAAACAAAAATAATAATAATCTAAACAGTACAATTTTGTCAAATATAAACATACAAAGGATGTGACTATGTGAACATTTTTTTTCTCATTGTTTTCAAATTTGAAGGTTCATCCAATTTTTATTCCTGGTACTGTATGTGATTCTATGTTTAATTACAACAGTGTGTTGCATATTGTCTTATACAATATTTTTCCTTGACTGCAAATTCAAAATTTAAGCTAACTTTTACCTTTGCTGCTATGTTTTAACTTAATTGTAATTAATTAATCCTAAAAGTATGCAGTTAATGCCTGGAGAGCTAACAGGGACAGTATCGTTAATTATTGTTATCCTTCAATTCAATCATTTGGTCGCAAATAAATAACAGCATTCGGTGACAGGCGCGAGACAGGAATCGCGTAGGGAGCAATCTGATATAAACTTGATGTGATATAAGGGTATGCAAGTGAAAAATGTATTTGTATATCTGTAAATTTAGATATCTATACAGTAAGTATACACTATTATCTATATCTTTCATGCCTCTTTCTATATTTCTACTTCTGACTTCCTTACATATCGAGACAGTAGACAAATAACTGTCCGGTAGTACGACTATACCGTTAGTAGGGAATGCTACATCGTCCGGGTCACAATTTGGCCAGTAACTGGTCTACTCGGTTTCATATTACTCAAGAGAACAATACAATTGCCTCAGATCGACCTGGCTACAAGGACGGTCAAGGCCGAAACATGCAGGCCCTGTTGCTGACGACTGTGTAAGGAATGAATGACGAGTAGGTAAATGGAATGTTAGAGGTATGCATGGTAAAGAATTTGAAATTGCGAATGTAATGTACGAAAGGCACCTTGATATTCTGTGTGTATCGGAGACAAAGCGCAAAGGAAAGGATGTCTTGGAGATGGAGGATGGCAGCCTAGCACTATGGGCGGGAGTTGAAACTGAAGTACATGGCGCAAAAGGAGTTGGGGTGATCGTAAGTGAAAGAGCGAAAAGATGTGTTAAACTGGCATCTCCCCGAGTACTACAATTAAAGTAGAGTTTCTAAGAATTGCATGTTATGTACCTTTGAATGGAGAAAGAAACCAGCAGCGTGAGAACTTCTGGAAAAAGTAGAGAACGTGTTGAACGTATGTAATCCAAACGAAAGGGTGATGATAGTGGAGGATATGAACGGATGGGTAGGTGTACAAGAGAACATACTGAACGCGTTCTAGGAAATTTTGGAGAACAAAGAGTCAATGAGAATGGTGAATGCCTGGTGAACATCTGTGTGGAGAGAAGCCTGTTTGTATCCAACACGTGGTTTCAACATAAAATGTGCATATGTATACATTGCAAAGAGGTGAATCTAAAAGTATGATAGACTTGATAGTGTATGATGAACGGCTTGGAAACCTGGCGAAAGACACAAAAGTAAGGCGCGGATCGGAGGGTGGATCGGACCACTTTTTGGTTATATTGAGAGCGTGTTTAGGGCAAAAGTGGATCTGGAGAAGGAAAGCAAACGTAGTGCGAACGTCCAGAATTAGGGTAGACAAATTAGTGGATAATGGTGCGGGAATGAAATACGCAGATACTGTGAGTAAAGAGTTGAGTGTGGAACGAAAAAATAAAAGACACTGACGTTGAAAGTGTATGGATAAGCGTGAAGTGTTGGAAGAATTCTGATTGATAGAGTACGAGAAATTACACAAAGATTTGGGATATGCAGGGTAGCTTCATGCCAGGAGAGGATGTGTCGATCAGATGGTTGCTCTCCAGCACGTGATCGAACAGTGTTTAAGGGTAAAAAGGAAGCTGCACTGTGCGTTTTTAGATCTGGAGAAAGCATACGACAGAATGAATAGAGAGAAGCTGTGTGAAATATTAAATGAATACGGCGTAAATAAAGGTCTAATAAATGGAATAAAGGCAGTATACAACGGTAGCGGGCATGTGTTGGGTGAGAGGAGGTGTGAGTGAATACTTTAATATTGAGCAAGGAGTGCGACAAGGCTGTGCGATGTCACCGTGGTTGTTCAATGTATACATGGATGAATGTGTTAGACAAACATGTACCGATACAAATGGTGTAATGGTTTATGACTTAAATGTACGACTGGTGTATGCAGATTACACAGTCTTATTAAGTGACGGTGTGGATGAGCTACAAATTACTTTGAGGAAGTTTGATACAGTCCGTGAGAGCATGGATCTAAAGGTAAACATGAACAAAACTAAGATTGTGGTGTTCAATCGGGAAAGTGGAAAGGAAAGTAGAGTATTTACTCTACAAAATGAAATTGTGGACCAAGTGGACGAGCTGCTATATCTGGGTAGAATGTTTACTGCAGATGGTGCAATGGAGGGAGAAATTAGACGAAATTTCAATGCTGGAAGAAAAGTGATTTGAAGTATGTGGACGATAATGAGAAACGAAAGCATGAGTCTAGTAGCAAAACGAGCATTCTATAATGGCGTGTGTGTCCCATCAGTACTGTATGGAAGTGAGACATGGGTATGTCAAAAAAAAGAACGAAAGAAAAATAAATGTCGTGGGTGTGAGATTCCTGAGAAGCGCATGTGGTAAAACAAGAAGGGACAACATAAAGAATGAAAGCATAATGACGGAGTGTGGCGAGAAAAAGACGATGATGGATAGGTATAAAAGTAGTACATTACGTTGGTTTGGTCACATTTAGAGAATGAACAACGCAAGATTAACGAAGCAAATATATGTGGGCGAGGTTAGAGGAGAGGCCGGGTCTGATAGGCCGCGTAAAACTTGGCTGAATGTACTAGATTTTATGATAAGGGAAAGAAAGATAAGGAGTTTTAAAGATAAAAGGGCATTTCAGAGACAATGTATGAACCTTGCGGAAGCTAGGGAGGTATGAGGAGATAGGAAATCATGAAGAAAGATTGTGAATGAAAAAGAAATAAAAACGTCTTATAACAACTCATAGTCAAACTAAGCAGTCTTTGAATATTTCGAGTGGTATAGTTGGAGGCCACGTAATTGTACCACGCTTTTCCAATGGAATAGTGAATGGTCTGGTTTATTTGGACTTTTTACAAAATCGTTTACCATTACTGTTGGCAAACGTTCCTCATAACATTCGTCGAATAATGTAGTTGTTACACGATGGAGCCGCGGTACATCAGATCTATTAATACCCATTTCCTGACGGGTGGGAAGAGGAGAACATTGCATGACCAGCTCGTTCACCAGAGTTAACTAAAATTGATTTCTTCATGCGTGGTTACGTGAAAAAAGATGATATGAAGAACAGAATAAGAGAAGCATTCAGAGTTTTAATGTAAAAATGTTAAGAAATGTAAGTCGATCATTTGAAGATTGACTTCTATGCTGTATTGATGTTTTACGGGTCATTTTGTAATTTGTTATGAAATTAATTAATTTTATAAGACTTTTGACTTAACTGCTTTTTAATTTTTTATAACTATTTGTCGCACTGTCATTTGTTCACCGCTAACTTGTTATAATAGAATTTTTTACAAAAAATCCATTTTGTTATTAAATTGAAAATATCTCAGAAATTATTGGCATTAGCTGTAGCGAGTGCTTAATATTTATGAAAGGACAAAGTATATTTTCACTCTTTTAAAAAAATACGGGGTGATTCATTTGAACACATAAAAAAATCATATGTTCGTGTTTTATCTCGTCCTATATTAAATTTTTGCAATATTATAAAACTAAACTGGACCAATGTCAAAGTTATTCTTGCAAAAAGTTAATATCAGGTTATTCCGTTTATATGCAGGACGCTGAATTGAGAATGATTTTCGAATATAATTGACCACAATTTTTGAAATACACTGTATAACGTAATGACACCTTATACTAGAAGTATGGGAGAGATGAGTCTAATCTAAATTTTTAATAATATATAGGGTGTCCCATTTAAACAAAGTACCTTTTGTTCACTCTGGTAATATGTAACACCCTGTAAATACAGTAATACTTTTGTAATGTGAAGTTTGAAGTTGCCTATAACTTTTGCAAATAACTTTATTTGATATCGTATGTAATATCGGATATATGGTACCTCCACGCATTAATGGCGCACCCTCTATGAGTATGTTTAGTTGCATAAAAACAACGCAAGATTTTATTGTTGAGAATAAATAAGTCTTTTGTGTGTTAAATGTAACGTGATCACATTGACTGGTACAAATAAATAATAAATCCTCGTCTAGCTCAGCCAGTCTTTAAGAGTCACTAGTTTTTTTTAAACAGCCCCTAACCACAAAAAGGGGGAACGTCACGAAGCAAATATATAACACAAATTTGTAAGGGAACACACATAGGTAAACAAACAAATAGGTAACACAGTGCTGCGAAACCCAATTATTTTTTTGCACTTCGTGGATTAAAGTACTATTTGGTTCCCCCATTTCAGGGACTAAAGTGTTACTTTTAATTTCTAGGCATCAAAAAATAATTTAATCTTGTCATGGCATTGAAATATCTGGGATTTTAAAAATAATTCATAAATTTCATTAGCCTTGAATAGTGTAGCTTCTTTGTCAAAGTGACCTTTCTAATAATTTAAATTTATCATTGATGTAATATTTTAATTTTCAGAAAATAATATAATTATTTATATTATTACTCCACGAAGTACAAGAAATAGTGTAGATACTACGGGATTGAAGCTTCTTAATCCCTTGAATAGTTGTTGGTCTCGGGCTAAATCCATTCTTATCTAATATACTATTATCGGTTAAAATCAAAACTTTAATTCAACGATTTTAACTTAACTATTAACAAAACCTAGTCATATTTTTGCACGTGAAGGAAATAATCAGTAGTTCCCCAAACTGTAACTGCTCGCCAAAAGTTTGGTAAGAGAAACAAAAAGATACTATAGTAGTAACTATTTCAGGTCAAAAGTAGTGACAATAAATATAAATAAAAAAATTTAAGGTCTAGTTACAATAACCAATTATCATGCGGTTATTTAAAAGAAGGAAGAGCTGCAGTTTAACTAGATGTTAACTACCCTAAGCCACAAGTATATAATTATTCCAATATATAACAGTATATAACAAAAAAAATGTAGTAGGTAGTAGCAGTATTAGTATGCTTACATGCCCTTAATAAATCTGAAGGTTGAATTAGTATTAGTGTAAACCCCTAGTGAGCTACGTTTACCTTTGCTATACTTTCCGCAGTTATAGCGTGACATCGAAACTTGGACGTGAGTTCTTTTGATTGCTACCTGGCGTTTTACATTGATGAATAAACAAGAAAGCGATTAGTACATATATTCGCTATTCGCCTCTAACTTATCAATTCTAAATATTCACACTTACTCTAAACTAAGATGATAACCGAAAAAAAAATTAACCTAAATTTCAAACATACAGATATTCTATGAAAATGTAAACTTTCACCATTATCACACATTATAAAATACTTACCTTTTTTGGGTTTTTTAACGGTGTATTTTAAATTATACAATCTAAACGTTTCGATAACACTTACAGTTATTTTCGTCGGTAGTAATATCTGTTAAAAATTGTTAAAGATGTAAACAATTTTGTCAGAGTTGAAAAATTAAAACATTTAATTTTGTCAGAGTTGAAAAATTAAAACATTTAATTTTTCAGCTCTGACAAAATTGTTTACAACCAACATCTTCGTCAGTAGTAATATAACTACTGACGAAGATAACTGTAAGTGTTATCCAAACGTTTAGATTATATAATTTAAAATACACCATTAAAAAAAACCCAAAAAAGATAAGAATTTTATTATACAGATATTTTATTTAATAAACGAGCGCTCCTTGATACGGGTACTTCAGGCGGCTTCCAACCCACGCGGACACTCAACTCTGCTCTCCTTACAGTGGTTGGGAAAAATACAGGTAACATCCACACAAGGATAAACTAACTCTGAATATTCCAGAATTTATGTATGAGTTGTAGTGGCCCGAATAATAGGATTAAATGTTTACTCTTAAGAATATTCGACAACGCTTTATCGCTTGTTGAAATATTTTCAAGTAGCTAAATGTAACAAGGGATTCGAATCAAAGGTAAATCCATCCTACATGTGCAATTTAAAGTAGATTCAAATATTATATAACTCCATTAATTTGTTTGTGAAATTATAGTAATTTTGTTATTTTAATATTAAAATTAAAACGTAAGTAATTTTAAACATGACAATACATAGCACAAGCTTTATAAAGCAGCTTCGAGGTACTTTTTGATCGTTTGACACGAGCAATTTACATCGTTGCTCGTATTTATTTAAACTTTGAACCGCTTAGATTAAATGGAGTTCGTGGATGTTCGTAGTTTTCAAACTCTTAATATCCACGTGGGTTTGTATGCCTTCACAATAGACTAAAGTAGATTATTGAAAAAAATGAAGCATATAGCTGTTCTCTAAAACTTACCTTAAATGATAAAGTCAAATTAAAGAGAGCAGGAAAGGCATATTTGTAACAACAGGTACGCTATTGCAGCACTACTCCAGCTGCTTACTCTACTTATTTATTAATTATATTAATTATTGGGCACCGGATTTATAGCTAAATTGTCAAAGACGGGGTAATTCGTGTATTTAATTGGTTACCTTTTGTTTCACATCAACTGATAAACGTCATAGAATGGTTTTGGATGTGTATATTATCATAATATGTATAATTCTAAATAAATATTCCAACTTAGTATACATATATACTGACTTCCATAAAAATTGCAACACCTACAATTTATTGAACGATTTTATTGAAACTTTCGTGAACGATGTCTTTCATTAGAACAAACAAACGATTAAAATTTGAAAACAAAAGAACAAAAACTAAAAATGTTTTTTTCAATAATGAGTTGCTCCGCCACGATTTGTAATGCACTCATTTAGACGGCGTGGCATGATATCAATCAATTGATCTATAGCTGCCTGTGGTATATCAACCCAACCTTCTTGAATCCGTAGGCGGAGATCGTGTAAGTTATCTGGAGGGTGTAGTAAATTACCCAATTTCGCCTACCGACCTCATCCCATACATGTTCAATAGGCGACAAATCAAGCGACCGAGCAGGCCATGGGAGGACGGCAATGTTAGCTTCTTCCAAAAAACGTGTTGCAGCCCTTGCCGTACGAGGACACGCATTACCCCGTTGGAAAATGGGATTTTCCAGCCCCTGAAGATATGAAAGCGCAACGGGTTCTAGCACATTGCAATATAACCAGCGGCGTTTAAGTTGCCATCAATGAAGACAAAGGGTGGTCTGCTACCGTAACATATTGCACCCCATATCACCACTCCTTGTGTGAGGGTTGTGTTGCGTTCCACAAAAAATGTTGGATTTTACGTTTTCCGTGCATCCGTCTGACCCTCCTACGACCATCGTTGGACAACCAGCGAAATCGGACTCGTCACTAAACACAATTCGATGCCATTCTTGCGCCCAATTCGATCTTTCGTTGCTCAATTCTACATTCTAGCCTGCCTAGACGGTGAAGTGGTGTAAGACGAAGACATAAAATTGGACGATGTGAACGCAGCCCATAAGACTTTATCCGGCGATAAACAGGTGACATTGATAATCTGTGTCCTACACCTCTCATCCAATCATTTGCAATGATCGAGCTGTTGAAAATCTGTCTCTTGTGGCCAAAAGGCTTAAGCGACGTTCTTCGCGATCTGTAGTCTTGCGGGGACGTCCAGATCCATGGCGACGTAGTTGCACACCCCTCCTCGGACCATTTGCATCAATATCTCAATACCGTGGTAACATTTCGGTTTACACGAAGAGCAATTTCTCTTAGCGAAAGCCCGGTCTCTCTCATGCCAATAATACGGCCAAGTTCAAAATCAGTGAAAAATATTGATGTTGACGTACTCTAGGCAATGTTCCTAAGTTCAGAACGAAATTGTGAACAAACAATTTGCAAAATTGACAGTTAATTACACACTGATTGGTTTATTTCTTCAAATTTATTGTTACTAAGTGCAAAGGAAAAAACACTACTAGCTAGATTTATTTTAATCATTTGTTTGTTCTAATGAAAGACATCGTTGACGAAAATTTCAATAAAATCGTTCAACAAATTCTAGGAAGCCAGTATATCCTTATCCTTCACTTAACTAACTATAAGTAGTCAAAAACATAACTAAAAACTCAAAAATATGACCATAGGTAGAAGTAACACGCTTGTTATTAATCCAATGGCTTCGTCGACGGCTCTTCAACAGCTTCTGGAGAGAAGGGCGGCCTGGGAACAGGTTTATGTATAAAACCAGGTATACAAAATGTTAGTATTTCTATAAAATCCATAATTTTAAACTTAAATATTAGTTTTATATCCTTCGGTTTTTAATATCTTTCAAAGTATTTTAAATTATAGGGCTACTTTAACGGGAAAACTTACTTCTAATATTTACATGGTCCTTTACGCTAACAAATATTATTAACAACTTAAGGAAATACGGAAGGTCGTTATAGTTATTATTTACTACTTTGTTAGCCTAAAAATGCTAACGCGTTGGTAGTTTTTAGAGGGTATTATTTTCAATAATCCTGTTTTCAATATGGAGGAAAAATTTGGTTGCGTTTTTAATAAAAGACCGTTTACAACTTTTTGGGATTTTGCATAACTGTATATTTCATGTGCACCTGAACAATTGGATTTGATGAAGAAAAAAGGCTTACATTTAAAATGTAAATTACTTGGGGGCTTTCCTTAACAAGTAGAGTCAGACTTAATTTAACCAGGTGTTAGGCTTCCGGAATATGTACAAGACAGGTTCTTTGATATTCCTTTATTGGCAAGGTCAAAGATTTAATTACAACCTTATGGTTAATTGTAACACTCTAAAGATGTTTCCACATAGGGTTTGTAACGAGTTTAAATTGATTAATTGGGAAACTTTAATTGCGTTTAAGCGGATGATCACCATATATGGGGTAAACAGAAAAATTTACATTGTTATTTACATAAATTCTATCATATCTAAGTGATGTTGGAATCTTTAAGAATTATTTGAAGCTGGAGAACATTTTATGTTTACTACTGGTCAATCTGACTTGATAATACTGGGTTTTAATTAGTTTAGGTGATAGAGCACTTAATTTTCTACCAGGAAACTACGTGATGTAGTTACTTGTTTGAATTAATATTATAAACTGCGGAAAAAGGGTTTTCTGGCTGGACTTATTTGATGGAAAATAACTGTGACAGTCAGACCTGGGTGGTTTCAAACACAATTCTATGCACTTACCTGTGCCGGCGTATAATATGAGTATAAGTGTTATAATTTAGGATATTTAATCGACAGGGCAACGGCCCATGCAGTTACTAGGGACGCTCTGGAACGGTCGGTAGATGAGGCTGTTATGCCTATCTGTCCGAGAGTTGAAGAAAGCAACACCATCGCAAATGGCTTGGCGGTTAATTTCTCCTATTGTTTGTGTAAGTAGTATAAACAATGTTTTTAACGTACGTGCGTTGAACGACAGAATGGAAGCTGGTGTGGATGGTATTAGTATCCACGAGAACTCCTGAACTATAACAAGCACGTACTTGAAATTTTGAATTTAAGCTTCATTTCATTTCTCCGGGAGTTGATTAGATTTTTGGAGAAGTGAGGTTTATTAGAGGCAGTTTCGGGTTTGTATGAAATATTTCTGATTTAGATTTAGATTTTAAACATATCAATTAATTATGTTCTGTGCATTTTTTGATACGAGACTGAATTTGGCGACAAAAAATCCCAATGTGTAATTAATGTTTGTTTAAAATTTTTCCATATTTGAATACCGATTAATTTTATAAATATGCGTGAAGCCATATTTTAAAAGATTAATTTAATTTGACATAGCTTTTCTTTATAAAATATTTTAATACGAAGCCAAAATGTATTAGAAATTAATTAAATTATTTAATTATCGACATTTTTATAGAAGTGGGCGGCTTTGGAATTTTATTTTAAAGTTGGCATCTAGTTGTCTCTTAATCTCTAACATGAAATTTTAAACGTCTATCTGACATAGATTATTGTTGTTTTTACAATGTTGAAACTAAACACTTTTTTACTTTGTGTGAATACTAGGCTGGTGATTTTAATGTTAGGAAAATTTTTTGAAATATTGGAAAGCTCAAGATAGACTAAGTTGTATATAAGAACTCTAAAAGTATTTATTATTCACAAAAAATGGAAATAATGCATTTATACTACTAATAATTCGGATTTTGTAATTGAATATCCAACCTGTCAAACTCAATTTTCGGAGCAGAATCTGAAAGGAATGGCGATATTATTGCTGTCTAACAACGGAATTTAGCCTGTTCTGAATACTTTGAAGTCTCAGTGATCTCTAGCGTGCTAAGCACCCAAAATTTATGGTGCGCAACTACGTTAGTGTAGTAAATATGCTTTTCTCTTCACAGTCAAGGCTACACATCTATGTATGTATGTATGCATGTATATATATATATATATATATATATATATATATATATATATATATATATATATATATATAATATGTATGCACACAGTGCTGCAATGAAATTCCGGGACGGAAACTATAAAAATGAAAACGAAACATTTTCTTTCAAATTTCTCTTTTTCTTTATTCAAAGTTTTTCATTCTGATTCAATGCACTTACTACAGTGACTCAATAGTAATTTAAATGTCTTTTCAAGCTCATTTTTCGGTATTGCGTCCAAGGTGCGCGTCGAAGTTCTTTGGATGGTCTCAGTGTCACAAAAACACGTCCTTTCATTTTTGGGAATAGTGCGAAGTCAAATGGTTATAAATCAGATGAATACGGTGAATGTTTCATCACACAGACTTAATTTCGTGCCAAAAATTGACAAACAACCAATTAGGAGAATTATCGTGTAACAGACACCAGTCGCGATATTCTGGTTGAATTCAACGAATTCTGCCCAACAAATGTGCAATCGAAGAAAACTATGAACATGGTCTTGATTTTTGATGGAACTGTTCTTGTCTTTTTGGCTTGAGGAGATGATTTCGACTTCCATTCGGCACTTGGACGCTTTGTTCTCGGTTCACGGTTCATACTAAAGCAGTGTTTCGTCACCAGTGACAATTGATTTTAGGAAGGTTGGGCTGTTATTTGCTGCTTGTAAGATCTCTCTGGAATGTTGCACTCTCATCAATTTTTGCTTTTCGGTTACTGTGTGTGGAACAAATTTAGCACAGACCTTTGTTTCGCCCAAATGCTTCAGAATTTGACGAATAGTTTCTTTGTTTTTGAGACTTTAACGTCTCTTCCATCATTCTTAGTGCCGCATTGCGATCGTTGGAAATTCTTGCACTTTTCGAATGGACTGTGCTGTTCAAATTGATGTGGCATTCTCACTCTTTCGTGGTCCTCCAACGATTGTCTGCCTCGCAAAAGTCCTATACACTTTTTACATCATTTTGACCGTTATCGTGGCTGTTGTGTCAAGTTTTGCGTGAAATTTAATAACAGCCGCGTAACAAATTGGACTGATGAACAAAATGCCATAAAAGTGTGTGTCAACCAATTTCAATTAAAGTTTTAGGTTACGTTCACAACAGCCCAACCTTCATAATGAGATACAGTCTCAATAGATGTCGCTTTTGGTTGCTAAGATATAGCTTCAGTTTCGGAATTTAATTGCATTTGGCCGCATAGCTTAGAATCCTAAATATTTTTTGATACCTCCGAACAATATTCACCCTAACGTCAAATTTATTATGGAAATAGAATCCAACAATTCCATATTATTCCTTTTGCTTAGATTTATTCTAATCTAGTATTTACATATTTATAATTATAATAAAGCAGTAAGAATCTAGTAGCACTTTTTTAATACTCAAATATATCTTGGACGCGTTTATAGGTTTCAAGACCAACTATAGCAAAAGGTTAAATTAACGTAACATTCATTTTTGAGGTTAATATTGCAAAAGAAGTGCCACACAATATGTATACTTTTTGTAAGCTGAGAATAAGTATATGAATGTAAATTGGGGAACCAAAAACGTTAGTCAGACGCCAAAAAAATTAAAATAAAACTCTTCATCTCACTTTCAGAAAACATATTATTAAATTAATAAAACTAAAAAGATACTCACGAAAGAAACTTGGTAAGAGTGCTGGACCAATATGGACTTATAGATAATAAAAACACCAAACAAATTACTTCAACGATTAAGAATAATAATCCAAAAATAAACTCTTGGATTATATAATAAGAAAATATACAGGGTGTTCCATTTAATAAAACAAAACTTTCATTTATTGCGAAGAAACTGACTTATTCTGTGAAAAACTATGCAGCCACTAAATTCTACGGAAAATTCTGTTCAAAACCCACTTTTCATCATTTCGATAACGTACAAGGCAAAGCAATTAGGAGGGGTACTTAAAATGTGCACATTTTGAATTTCGCCCTGTACCTCAAATACTAATAGGACTATGATAATTCTGTTTGTGACATTTTTTGTTTCACGAAAAAGTAGAACAGGTGGCTAAAATCGCATCTTTCTATCTTTGCTCGCAAACGAGATACCTTGCAATTTTAACCAAAATCGGATACAGTGTACAGTAGGCTTTATAGGTGGTCAGATATGTGTATATGTGACGTCAAATTCAATTAATAATAACCTTTTATATGAAATATGATATGCTAACTTTGCAAATATATTTACTTATTGTAACTATGACCAACTTAATGTTTTGTAATTGCACCAAAAGTATTAACCAATTTTCCCAAGAGTTGAATTAATTGAACAATACTAACGAAATATAAATTTAATAAATAACTCGTTTTCATCAATGTACAGAAATTAATATACTTAGCCTTTTTTGGTTTTGAATGGTATATTTTCGTATTTATGTTTTACACAAATCTAAGCGTTTTCACTTTTTCATGTTTCATAAATTTGATTCAAATCTTAAAACAATTCTAAAAGATTTTGCTACTACTGAGGACGATAACTCTAAGGGTTAACGAAACGTTTAGATTTGTGTAAGACATAAATACAAAAATATAC
The DNA here is from genome assembly GCA_036346205.1 of Vesta saturnalis. NCBI lineage: Eukaryota > Metazoa > Arthropoda > Insecta > Coleoptera > Lampyridae > Vesta > Vesta saturnalis. The sequence continues at coordinate 1,160,475 of JARFJB010001273.1, forward strand.
CATTAAAAACACAAAAATAATTATGTGTAATAATGGTGAAAGTTCACATTTTCATATGTACAGAAATTAACTTAAATTGTAACCTTTTTACAATAAACAAACAGAAAAAGTTACAACTATAACTTTTTAAAATTAACGTTTTAAGGTTAGTCCTCTGAAAACAAATTGCTTTGCTGTAGGTAGTCACTTTAATAAAATAAGTAATTGTAAGTAGCTTAATACATGTATTTAAAAATATATTGCGTCATGTCATTGACGTAAACTACCGATGTATTTGTTCAGAGTCAAGCTACATGTTGTAAATATAAAAAAATGTACTACATTAGCTCTGTACAATTATATCAAAATGGGTTTCTATATTCCATAAACTCTAACGCTTTTACGTTCGGGCGGACAGGCCGTTGCTACAAGGACTATTTAGTATTTGCGGCGCGATAAACCGCGTAGGAGCGGTTCCGGCAACATCAGGTTTCTCAGGCGCCAATCTAGGTAACGGCGATCTAGAGGCCTATATTCCTCTTCGCCGGGAATAGAAGACAAAAGCTAGCCGAGTGAAGACGTCGGTTTACCAGGGGTCTTCGAAGAATTGCAGTGGTGGCGGTGCTTAGGACTTCTGTCTTTGTTGAGTTGGAAATGTGCGGTCCCGGTCGTATGAATTCCAACAAAAAAAAATTGTTCGTTGCACAGGGGTCGAAAGCAATTGTTGTGTTAGCCGGATAATAACAAAATCCAGTATATGAATGTAAATTAGGGAACCAAAAACGTTAGTCAGACGCCAAAAAAATTAAAATAAAACTCTTGATCTCACTTTCAGAAAACAAATTATTATCGCCGGTAAATAGAATAAATTAAATTAATACAACTAAAAAGATACTCATGAAAGAAACATGGCAAGAGACAAAAAATGGGTAATTACGGTGCTGGACAAATCTGATAATAAAGACACCAAAAAATTACTCCAACGATTAAGAATAATAATCCAAAAATAAACTCTTGGATTATAATTGTTTGGCCAACGATGGCATAAAATTCGTAATAAAAAATAAAAACTAATAAAAGAAATCTTATTTGTGGAAAGAGGCGATCACATATAAACTGGTTATTACAAAAAGAAATTATCGCAAGAGGATAATGTTGCGCTAGAAAAAATCCTAATTATAAAATTTAAAGAAAACATAAGAATATAACAGTAGTTATGGAAATGCTCAAATTAAAGTGCTCTTATACACAACCGTTTACCAACAAAACGGTTGTACAAAGAAATCCAAGGATTTAAATGAACCATTTATCTTTACGACAATAATAATTATAAAAAAAAAAATGGGTAGTAAAAGGAAATTGGTAGTGATACAAAAAATTAAGTGGCAGCAAATATAACACAATAAACAATTGTACGATCAGTTAATCGTTCAGAAACTTTTCTAATGGTAAAATTAATTATCAGTTCTAGTTATGGAAAATTCAGTTACAATTTTATAAAATAGACGTCGGAACAATATCAAATTCATAAGCTGTCGACTAACGGATCAAGGGAGAGTCAGTTATGTAAAGACAAGAAGGCTTCAGTTTCAAATTAATTACTTAATGGGAATAATTTAGTAACAAATAATAATCAACGGTTGACATTCGTAGATTTGTTAACGCCGACTTAGACTTAGACTAGCATCAAATCTGAATTGTAATTAAAAATTATTATTACTTTTATTAAAATACATAAATAAAAAGTTTACCTCGAGTAGGACTTGAACCTACGAGCTGTACTTTGCAAAGTACAGGTCTGACAGAGCCGAATGAGCATAGAAAAATCGTTTCAATTCTTTCTTTGTACTAATGGTATTACATTTTTAGTCAGCTTTGCTAGGAATACTTTGTTCGCGTATTCACATCACCAACGTGCAGTAAAAAGTTTATCTTGTCTTCCCAAACGGGCGCAATCTACACTCTTCTGCATGGTTTCCAAACTTTGGAATGATCTTCCTAGTTTCTGTTTTCTTCTTAATTGTGATATGAGAAAATTTAAGGAACCCGTTCATAAGCATCTCTTTGCTTTTTAAAATGCCCCTATGAATCCTCCTAAGTGTTCCGGACTGCTTTAAAACGTAAGGTTAAATTAACCTCAATTATTTAAAAAAATGTCTAGAGACTGTAACATGCCCATTTTTGGCTATGGTAACCTTAATTTAAGTTTTGAATTTGTGTTCTTATTGGTAAATATATTTACATTACATTAGTATCTTTAATTTTCGTGTACGTATTGTTATCGTCTATAATAGCTATGTTAGGCACATCAATTTTATTGTTCTTTGCGCAACACAAACTTCCTTGTATAAGGTATGTAACGGCTTTTAGTTACATTTCTTGTATATATATTATATTTAATGGGGAAAGCCCCAGATATTAAGAAAATCTTCTGGTATCATGAAAATCTCCATGAATTAATAAATTTAGTATCGTTCAAATTGATGGTATAGGAAAGCGTAGTCGAGGACATCAAGTTAAATGGCGTGCATGATAATGCAGTTTTATGGGTATGCCTGCTTTCGTGGTCTAAGCATGCTTTCGTAGTCCCAACTTCTGCTTTAGTGGTCTGGTCTGTATTTCGTTTATTTGCACGACAATTACTTTATCGTACTACACGTTCATCATATTTATAGGAAATGAAGTTCTCAAACTGCAGTTCGTTTCAGAATAAAGTTAACAAACTATATTTATTTTGAGTGTAAGGACAGGTGAGTACGTATCATTTTAATGCAAAGTACGTTTTAAGTAGATAAAAAGTCGGTGTAATGTTGTTTTGACCCGCTTATAATGAAAAGAAACAGCTGACTTCTGTTAACGTTTTCTAAGATAAAAAATATTTGAGCTCATAACCTTGTAACTGTAATGCTGGTTGTCATTACTAAAGGTATACAGTGTTGATCATCTTTCATTTTCTATGTAAAGATAGGTCATGTGTTTGTATAGTTGGTGTTGAATTAGGAATTAGTTAATATCGCAAAGCTTTTTGAGAAGTTCTCTTTTAGTTGGCTGTATGCTGAAATTGATCAGATATTATTTTGTTTGATTAAATATACAAATGGATACAGCTGTTTAGTGTTATTCAGACTACTTTTTGTATCAATGTTTGTAGTATTTTAATTATTTCACCTATAAAATTGAGTGGCGCCTAACGAATTCTTAACTGAGTATGGCTATGGACATATCTCTGCCTCCCTCACATCCTGATAAAATGAGCTCTCAACCTGCAGTATAAGACTAAATATTTCCTACCACCCAACTGCCTTTTACAGATAGATTTCTACGTCATCAAAGTGAATGACGTGCCAATTTAAATCTGGTCAATAATATAATCTACAACGCGTGCCGTTAGGTGAATCCAGTAATATCACGGCACCTTCAATGTGAAATTAAAAAGTCCCGAGAATTTTTAACGTTGACTTTAAAAATGAACTAAGAGTTAGTCCTAAAACAAAGCTTATTTTGTTTATTTTCCGTAAATCTGAAAGTCTTATATGGTAAATATCAAATTCGATGCTACAGATTAAATGCTTTAAATGTATAGAAATTCTGACATTTGCATGTAAAATACTAATTGTTTACTAAAGCAAAATTAAGAAACCTTTTCCGAAATACCAGTTTAGGTCATTATATTCATTCAACGTTATATTGAAACAGTAATTGTTTTTTGTATTATTCTCGCAAATGAGCTTTCCCGAAAAATTATGGAATTCCAACGTTATTTGCCTTCCTAAATTTCCATTATACATGAATCTAATTTTTTTAAAATAAATTTTTCTGTATCTTCGAATATGAACGAATTAGTCATTTCAAATTTTACGCACCATCGTTTCAAATTTTGCCAACAATGTTCCTCATACACAACTTTACAAACTAAAATTCAAATAGCTTCATTCTGGGTTTAAATACCATCGTTGGCAGAATTATATGATATTTTATGTAAAATATATAAAAAAATCGTCTCTTCGTACACAAATATTCATTTAGACGTATTCAGTGCTATTTAAAACCTGAAAATGTTGTTTTATTTGCCCGATATTGTTACTCAATGAGACATAAATCAAAATATTTTTACCATATCGATTGAGGTATGCAGGTTACGTTAAACGGTGAGTCAAATCGGGTAATACTTTTACGCCACCCCGCCTTACATCGCGTACGCCAATGAAAAGATGGTACTCTGGGACAAAACAAACGAATCTGAAAATCTGAGACGTAATGCTCCAAAACATCAAAGTACAGCTCTCACTTTACCACTTTACCAGAAACAGATATATTTCTAAACTCACAAACTAATCGTGTTACCATAATAGAATATTACATAATAAGGGTGGTAAGTATTATGATCACGAGCAAGCGAAGCAAGCGAGTATCGTAACTGACACGAGTGCGTAATAGGCTTTACCACCCTAGTTGCGTACAATGTTTTTTCTACTCATATAGAGTATAAGAACCGTTACGTATGAGTAACACCTAACTACTCATTAGGATTATCACCGTTGAACGTTTTATACACGTACCTAATATTGTAATGAACGATCGTATACAAATAAATTATTGTGTAACTGTATTATAGGATTGTATGGTTTATTTCAATTACCAGGTTAAAAGTTCGAAAGAATTCGAACTATTTGACGCCACCGGTTTTATTAGTTATCCTGAAATTAAAGAAAGTAACCTCACTTTTTATATAGCTAACAATGGAATAAAATTGTATTTTATTAACAGAAGTTATTGATCGAAAGTAACAATAAACTTAAATGTGCTACACATTGTAATTTAACCCTTTCAGGGGCAATTAATAAGCAAGCTAATTTGTAGAACTTTTCTGGTACAAACCTTCATTTTTGGAGGCAAGTAATTACATTTCAGTAAAATTAAGTAAAATTTTTGATTATTTTTTGAAAAAAGTTAGGTGGGAAATATTTTTCCCACCACACATCTAGGTTTATCAGTATTTATTATTGAAAATTATAAGAAACATGGTGAAAAACATTTATCGATTGATAAAATTGGCTTGAGTTATGAAATTACTTGTTATATTGGAAGTATATAAAGTAACTTATTGTGATCTTCGATGAAGTTCGTTGAATCAGGTCGGCATACAAACTAGAACCTCGCATTTAGAGCAAATATAAGGCGTTTGTTTTTCATTAGCTTTTGTTCTGCAGATTCGGCACCTCCTGTAAGTTCCTTTTTCGGGAAAGTGAGCTCCAACACTTAACAGTCGAACATCAGGAACTAGTTTCTTATTCGCTAAGAAATGCACAGGCTTTCCCCATCTCTTTCGACTGCTGTACCCACTAATAATCTGACGGGCTAGACCGAGACGATACACCAACTGGTCAACCTTTGTGCGTCGAGATGTTTGATATAAAATAAAACCGTTTACAATTGACAAATCAACCAGAAAGTACAAGATTCTATGCCACCATTTCAGTGATCTTCTGCCAATGGCATACACTTTCCTTTTCTGAACAAACTTGTTTACTCTCTCCATAATTTTATTGTATATATCAACCACTTTGAGGCAAAAAATATTCTCTCTAGTACCATCTCTCTTTCTTCTTTTCACAGTGGTCTTTAGGGGACACAGCTGTAGTCAGCAAAGTAGCTGGTTTATTATCTTGCCATTTTACAGCAGATACCACCCCTCTATTTCTGAAAGTGAATTCACCACGATTCATTTTTTCTTTCTTCTTCTTCATCATTCAGGTAAATATTTTCTATCACTTCTTACAATTCCTATAGTTTGCTGACGATAGCACTCTTCACTGTAGTTCATCTCAGTCTACTCATGGTGACAATCCACCGATTATGTCAAATCAAGAAATTAAAGCTGAAATGGCAAATTCAATCAACAAAGACATTCAACGTATTCTCGAATGGGGAAGCAACAATATAATCTAGTTAAATTTAATGCCAACAAAGCTCAGTGTTGCCTTGTGTCCGACAAAAAAGATCCATCATTTCCTGTTGTAAGTATGAATGGCTCATTTCTTAAGTTTCAGACTCTATTACTCTGTTGGTTATGACTGTATCGTCAAATCTCTCATGGGTTGAACATCTTCTGTCAGCTACCCAAACAGCTGCTGGTAAAATAGGCTTTTTGTACAGATCTAAGCAGTACTTTACCTCTCGACAACTCCTTCTGCTGTATAAGGCCCAAATTCGGCCTCATCTGGAATATAAGTCTCACCTCTGGGTTAGTGCTCCCCAACACGCTCTCGATATCGTTGATCGTATTCAAAGGAGAGCGATTAGGCTTATAAATGACCCGTCCCTAACTTCTCACATATAGTCCCTTGAGCATAGAAGGATGGTTTCAGTTCTTTCTTTGTATTATCGTTATTACAACGACTATTGTGCTGCTGAATTATATTCTTTATACCATCTCGAGCTATCTTTGCGAGAAACACTCGGTTCGCTCATTCACATCATCAGTATGCAGTACAAATCTCCACTTGTCGTACCAAACGGGCGCAATCCACATTTTTCTACCCGGCTTCTAAACTCTGGAATGTTCTCCCTAGTTCCTGCTTAGCACTTATGATATGAGAAAATTTAAGATAGCTGTTCATAGGCATCTATTAGCAATTCATTATCTCTCTATTCATTATCCTAAGTGTTCCTGAGTGCTTTAGCACGATAGGCCAAATTTAGCCTGTTCAGGTCCACAATCATAAAAAAAGCATAAATCCGTTTTTATAAAACTTTCTCAACAATGTAACCGAAGTAAAGAAATTGTCAAATGCTACAAGACATTTTTTGTCAGCTAAGTTATCAACACCACTTTATCTCCTAACCCAATACCCTTCTCAGAGCTTTCCTCAGTAGCTTTACCTCTGTTTTGAAACAAATCCTATTTGTGAATAAGCAAGACACCACACCTTATACTCTGTTAACTGGCGTCACAGGCATGTATTGCCTGAAGCTAGAGCATCCTTTGAAGGGAATCATTGAATCATCCACTGAAAGTACAGATGAACATTCATAAACAGAGCTGCATTTATTATTTATGTGTGTAGTAATTGGTCTCAACTTGTAAAGCTTACCAAACTTGAAGACTCTCTAGGAGGACAACATTCATTGTCATTGGAGTGAAGGGCTTTAGTAATTTTTTTGAGTTCATAACACCCAAGAGGGAATCGCTGCTCCAGTAGTGTTCAAGCCTAGGTAATTGATGGATACCCATCATTATACAAATTCGTTTGCTCAACAATAAGGGTAAATAAACTCATCGTCACAAATTTCGAGAAAGTATGACATTTCATTTATTATAAGTTTTGTTATGAACGAATAAGTTCAAAGGTAAATAAATAAATGTAAACATAGGGAAAAATATATCCCACCAATTCAAAATTACTTTTTTAAATGCAAGTAAATAAAATAAAGATCAGAATGGTTTACTTGACTCAGATATATAATGTAAAATCATATTATATTGATAAAAAGCTTATATCCTTACTTTTGCAAGAGCAAAGAACAGAAATTAAAAAAAAAAATACTAGTAACAGGTGTACAAGAACTAAAAATACTGGTTATATGTAGCACAAACTAACTTGACGCTCTGTGATTATGGTAAATGTCTGTAATTATGCATTGTAGTGAACTCTAGACTATACTACTAGATGACGCCACCAATTGCAAGACTGATTATTTAGTTGACTGCCCTAAATGACATTTGATTTAGGTGGGAACCATATTTCCCGGTGCCCACCTAAGGGTTAAAATAAGTACTGGTACTAGTGTTTCAAAATTGAAATTTATTGAAATTTTTTCAGTTTACAATAATGGACTATGCTTTTAAATAAATGGCTTAAATAGAGATATGGGTTTTATTGTTGACACTGCTTTGAATATATTCTGTGTATTAAATTTTAGAGGCAGTTGAGGTTTTATTTAACACATAATTGTCAAATAAACTTTCTGCTCAGCTTTATGACTTTGTGCTATTTAATCCAACAGATTACCACTTGCATTGATCAGAATGGAGGTGGAAGTAATATCACCAGTTGAAATTACCTAAATGTTACATTACAAAAAAATATGTTTAATATGCCTTCTATAGTAAATATTGTGAATATCGTTACTACATCATCTATCAAATTATTAACATATTTAAAGTTAATTTTCTTTAATTAGTGTAACAAAAAATTTCACAAACAATTTATAAAGAATAAGATTATAAATAATTAATTCACCTGTTTGAATTGTTTCCAAAATAACTAAAGTGATAAGCACTATTATGTTGTTCAATGATTGGTAACTTCTATATAGCATAAAAATTGATGTAACATATTGTTAGATTGAACCATATCGAAAGGTATTATCTAATAACTTATTCTTTAGGTACTAAATAAATATGGCTTCAACTACAACAGAAAGTTCATAATGCATGCGAGTATACTGTAAAATATACGTACTGTGCAACAAGGTATATTCGATACATCTTAAGTTTCTGTTTTATAGTTGAGACACAATTATACAAACTACGTATCATTAATTCATGAAAATTATAATATACTAATTGTAGAATGTTTCAAATAATCTCTTGCACTATCGCAAAATGGTATTTCCGATGTTTTTTATTTACCTAAATTTACATTTTAAAAATCGGCTTGAATTACCAATTAAGTGCTGTTACTACAACCAATATAGTATTTACAGTGTGTATCAGCCAAATGGTATAACGGCAAAAATAAGTGGGGACGTGTTCGAAAAAACGATCGGACACGTTGACTGGTATTTTTAGTTGCGCATTCTTCTCATCAAAAACTTTTTATACAGAGTGTGTCAAGTAATAGTGGCTAATACAAACTTTGCTAGTTTCAACGCAACACCCTGTATATTATTCATTTTTTAGTTACATCAGAAAATTCTGAACAATCCATGGACAATGTCCTATTGCAAAAATTAACATTAACAAAAGGAAATTATTTGATTACAAGAACTCGCTACAACACACTTAAAAACAAGTAATACTGTTTATTTCTTGATAATGTAAGAAACAAAAAAGAACATTAATGCCAATGTAGGAGGTGTTCAAAATGCTCACCGTGAGCATATTGGCAACATTCTAAATAGATCTTAAATAGAAATGTACTCTAACGTTACTTAACATCTCAGGCGTGACCCATCCAATCTCAAGCGATATTCGTCTTTTTAAGTCAGCTAAAGCAGTCTATTGACGTCCGGTCAGGGGATCGTGCAGGCCATTCCGTCTATCCTTGACTCTTTGTTCACCGATTTGGAAATATTCGGTTGCGGTACTGCCGGACATTGATTTGGTAATGAGGCGGTGCTGCATCTTGCTGAAACCATATCATATTCGCTGTGGGTTTGCTGTATCAGGACATAATTTAGTCAAAGTTGGCGCGACATTATTTTGGAGCAGTGATAAATAATTATCGCCATCAATATTATCATCAATCAATGAAAAATGGACCCGGCCAAATATTAACCTGTTCAAGGTATTGCGTACGTTCTTCTCTCATCCAGTGACGATTCTCCCTAGACCAATAGCGGTAATTTTGACGAGTAGCATGATCGTGAAGAATAAAGGTGCCCTCATCAGAAAAAAAAACATGTTCTAATTGGGTCGCATTGTTATTTAACATTGCCATCATTTGTTCACAAGAATACGTTCTCCTATCCAAATCGTCTTCCATGAGCTCCTGAGTTGGTATTATTTTACAGGGATGCATTTTATTTCCTTTTAACGTTCGAATAATCGATAAACAGCTAACATCGAACATTAGGTCTGCTTTTTGACCAGAAGTATATGGGTTTTCCTCAAATTCAAGCATAATATCCAATTTGGTACCATCACTTATTGCATTGCCAGTTGCTTTTTGAAATTTTTCATGAACCAAGCGAGCAACTTTCATTTGTGGTTGTGTGTTATCTCCATAACCAATCATCTGTAGAATTTTTATTTGGTGCACTTTTGTTAAATTAGCCATTTTTTTGACATGCAATTAACGAAATTAAAACGAATGTAACACTGACAACTACTGCCATGCTGACAGACAACAATTTGCTAAGGCCAATGTTTTAAACAAAAGTAAACAAAACTATTTAAAGTTTATTTTTTATATGAATAAAAAGGAACACTTGAATGGGTTTTGCTTACCTTTTCATTATCAAGACGTAAATGGGAAATAAGTATTAAGTGTGTTGTAGCGAATTTATGTAATCAAATAATTTTCTTTTGTTAATGTTAATTTTTGCAATAAATCTGAAAACGCATAATATTTCCGAAACAGTTGAAGACAGGTACAGGAGATTGTAGATGGAATATGTCTAGAATTTTCTGACGAATCCAAAATTGAATATATACAGGGTGTTGCACGAACATGCCTCCATTTTCCATTTATTTATTATAGAATTTATTCCATTTGGCTGATACACATCCTATGTGCTCTGTACTTAAAAGCTAAATTATATATATATATATATATATATATATATATATATATATATATATATATATATATATATATATTATGTGTGTGTGTGTGTGTGTGGTGTGTGTGTGTGTAACATAACAGTTCTAATTTTCATTACGTAACAGTATTATATAATACTATTAATACAAAAACACTCGAACTAAAATGAGATCGTTCAAAAAACTGAATTATCGATTAAAACCTTTTTAGTAGCTGTATATTCTTCCTTTACAAATAATGAAACGCACAAGAGAAACTTTAACAAACGTCTATTGAATGAATGTAAAAAGTCCACGTATGCCCTAGTAAATTTAGAATTTAACAAATACGAACTTTAAATTCACTTCTCAAAATTAAAGTTCACAAATAATACTCATTTTCCTTTTTTAAACCACATATAGCGCTTCGGGAGATAAGGAAGGCGGGCACGTCTCAATTGAGCATGATGTGACCAGAGGGCAAAATTCACTAAAAATTTAAATAAAATAATATATATTACCAGTAAAGTAACTAAACAATTACGTAAATTTTTCAATACTAGTAATCGCTAAAGCCGCTGACTCATACCTTTCCTAAAGAAGTCCATCAATTTGTAAACAACAATGTTTATATTTATTATAGACAAATTTAAAATGTAAATATATATATATATATATATATATATATATATATATATATATATATATATATATATATATATATATATATATATATATATATATATATATATATAGTACAGGGTGACAGAAAAAGTGCCATGCTAGTGCCACGCGATAGAGGACGCTAAAATAAGAAAAAACGTCCCTATAAACTTAGGTCCGCAACGCCTTCGTTTAAAAGGTATAGGGTGTTGAAGTTTAATTATTTTTTTCTTTTTTTCTTAATATCTTCTCACGATGATGTAATAAGCGGACGAAATTTTGTACACAGGGGCTTTCTATCACGCAGAATTCAAATATGACCGTAGTTCTTAAGTTACTGAAGAGCAGTGACCATATTATAACCCCCGCGACAAATCCACCTATTTTCAAACCTCCTTTAAAAAATTTCCTTACCACTCAAGAAAAGTGAGCTATCTTGCCATCAAGCATAAAGTCCACTCTTGCAACAATGTCCAATAAAACATCTTCTAATAATGTGTTCAGGTTATTTCTTTTCAAGTGTGACGAGTTCTGGAAACTCCCACTATTAACTTTTTTTTTTAAACAGACATCTTCACCATCCATCTTCATCCAAATGCCTATACACGCCAATAAATGTTCGAATATTAGGAACCTGTCCTAAAGGATATCATTCTCAATAGATATGTTGTGCTTTGGAGAAATTTGACCGAACTTCTCCGTAACACATAATCATGTCCCTGTATACTTCAAAAGTATAGTGAACCATTTTAGGAACACAAAATAACAGGCGATGAAAATTTACGAAAAAACAAACGAAATCTATGACACTTGTCAAAATATTATTGTCTTGTTAGAGGTATTTTGTGTTCTTGATTAAGTATTTCATTGTTTCTCTTATTGATTTTTCAAAATTACTTTCAAAAATGGTTCATTACATTTTTGAAGAATACTGGGACATAATTATGTGTTACGGCGAAGCTAGATCTAATTCTTCCGAAGCTCAACGTATCTATCGAGAAAGATATCCATTAAGACATATTGCTCATAATAGGACATATATTGACCTGTATAGGCGTTTGGGTGAAGATGGCTGTTTTAAAAAACCAAAAGTTAAAAGTGGAATTCCCAGAACTGGTCGCACTGCGCGAAACGAAGAATCTGTTTTACGAATGGTAGAAAATAATCCGAGAACAAGCACCAGGAAAACAAGTTCAGCGGTACGAAATCTTAATCGTGCATCAGTTAGACAAATTTTCAATGAATAGCTTCTTCGCCCGTATCATTTCCAAAAGGTTCATTCATTATTAGAACATGACTATATTCCTCGTCTACAATTTTGCGAATGGTTACAAAATCAAAGACACGACATTTTTTCTTCAATTTTGTTTACTGGTGAAGCTGGTTTTAGCCGTGATGAAAATCCTCATCAAACCGTAATTAGAAGTCACCAATATGGGTTTTCTATTAATGTGTGGGCAGGTCTAATTGACAATTACTTAATTGGCCCATTTCAATTGCCCAATCGATTGACAGGTGAACTGTATCGAAATTTCTTGGAGAATGAACTAAATACGTTATTAGAGGATGTTTCATTGGCTATTATTAGTAGAATGCGTTACATGCATGATGGCGCCCCATCTCACGATTGGCAAGGGAATTTTTAGATAGGAGATTTGGAAATAAGTGGATTGGTCGAGGGGGACCTGTATCCTGGCCAGCTCGTAGTCCCGACCTTAATCCCCTCGATTTTTCATTTTGGGGATTCATGAAAAATGATGTTTATTCTGTAGAAATACATAATGAAGAGCAACTATGGATAAGAATTATGGAATCTGCAGATAGATTCCGTAATAACGCAGGAATATTTCAAAGATGCCATCAATCCTTAGGAAGAAGAATTGAAAAGTGTATTCAAGTACAAGGACAACAATTTGAACATCTAAAAATTTGATGTTTTTTTTTAATCACTGCCCTTCAATGTTGCTATTAAAATTTAATTGTTGAAGTGTTATGTCAATGTTTTTGCAAATAAGTTTCTTTGGCGTTTGTGGATAATTTGTATGCATCGGACACATTTTTCTCGTAAACCGTTGGTCCTAGCGACTTCAATAAGGTCTACCTTTCTGAAGCAGAAAAGATTGGAAAACAAATTTTTACAGTCGAAAATGACATGTCACCAAATATATATATATATATATATATATATATATATATATATATATATATATATATATATATATGTATGCGTTGCTGGAATACTCCCTTGCTCATTTAAATGTCAAAACAGTTCACGATTATTTTTATTTTTCGCGTAAATGATAACAGTGCATCAGATAACTACACAAAAAAATTCCTGTGAAATCTTTGGAAAAATACGTAACGCGAAGTGAGGCAGCAATAACTCGTTCCGGATTATCACAATACGTTTTAGAGGCTCACACAATGACAAGGGTGGTTTAAGCTACTCCCTTTCGCCCTTTTAACCGGTTGCAGCTTTCACCCGTCCTACTCGACTTAAGGCTCGACATTTAACCCCCTTTAGCGCTCTCTCAAAATTTGCCATGTTTCATTTCAATCTCCCTAGCCAATCCCTTAGAAAGCATTCACACAAACGAGCGGCGAGGTAAAAACGAAAAAATACCGTATATTTGAAGTAAGAAATACTAGTCAGCAACAATCCTTTCGCAAAGTGCTGAAACGTGTTTACATGTAACAAAATATTATCGTTCCATTTACCTTAAAAGATAAAACCTAAAAAAGGATTGTTTTAACAGGTTGCTAAACATTAAGTATTTTTCCGCAAATGAATTCCCCATTATTTACTTAATAATTATTTGTGCTATAACGTTTGCTTCTTCATTGATAGTGGTAATGTATTATGTCTACCGTATGTAGTTCTGGCTTATTCAAGAATGTATGCAGATTTCAACAGTGAAGATATATTTTCGTATGGCAGATTTAACGATAAGTTTCAATCACACATTTTTCCAATTAATCAAGAGAGGAATGTCACGTTTGTCGAATTTGGATAAACAATCGATTTTGGTCAGGGACCTAATGTGACTCAGAGAAAATGTATCGGTAGATGTACAGAATATATTCTTTTATGATTTAAAAGAGGTAAATGAACAACCAGAAAACAGACCACGCTTTAGTTTTTATGTTCTCCTCGCTGTAGCATAAGTTTGAAGAGCTCAATGGAGTTCTCGCGTCATAGGGCTTTCAAAGGTGACATGTTGAAACGGTTAACACTAGCTGCAATAATCAATGTCGAAAAGGGAGATGGTTTAGTCAAGCGAGTGATCTGCGACGGGCTGCGATCAACCTGAAGATGTGGAATAAATTTGGAGTGACTGGAAAATTTGACAAGGTGCAGCATTTCTTCAAAAACCTCTCTAGATTCACTAGATTTACTTTGGTTTCAAATGAAACGATCGAAAACCGTATGTGGCGTATTTCAAATAATTTGTGACGTTTATTGAATATTAACCTGGAATTAATCATATATCACATGAATATAAAAATGTTCGTCTTCTAAAAGTGTGCCAAAAATTAAAAAAAATCGTATTTATGCTACCAACTTTTTGAAAATGAGAGTGAAACTAGCTACTCAGGTCAGCATCAGAACAAGACATGGCTAAGATCATTTAAAAAATAATGTAGTTCGAAATTCATGTTGACAAATTTTAATTTTCTTTCCTTCTAGATTTTAAGCAATTCCGTTGCTCGAGGACTGGACCAAAAATCTGCAACAATTGTCAGATTATGGTGGTACGGACATACTGAATTCTGTGACATTTTTTTTACAAGTGAAGTAGATCTAATGTCTCTCTTAATTCACAAACCATCATTGAATCACATCGCTATCGTGTTATTGTATAGGTCATCTTCAATGCTTATTGTTTGTGTACTAACAGATTGCATAATAAAGGTAACACAAAAAAAATTCTTATTTATGGTAACTTAAAATGTATCGGTTCTACAGGATTCACTGAAGTGGTTACATCACTGGGCGAAAATAGAGGATAAAATAATGAGTTTTTAACCAAAGGAATAGCCGTAGGATTACTCATAATCCTTTAATCCACTATTTCACTGGTCGACTACGCATTGCACAAGTGTGAATTGGCATACATTCTTACGACCAAGGTTGTTTGGAGGCAGATAGAAAAACCCATTTGTATCAATAAACGGACTATGTCATCGTTAAATTACTATTGATGACTAACCGCATCATCGCATGTTGTGATATTTTCTGTTGTAGAATTTTTTGCAACGATTAGACAGTCTGTGCGTCAGAACGATCGCCCTACGTTGCCTACATTCATGCAAATGTACTAGATGTCAATTTATAAATGAATAAGACTGCCTAAATATGACAACTGTTCTATCTTAAACAGCGAGGATACTACTCAGATATGCATACAAGTTATAAGAGAAGCTTTCGGAAACCTATACGACGACTCACGTCAACAAATTGAAATATAAACTGACAAACGAGTATGTAAAGACATCATTGATTACGTAACGGGTTTTATTACAATAAAATTTAAACAACGTCTAACTTGCCAAATTCTTTTGGAATCATTCTTAGTAGAAAGCACAAACTCTATACCTGACGTTCCAGAGGCGCAATCGTATATTAATTATCTTATTATTAGGTGTACAAATAATTCTCCGACGTTTTTTTTATCAAAAATTGGAGACTTATTGTGACAGAACGAAACCTACTACTTTATTCGAAGTAGTGTCCATCGCTTGTAACTACTTTTCCCATCTTTCTGGCAGAATACGCATACAGCGTCGTCAGCGTCGTCATATTTAAAGCGAATCGATCCAATTTTATGAAAATCAGGAGCAATGGCAGGTGAATGCGGAGGGTTGCTTGACTCAATCTTATCAATTGTGTTCAGTAGGTTTGAGCAACTCATAATGTACAACACCAGTCTGATCCCACCAAATACACAAGTGTGTTTCCATGAATGTTTGGCTTAGCTGTAGATCTTGAAGAACCGCTAGATAGTTCCCATTACTTCTTCCTTTTTGGGTTATCATAATGAACACATTTTCAACAACAGTAACTGTACGTAACTGTGCACCTGGCAGGAAACATTTCACATGTCAAAAATCGGCGTTCAAAGTTTCTCGGCGTCAGTTCATATCCCAATTTTTGTGTTTTTGGATCAGTCCTAATTGTTTTAACTGATGTGAAATTGCTTTTTCAGTCACTCCTAATATAAGTGCGTTTGGCGCGAAACTTGATCAAATAGTGCTTCCGATTCCGCATATTCGTACACTTTGGGCTTTCCTCTACGTTCACTGTTTTCGATGTCACATGCACTATTCGTAAACCATAGTACCACTCACGGCTTTCTCACTTAAGGTAGGCTCACCGAATACTTCTATATGCAACCGATCCGCCTCAACTACAGATTTCTTCAAATCAAATGTTCTCACAAATGACGCTTATACTCATAAGAAATCACTAACATTTTAAGGTTATGTTTTTGACCTAACAAATTTAACCATAACTTACTGGTGGCGCCAGCTTTTCTCAAACGGCGTAAACTTAACCTTCATAAAACAAGCAAAATCTTATTACTCGAAATATTATGACAAAACTTATATGTACGACGAAACAATAGACGGTATTTTAAATAACGTTTCCCTTTCGTTTAGTTGCGAGGAAGAGTATGATATAATCGGCTGGTGCTTGCACTATTATGTATCTTTGAGAATGCGACAGTCCATTAAACAAATTGTTGATAAGCATTTTAAGAAGAGTAGAGAGGCGAAGAATAGGCAAAATTGTATAAAAATTGAGTTCAATTCTTTTACGTACAAATATATTTAATGTAAATACCTATCTTATGAAATATATATTTTGCTACCCCTAAACGTCTTTTCAATTTCCTACGCTAACACTAAATAGAATGTCAAACAGTGAGTAATCAAATTATACACTCTATTTCATCGTATTTTGCATTAGAGCAGGCCATCGAAGTCTACGGAGAGTGTGGTAACACTGTCAAAAGTACAAAAAGATACTGCTGTAGCTATTTTTACAGTGAAAGTATTCAACGCTACAAAGAGTTTTTCACGCTATTTAGACATTGTTTGTATGAAAATCGTTCAATCTAAAAAAAAGCAAATTTTAATCTCCACACATGAAACGTCTATTACCAACAAAAGCGGAAATTGTACATTCTTTACATTAGTCATTAATGACAAAATCATGTCTGATCTAATACAATGAGATGTTTTGTTAATCAAATTTACATAAAACTAATAAAAATACCTTATCCTTTTTTCACCCTTTCAAAATAAAATATCTGGTGTGCAAAATACACGACCTTCCAACTTACAAAGTGAAAATTGAATGATATGAAATAATTTTAATATTTTTTTAGAATAACTATGCAATCTCTCTTTTAATACGTTCATAACGAAAATAGGCAACATTGTATAAGCAAAAATGATAAGTTTTGTCAGATGGACGTTTAAAATTTTATGTCAGATGGAGCTTAATCGATGTGCTTACTAGAAAAAAATAGCGATAATGCAGTTTACAATCTCTAAAGAAGATATAGTTTCTTCCACATCAATTGAAAAATTTCTCTCGAATAGGTAGCTGTCGGGATTGTCTTGAATCCAAAATTTCCGGACGCTGTTCTTGTTCTTCTAGTTCCATGTTCGGTGTCCAAATCTAGAAAAGATTCTGTCGCTGAGCCGTTTTCATTAAAATTTTCGGAATGGGTGTAGTTTTCACAATAATATTCATTTTCGGATGGTAACATTTCCTTCTCGCCGTGGAAATTTGTTTCGTTGTCATTAAAATTGTTTTCAGCAAAAGCAAATGACATATTCACATCGCTTTTTCACCGTGCACACCCGATAGACATGGCTCACTAACAATTGTACGCGCTCTTTCTTTTGCCGCACGAATTTTCTTCATTCTTTCTCTAACACTACGTCTTGTTTTAGTCAACCGCAAGTGCTTCGAATATGTAAACTTTGAACGACCAATTCTCGAAAACTAAGAAAGACTTACTGACCCACAGGTGACAACGTACTAATTGTTTGGTTATTCAACTTTCACTAAAGTGGAATGTACCTACAATAATTAGAAACATCATTTCAATTAACACAAAAGCTCTATGATAATTATCAAGGATTTATTTAATCATCAATTTGTATGGCTGAATATTCAAGAATTTTATTTATAAAAATAATTTTCGTTATGTTGTTTGTATGAAGTTTTTAACTATTGGAATGTTTTTTTTATAGTAACTCTTATTTCTTTTTTATTTATTTTGGTTCGTGGAACTTTACCTCGTTTTCGTTATAAATCGTTGGTATATTTGACTTGAAAAAGTTTTCTTCCTGTTTCACTACATTATTTAATATGTTTTTTTGGATTAAAAATAGTTATTTTTACTTTCTTGCTAAACAAGAATGTATTGGGGTCGACAAAAAATCGAAAAAAATAAATTGAGTTATTATGATCTTACGACTCCCTGGACCCGAAAAAATAAATTTTAGAAAATTTTTCAAAATGTCTGTCTGTGCGTATGTATCTAGGTGTGCCTGTGGTCACTCGCCAGCCGAAACTATTTTGATGAAATTTGAAATGAAGGTCTACGAAACAATTATGTCGACAAAACAAACTTTTAAACGTAATAGGTATACAGGGGGTGAAAATAAGGGTGCTATTTTGGGGGAAAATTTTAACGTAGAAGATTGAAATTCAGGCTATCAATAACTCACATGAAGTGCAATGTTTTGCAAATTTTTTAAAACTTTCAAAATTGAATATGGCCGCAGTTACAGTCACATATACATCTTTTTAGTAGAAATTTATATTTCCGGTACCATTCACGATATAAAAGAATTGGAAATAGATATGCGTGCTTAAATAAAGGTTCTTTAAAGAGATTTCTTTACGTAATAAATTATGACATAAATTTACTAGTTCAGGAGATATGAATTTTGAAATATTTAATATTGATATTGTCATAACTTTCTAACTATTTTGGTTACAAACTTGGGATTTTGGAAATAAACTTTGTTCATTTGCGCTAATTAAATGATATCCTGATGAAAACGCTACTTCCGTTTTTTCCGGAAATTGGAAATATTCCTCGTATTGCTGGTATAACACACACATACTCTTACTTTATTTGAAAGGGAGCGAAATTTGCTTTAAAATGATATGAAACAGTCCACAGTTACCTTGAAAGATAAGCGAAATATCTATTTTTAACTTTCAACCTACATGTACATATAGAAAGTTATGCAAGCGACTTTTTTTTCACTATCGCTAAACTTTTGGCCAAGTTTCGTCAATATCGGCCATGATGTCTGGATGTTTCGGAGCGGGGGGAGGGGGTTATTAGGGTCAGTTTTTGGTTTTCATTAAATATTTCGAAGATATAAAAATACCCCATATATTTTTTAGTATTTTGCAAAAAAGTCCTGTAATGCACTACCATTCATCTAGTGTCTCTAATTATTTAGCTAATAGAAATAAGTAATTGTTTGAATGATTTGTTTCTTTCCAAAAACATTTTGTCCGTGGATGTAAACAATCACAAACCAATTTAATAGTAACAAAATTATTAGTCAATGACATTTTATGTTAAAAATAATTGTACCATTTTGAATAAATTTAAGTTCGGAAAGGGGTTAAGATGATCAGGTAGCTGGTGTCATGAGTTTTGCAGATACGATAGGCGTTTTCTAAATTTCAAAACCAAAATTTTATTTTACTAAATACAACCCTTAATACAATGGTTTGTTCAACAATTTATCTCTTACATTTTAACTTCACATTTGGCTATTCAAACTGCCTTATCTCTTATTTTTACATGAAAGTTTATTTTGATTGAGTTCACTTTTGTGTCTGGCTGCTGAAACATTCCCAAACAAGTTTCTGAATTAATTTTCAGTCTTCGCTAGAAGGATCTTTAAAAAGGAATTGTTTCACAAAGAAAATAATGTTGCTACTCGAGAGTGTTGAGTATTTCTTCTTTTCTTTGCTTATTGCGGTTTTAAAATTATACCATTCATACAAAGTTATCACAAACAGCTCGCCTTCCATATTAGAGGTATGTGAATCTATTATTCTGTGGCCTTTTCTAATGACTCGTTACAATTTTCAGATTTTTAAATTGTGTTTGAACCTTCCGTTGAACTTTGTAACAACCTTTTTTTTGTGGTTGTATTAAAAAGTACATTAATTTAAGAATCGTTCATCTATTTGGCATAATAGAAAAGTTTTTAATTATTAATATGTAGAATTGAGAATGGCAATTTAATTGGCATTTCCTAGAACAAATCTTTTGGGTGTAATATTACATAAACAGTTTTAGTTCCCTTTCTTAAAAAAATTGGATTTATATTTTTGTATTCGCGCAAGCGTGAGGATTTTTAGGGGAAATACACTTCAGTTATTCTGAAAGCTTTTTTGTAATTCACTTAATGCTGAATGTTAACAGCAATAAGCATGATTTTTACTTAATTTTTTATATTTTGGTGCCATCAGAATTTTGGTGGTAAGTTATTTTTTTTTCTCATTATATTTAAAGCTTTGCTTTTTTTTAGGCACTTTTATTTTACGCACTTATTTTACGCACTTTTTACTTTTATTTTTTACGTACTTATTTTGTAAGTACGCACCTTTTTAATCACTTAATTTGTATACTTAATAATCTAATGGGACGTATAAGTCAATATTTAACTGTACTATTATTTGAAATGGCAAGTTTTACTTGAGTTACCGTTACAACGCAAGTTCTACATTCTTTTACAAATAAATTTGGCGAATTAAACTTCAAGGAAATTCCATATTTTAAGGATAACTAAGCAAGACATTGACCTCACCATATGAACCATTCTGCTTCATAGTATCTGTCACGGTGTATGTACAGAACCGTTAAAAGGTAAAGTTTTTTTTATAATTTAGTTTATGACTTCTGAATTTTTTTTTTGTTTTCAAACATATATTAAATAAACTTATGAATAACTTGTTATTTTATTTTCATTTGTGTTAATTGTTTGTAATATTCAATAACTAGGTTTTGTTGTTCCTAGATAGATATAAAAAAAAAGAAAGACAACATGGCGCTCGAGAATTTATTATTTTTTTCATAATTTTTTTGATAACATTTTTGGAATTAAGTGAAAATAATCAAGCAGAAAAGAAGCAACTAGCATTTCAGGTAGGTTAATTAAACTATTTATTAGAACTCACACTTATATTCATCTACCGATGAGCCGACGGCAGTAGCGATTATTAAAAGGTAATTTTTTATATTAATTAAATTATTTGATCAATTACGAATGGTACATTACATCATCGCTTTTTTATTTAATGTTATAAGTTGGCCCAGTTTTAGTGTTTATACACTTGGAGCCGCTATTAATGTTACAATTTGACGCCTTTTAATAATTGTTGTTATACTTTGGCTTAAGTTAAGGTTATAACTTTCATTTGAACTTTCCGTTGACTTCGCAGTTGCACTAGCAGTTATTTTTATTCTGGTTATTGCCGTTACTGTTACTGTATTTTTTATACAACTAAAAGAAGTTTAAACGTATACCATCTGTACTTGTGTATGTTGTAATTTACCTAGAAATTCCATCTTCATGCACCTTTAGTTCATCTCGTAGAAAACTAACTTAAGTAGAATATCGTAGGTCAGACGTTTTTAACCATAATTGTCACAGCTATATGCTCAGTTCCTTTCTGCTTCTTTCCCTAAAAATTACTAGAATAATTCTACGAAAATATTATTTATCTCTAACCCTATCTCAAATCCATTTTTCCAATTACTTTTTGCAATCTAGAATTGTAATTGTTAAAAATAGTGTATTACTTTATCACTAAATTACTAACTTTTTCATTCGATTTTTAATTTAATTTTTATGTATAAACCGTTCTTCTAACTGCGGTCGTTTTGCAAATAGCTGACGTCCATATTTCTATCTTTTACTTTTTGTGACGTATTAACCAACCTGCGCACATTAATTTATCTTTAGATATCTTCCACATATTTTAAATGTTAATTTGATATCGGTAATTGATTATATGTTTAAGCTTGTGTGACATTTTCTTTTTACTTTGTTTTCTTTAAATTATTTTTAATTTAACCAACGTATCCACGTTATACCTTTATAAATTAAGTTTTTGTTTAAACTGCGTACGTATCTCATTTTGGACGTTAATTGCCAATTTATTTGTCTTTTGTTAGACTTAATTTCTTTTTGAAACACGTTTTATTTTTTTATATGTATTATTTTTCTGTGCTTTAATAATTATAGGTTTTGTTTTATCTCACAATACTATTTTCTTTTCCCTATCAGTTTCACCTGTCTCTTTCCCTACAGTTACCTACTCGCCTCTTTCTGACATCGTGATCCAGGAGCTGGGATAACGCTGAGTTTTTCTTTTGGGGAGCGGCTCCTGGTGCTCTTTTTATCTACCGGAACTTTCTTGACCCCGTCCGAACCGTTTGACGCCGGCGATTCCTTACATCAGCAGGTGAGTAGTGACCCATCTCCTTTTCCTCTTTGTTTTTCCTCCGCTTCCCGTTTCTACAAGTAACAATAGTATATCGACATTAACTTTTGAGGTCTTGCCGTTATGATGTTTTGGATAGTTCGCTGTGAAACGTAAATCCAAATGCATAATTGATGTGCACATAAAAAGTGCTTTAACTTCTTACGTACTTGAAATATGTGCGACACAATACGTTAGGTTCCCCATTTCTTTAGAAATTAAGAATAAAATTAATTTCAGTAGAATGCGCATATAAATAAAATGGTAATGTAAAAATTATTTATTTGAAACTCCGTCTATATGAAATTGTACTTTGAGCAGTAGTGTCAATATAACACGTATAGAGACAAATAAACGTTTTGAAAAAAGTATTAATATTAAGTTTATATATGTAAACCATTGTGGATGGAAGTTACATGTAAGGAACATTTTGTACTAAGTTAATCAATAATTATTTCCTACAAGGTTTGGTAATTTTTGAAACTTGTAGTTATTCCATAAAGCTTTTAACAGTCGGACATTTCCATTAAATATTCGGTTATATTTGTGAACGGTTATGGTGGTTTTGTTAAAGTCAACTTGTAAAACTAGGTTTAATAGTCATATTAAAACTTTACTACTAGTTCAAGTGTGATTAGGAATACTTTTTGAAGTCATAAATAAGGTAAAATAAAGTTGATTAAGTTATTTACAGATATTACAAAGAAGGAAATCAAGACATTCAAGGACTCCGCATTATAATTACTTACTTGAATTTTATCCGTAATAGTCGAACATATATACTAATATTTATTACTTAATCTTGAGTAAGACTAATTTTGCGGATTCTGGCAAGATTCGGTATTTTTTTATTTTTTTTTTGAAAATTAATTAATAATATTTAATAAAGCCATCGTGATACTGAATAAATATAAATAATTATCTTTATATCTGTAAATAACGCGTGAATATTCACATTTTAATCAAAATAAGAATATTCGCTAATAATTTCCTTGCATATAAATATAGTTAGTTTGTTCAATTGAGTATTAGTTTGTGCATTGGGAAACCTTGGTTGTGATCTTAAATTCCAAGCGATACTTAAAATAGATAGGATAGAATATCGTGTGATTGGCCTTTTAGTTTGAAGTTTTCTAAAATACAGAATTGGTGTGACGCTTAAAATAAAGGCAGGACACTACCTTCGAATTGTAATTGTGTACATTTAATTAGCAAAAATATAATCAAACTATTAAGTTAAATACTTAAATGGAAGAGTTAAAGTACGTCCCAGAAGACCAGAGAGTAATAGACCATGTTGTTACAGAAATAATGTCGTTTTTTACACGAAAGCGGCAAACCGGGCTAGTTTAGACGAAGATGCTCTAAATGTACGCCTACAAAATATTGTGTTAAATAAAGACAATACAGGTAAACGGCAAACAAAAGACGAAGGCTGGGATTTCGATGTACTAAAAATTATAGATTAATTATCAAACCATTGAAAGGCGTGAAAATATTAAATGTTGTAAAGGGTGCCTTAGTAAATTCAAATTTCGCGCTAAGTTATGTGACATTAAATAGTTATGTTATTTTCTAGATAAAGAAATGATTGGTTGTTATTTGTGTATCAATTTATTTAATGTTAAGATGAAAAGTTCAATACGTTATCTATACAGGGCGTTAAGTAAACATGCGGCAACAATTCAAGGAGTTATTTCTTGACCTTTTCTAAGAATATTTTGTCCTATGATGATTTTTGAAAAACCTGTTTGTTTCGAAGATACAGGGTGAACAAAATTTACGGCAATCATAATCGATATTTGTTGCAATCGACTTTTTATTCACTATCGCTAAATAGACTTAACAGCTCATTTTACAACTTTTGGCAAGTTTCGCAAGATCGGCGTCTGAATGTCTATGATAGAACGAAAATAACTACGCACTTAAAATTTTGTATTTAAGCTTTTTTTCCTTTGGATTAGAACTGATTTTGGAAGAAATCCAGCGACGGAAAGGGGGTTTATTAGGTTCAGTTTTTGGTTTGTATCAAATATTTCTAAAACAGCTGCATATTTCAAAGATGTAAAACTACCTAAATATAGACCTTAAACATATCAATTAATTATATTCTATGCAATTTTTTTATTCAGCGGCAAAAAAATTCCTAAGGTAGAATTTGGAGAATTTGGACGAGTTGCGAAATCGGATAATTCCCGGGTGTAATTCAATTAGAAACGACTGTGGTGTGTTTGAGAGTGTTCGGCAGTCAATGACGAGAAGATTGAATGCTTTCATCCAGGCTGGAGAAAGTCATTTCGAACATTTATTGTAGATTGAGCAACTTTTCGTGTACTTTTTGATACTAAAATGTTGTTACTGTCACAAATTTTGTTCACCCTGTATCTTCAAAAGCAAGGGGTTTTTCAAAAACCATCATAGGAAAAAATATTCTTAGAATAGGCCAAGAAATAACCTCTTGAATTTTTGCCGCATGTTTACCTAACACCTTGTATATTTAATTAGAAAACATTTATGGAAATGCGGAAATTAGCGAATGCATACATGCGTTGTAGAGGGAGGGAGGGCGCTCTCAAAGTGAGTTGCATTTTTTAATAAGTAGTAGTAGTTAGAAGCGAGCAAGTGACCAAGTAATGGCCACGCTGCCCTATAAAGTGTGAAATTACAATAAAATTTAGTTAGTGTTATAATAGGGAAGAAGTAAAAATACCTTCCTTATTAAATTAATAAAAGGCTAAATAAATGAAGTGCAAATATTGTCAAATTGGTGATAAACAACGAAGGTGACGTAATAATATAAATGACGTGGTTGTACGTATTAGAAGCTACCATCGATTGTTTTTAAATATTGAACGATAAATATAAATCAATATATAAAGAACAATAACTAGAAAGTATTAATGAGTGTGTTGCACGGTCCAGCTTTGCCGTTTATTTTGCAGCGATTCGTAGTGAAAATTGAATAATTAAAGTGATCCTTGAAAACTATAAATATATCCAGAAATTGTTAACAAAATTATTAAATTGTTGGAAAGAAAATTGGAATTGTATTAATCCACAATAAAAATCAAAAGAAGATATTGGAGAACAAAGAAGACCAGGTGCCAGAAGTCCGGCTTGGGAATGCAGTGATTACGTCAGTAGCCTTCAACGAAGTGACAAGCAAGATTTCTAATTATGTAAATAAATGAAACTTGTTTGTGTTTTATTTTACTTGAATTTATATATGAATATCAATACTGAACGAAAATAGATTTCATTCATTCTTGAAAAAGAGATTTCTGTTTATTAGTTATTAAGAATGATAAGAATATTAAGTATATTAATAGGATTTTTTTTTTATATAATACTGTAAGCAAAGCATTCGTGTATTTTCCGAGTTTTGGTTAATTAAATAAGTATAACGTTTGTTTATATTATTAATTATTACGAATATTAAAGACTCGATACAAATACTGAATATATAAATGCCGAAGGAAGTAAATTCAATAGAGTTACGATATATATATATATATATATATATATATATATATATATATATATATATATATATATATATATATATATATATATATTATATTTTGACGTTAAATAATTACAATTGGGGATAGAGTTCATTATATAATTATGATGCACCGTACTAGCTCAATTTATCTCATATTGGGGATATAGTTCATTAGCCTTAACGCTTATTGTTGGCAAATAAAATAAAAATAAATTAATCTTTGAAGTTATTTTAATTGCGTTAAAATGTAATTGTGAAATCATGAAAATTTTATTTCAAACATTGTTCTTTGTCAAATAAATTGTAAATTATAATAAATGGTTCGTATATGAAACAGACCTTAGTTAAACCTGCACAATAACGCATTCGTAGCGTCTTAACTGAATTAATTAAAATGTAGCCTGTCAAAAATGTCAATAAACGATCTAAAATACGTGAGTTCAATTATGTTTTGCTCAAAAATAAAATGATAATGTTGATAATAATACCGGTTCATTTACCTTATAGATATTTATACCATGTTTTCGCACAAACATTTACACATATAATCAATAAAAACCTAAATACAGGAAATCAAACGAATAATCAAAACAACAAATGGGTTATGATAATAAAATTTCACTCCAAGTGTTACTGCATTTTCCCAAAGATGTTTTCATTTGACTGGTTCCATATTAGAATATCGTACGTAGACTTCTTCCCATGTGTAGTCGATGATACTGCTTTGCTGTTCACAATGATGCTGCATAAATTTCCATAATTCATCCAAATCCAATTTGTTGATGAACGACTTTTCTTCGTGGTAAATGTGATGTAACGTAATATTGCTCATATATTTTCAATTAAGCACTTTATTTTAAATCGTATGTTTAGAAGTTGGTTTAAATGTTTATAAAATTTTTCGATTTTAAATTTATATTTTTACTTTCTTATAACTTTTAATTAATTTCACTTTTATTTATGGAATTTAGTCTATTAACACTATGCGTCGCTTTCAAAGAAAATAAACATCAAATCGAAATAACTGAATAATTTTATTAACATGAGAAGAAAGAAAAAAAACACATCAACCGATATTTGAACACGAATTCAAATCAAAACAATTTTATTATTATAATCGACAATTATATCGCTAACCTAATTTTTAAATTTTAGTTATAGGTTAAAACAATTGTATCTGAGGTCTCGACTCTTCACTGATCGCGTCTCAAAAACCCAATAATATAACGTAACTTATAACTTACATGTTAATACCAACACTATTAACACTTTGACTTGTTAGTCATAAAAATTTCAAATAGCAAGAGAACAAAAATTAGAGCTCGAAATCAAAAGGCAAGAGAACGAGAAATCAGAAGCAATTCCTTTATACATTTCTCTTAGAAACCAAATCTTCAACTTTTTCTGTACCATACACACAAAAAATTCAAGCATCTGATTGGTCTAAACAAAATTGTAAAATTAACTAAAATACAAATTATGCTATAACTTTCTTAAAATAAGTGTGATTTACATTTTGAAAACAGATTCGGAATCAGGGCAAAATTCCACATAAAAGATACCTCATAAGCCCTATTTTGCTTTGAAGCTTTGGAATTTGACAATTTATAATCTAATTTTACATATATCTAAGAAATTCTATATTTTACACCTAAACTAATCACATATTCGAAATCTACATGAAAAACTGTATTAGAATACATTTACTTCAAACCATATAACTTAACAGAAATTCCTTCTTCATATTATAATTTTAGGTAAATTGTAAATTTCTTTATGAAAACGAGGGAATCCTTCTATTAATTGCTTTTATAATTTATTTTAAGCTTAAATTATCCTAAAAAATACTATAAATTTGCAAAATTATCATTATCAGTGATTCCTTTTATATATGGTAAAAAATCGCTAAAAAAATTTCCCAAACATGAATTTAGACCCGTTTTTAGACCTTACCTTATACCAACTTTGAAGAATCCGAAAGACAAAAGTTGTAATGAAAATCAAGGAGTGTAAGAGATACCTGGCAACGGCTGTACAAGAAGTTATATTGGACAAACAAACCGAAAATTATACGTGAGAGCTAATGAACACAAACTGACCATCAAACAAATCCTTCGTCATCTTTGACTAATCATTATTTAGATACTGGACACGAAATTAACACAAATAATATTCTATTACTTACTCCTTTATATAATTTACACCACGGATTACTAGAGAAGCCATTGAAATTGAGAATAGGCCTAATGGCCTTAACAAACGTGATGATAGTTCTAGGATACCGCATATTTTAAAGAACCTTTTTAAAAAAAATTCAAATTACCAATAACTCAATATCTTCTCAGCATATCGGCCAATATTACGTCTACATCACTTCTAAATCCTGATACTCAAGATTCCATTAACATTCCGACATCTAATACAATTCCAAATTCAACGTCATATCTTGAATCTGCAAATCGAAGCAGAACTCGTTCATCAAAATAATTATAATTCATTAGTTAGCTTGTTTCATATTTCATTTACTAAATATCATTCTTGACAAAGGGGGCATAGTACGTCCCGAAACGTTGAATATCATATATTTTCACGTTAATAAATACAAGTTGTTCCGAATAATGCCTTTATTGAATATATATATATATATATATATATATATATATATATATATATATATATAAACTCTATTATTTATATTAATAATAAACATTTTGAAATATGATATTCAACTTAAGGGATAGGGTTCAAAGAATTAGCTTTGTAATTAAATAAACTTTTATATTAAAATTTGTTATAAGATAGCTCATTTACTATCTTACAATTAAATTTTAATCGGTTTATTCGAACACCTGTATTATAAGCAATTATTCAACATATTGCGAGCATGCGGATATCTGTTTGTAACTAATGATGTTAAATATGTGCATTGTGCGTTCCATGGTTCAACAACAAAATAAATAACTGTTACTGCAAGTATACTTTGATTTTATCTTAAACTGAATATATTATTATTCGCTTACTGGTACATAATTTGTTTAAATTCTTTACACATGTAACCATCTATGATATACATAATTCATAAACATAACCAAAATTATTAATAATAGATTCATATAACTTACAGCATTATTCATCCTTCCTTCTGCTGCTGCAATCTCCAATTGTTTAAGTCCTGTTCTCCATACCATCTATATGGTGGATCCCGCGATGCATGCTGACAACAGTAATTGTTATTGTCATGAGCACTTTATTTTAATATTGCATAATTTTAAGGCAATAATTATCGGAATTCAGTTTTATTTATTGACTTTTTGTTATTACACTTTATTTTAATATTGTATAATTTAAATACAACAATTATCTGCATTCAATTTTTAATTTATTAAAACTTTTCTACTTTTATGAAATTAGTAAACTCGATCTTTGTGTTTAAAAAGTTTTGTTTGTATTAAAAAGAAAATATTTCATAATTCAATAGAAATATCCATTTAACAATTCACTTATTTTTTTATTACACTAACCTCACTTTGGTTTTAAATAGTTTAACTTCCGAAAATAGGCTTTGTTTTATAAAAATAACGTTATGAAACACTTACCAATCTTAAATTTTTATTACATTTTAGGAACAAAGGTAATGCTTTCACAAGATTAGTAAGAGACTCTCAAGAAAATTTACAAAAGTAGTATCATTTTTTTCTAAAACACGATACAAACAAACCTGATCTTAATTCTGATTGGTTGAATATTTTTGTGAAATTTGCAATTTATTCAATTTTACAATTATCTTCGTTATACAAGGATACATCTTAAAAATATTATAAGCATCAAATTCTACACAAAATTTCCTTTAAAATGATACCCCGTTAGCCCTATTTCGCTTTCAAACCATTTTGTTATGCTAATTATACTATTTATGCATTTTCACATACAGAAATTTACTTATATCAAACCTATTCTAATCTCCACAGGAAAACTATGGTCGTATTTGGATTCTCTGACCCGAAAAACATAAAGTTACACTAACTTTAACTTCAACACAGTCAACAATGAGAATTACTATCTCAGAATCGGAGTTCAAAATGTCCATAACCTATCTTCTCAACACATTTAGTTAATTTGCACCAACAATGTTAATTTATGTGGCTACACTTCTTTTAACACAACTCTAAGTTACTTTTACACTAATTATTTAATATTATTTTTCAAAATTTCATTATATGAATCTTTAAGATTGTCTTTATCGTTAACTTTAATCATATAATTTCTTTCATCCACATGTTGTCTAATACACACTACTTTTGTTTTATTTTAGAATTGAAGCAAATTACGCTACCAGAATAGGCTTTACCTTTTCCAAATGGATATGATGAAAAATATTATAGAAAATTCATAATTTTATATCTTCCGAATGTCATCGGAAACTACTAATGTGAAATTTCTGTTGTACAACCATGATTAAAATGCAATAATTGTAAAAGTTGAATCATTTAACTCACAATGTGCTGTACAACTACATATGTACTCAGTTGTATGTTATTATGAACCTAACTTGCGATTTTACATTTATATGTATCTAATCTCATCACCCTAACTCTAATCTTGTTATAATCTTTATTTCTTTATAACGATCATATGTAACACTCAAACTCAAACATTCTATCTCTCTCTCTCTCTCTCTCTCTTCTATAACCTATATATTATATATATATATATATATATATATATCTATCTATTATATATATATATATATATATATATAATATATTATATATATATATCAACTATTGATTTTACTTCCTTCTGTATTTTTATATTCAGTATTTGTATGAGTTTTAGTATTCTAATAATTAATAATAATAAAAACAAACGTTATACTTATTTAATTAACCAAAACTCGGAAAATGCATGGATGCTTTGCTTACAGTATTACATAAAAATAATCCTATTATTATATTTAATATTCTTATCATTCTTAATAACTAATAAACAGAAATTCCTTTATCAAGAATGAATTAAATCTATTTCCGTTCAGTATTGATATTCATATATAAATTCAAGTAAAAATAAAAGACAAACAAGTTTCATTTATTTACACAATTAGAAATCTTGCTTGTCACTTCGTTGAAGGCTGCTGACGTAATTACTGCATTCCCAAGCCGGTGATGCGGACTTCTGGCACCTGGTCTTCTTTGTTCTCTCAATATCTCCTGTTGATTTTTATTGTGATTAATAGAATTCCAATTTCCTTTTCGACAATTTAATGATTTTGTTAAAAATTGCTGGATATATTTATAGTTTTCAAGGATCACTTTATTTGTTCAATTTTCAATACAAATCGCTGCAAAATAAACGGCAAAGGTGAACCGTGCAATACACTCATGAATACTTTCTAGTTATTGTTCTTGATATATTGATTTATTACACTAGATCGATAGTGGCTATTTTATATTTATCGTTCAATATTTAAAAACAATCGATGGTAGCTTCTGATACGTACAACCACGTTATTTTATATTATTAAGTCACCTCCGTTGTTTATCACCAATTTGACAATATTTAGCATTTCATTAATTTAGTAAGGAAGGTATTTTTACTTCTTCCCTATTATATTATATATATATATATATATATATATATATATATATATATATATATATATATATATATATATATATATGTATACAGGGTTGGGCAAATGTGTGGAAACCCCTTATTTCTGGCTAAACTATTAATTGTATCAAAAAAAGATCTTCACAAAAGTTAATGTATATTTTATGATCTATTCAGTGGCGTACTAGGATTTGCAGCAGCTACGTCAATGTTCGAGATATGACGTCATCGACGGTTTTTTTAAATGGGCGACCCTGTACATTTTCGCATTTTCAGATATACTGTTTTTCTCCAATTATAATGATATATGGTTTGGTAGGTATGCGACTTGTTGTTTTTTAAATATTAAATAAAATAATACAATGAAGAAGATACATATTATTTAGTAATTTTAATGAACTTTTGATTTACAACAAAAATTGAGAGCTTCATATTGAGAAAATATTCATAGTAGATGCTCAAATTGGAGACCTTCAGCACCTTGACAGTGTCCTATTCGGTCAGCAAAGGCTCTTACGGAGTTTTGAATGGCTTGCTGTGAGATTTCTTGCACAGTCACCCTAATCCGGTCTTCCAGTTCTTCTAACGACTGAGGTTTCGTCTTATACACAATACATTTTAAATGACCCCATAGGAAATAGTCTAGAGGACTTAAGTCTGGCGAACGAGGTGGCCACTAAATATGTCCTCTTCGACCTATCCATCTCCCCGGAAATATTTCATTAAGATATTGACGCACGTCAACTCTATAATGAGGCGGAGCTCCATCCTGTTGGTACCAAATTTCATTTGAGGGTCGTTCAGGATTCTCCTAGTTCGGAAATAAACGAACTAATGCTGGAACAATTTGCTTCTGCAACAATTGTAAATACCGATTAGGTTTTAATTGTCTCTCAAACAGAATGGTCCAATTATGTGTCCTCTGATTATACCCGCCCATGCATTTAATTTTTGAGGATATTGGGTGTGACCTTCTTCCATCCAGTGAGGATTTTGGTCAGACCAATAGCGACAGTTATGTCGATTGACACAACCATTCAGTTAAAATGTTGCTTCATCTGAAAAGACAATATTATTGAGAAAATTGCCATTCATTTCAATGTGATCCATCATTGACTGGCAAAACTGCATTCTTCTATCAGCATCATCTTCATTAAGTTCTTGTACTAAATGCATTTTATACGGATGGAGGTGATTTGTGGACAATATCCTTCTTACCGATCTACCGCTAATATCGTGATGTAAGGCCAGTTTTGGTACTGAAGTTATCGGTTCTACTTGCACATCAAGAATAATATCAAGTGCCATATCTTCATTTGTAGCCGATTTATTTCGACCTGATTTTGGCCGATTTCTAACACTTCCAGTTTCGTGAAATTTCCGCACAATCTTCGAAACCGTTGATTTGAAAATGTGAGGATTTCTCTCCGGAAATGTTGCATTAAAAATAGCACATACATCTTTTAAAGATCTCTGCCTGTCTCCAAATCCAACCATCATTAACAACGAAATACGCTCATGTTCATTTAATTCAACCATGATTAGAAAACAATACTAATACTTTACCCAGAAATTATCTGATGGAATTAACAGTAACTGACAATAATACAAAATATTTGAGCTATGTTACAGAAATAACCATGGCAACAACAAAAAAAAACGAATATTTTTTATCAGATAGTACAGCGACATCGATCTCTTGTTTTATTATTTTATTTAATATTTAAAAAACGACAAGTCGCATACCTACCAAACTATATATCATTATAATTGGAGAAAAACGTTATATCTGAAAATGCGAAAATATACAAGGTCACCCATTTAAAAAAACAATCGATGACGTCATATCTCGAAAATTGGCATAGCTGCTGCAAATCCTAGTACGCCACTGAATAGATCATAAAATTTACATTAACTTTTGTTAAAGTGTTTTTTTTGATACAATCAATATTTTAGCCAGAAATGAGGGGTTTTCACACATTTGTCCAACCCTGTATATATGTATTTATATACAATTAAGAAAATCAAATGTAGTATAATTTTGGATAATTGATAACAGAATAATTAACTGAAACAAATGTTCAGGTTTATTCACTCAACCTGTAACCAAATAGAAAGCAAGGTAAAATTAGATAACAAATTGAACGACCCAGATTAAGTTCAAAGGTTAATTATTTCAAATTTTCACAAGAACAATATAAAGTTTTACTAAAGGATTTTGAAATTATTGAGAATTGTGAAAGAACCTATAATTTATTCTTTGTAGCGATGGAAACATGCAAAGGAAATAAGCCACATATGTTTAACCCGTTTCAACATTTATTTTAGATGTGGATATTTCAAAAATTCTGATGTTTTGATTAACATAAAATAATTATAAATGTAATTAAAAATTATTAATCTAGCAAAGTACAGGTCGTAGGTTCGAATCCTACTCGAGGTAAACTTTTTATTTATGTATTTAATAAAATTAATAATAATTTTTAATTACATATTTACCTTGAACTTATTCGTTCATAACAAAAAACTTATAATAATTATAAATGTAGTTTACATTAATTTTTTTTACATTTGATATTGTCATAATGGTAGGTTTTGGAAATGTATGTGATATGTAACTAACAACCAATCTTCATCATCCTCATCCGATTCGGAAGAGCGTAATTATGTCTTACGGATGTTATAACGAGTTCTATAGTTTCTTCCATTATTACACCTAGTTACCCCATGCAATTCCTCTTGAATTACATGATCAACACAATTTTTCCTATTTTCTACATTTACACTGTTTATGGCTTGCATTAAAAGCTGTCGCACTTCACTTAATTTTTTAAGAATCCATTAGTACTAAGTGTATGTGTAACAATTAGCCGTCGATCTTTCCCCGATGGTGGATTTATTCCAGTTGACCAACCCTATTGGACTGCTTGATGGCGACTTGTTACATATTTATTTCGTCAGATTTTTTACAGTTTATCTCATCGAGATAAAAGATTTCTTTCCTTCGGCACGAAACTTCTTTATTTCACGAAGGTGTTTGCGTCTTCAAGAAACAATTTGAAGATTATCAATTAGAATTGATTTTCGGTTCAATTTTTCCCCGAAAAGTTAAGTCATATTTTTAATTTATATATAATTAGATAAGGGGGCAATGACGGACAATCCCCGCTATCCTGTAAAAAATGTATTACTTTCTTCAGTAAAGATGACGTTTGCACTAATTCAATCTCAAACAATTTGTACGTAACTAACAAAGACACAGCTGTCGCTTAAGTTCTTATTAAATGAATTGATTTACCTAAATTTAAAACGAAAACATGATGACGTTACAAACATTATTTGGTTTGATAAAAGATTTTAGGTTACTTGGACAAAGACTTAGATATTAAGTCACTTAATTTTTTTTCATTTTGTATGTATTAATAGGTCATAATTACAATTACAAATATTTTGTTTAATATTTTATACGAACATAAGAAACTGAAAAGTCAATATATTTTAAAAACCTTATAGTATATGCCTGTAATAAATACGCCACTGACCAACCGCCGTTAAGATTGTTTATTACTCTCTGATATTCTGGGACGTACTTTAGTATATTTAGTTATGTATACGTTCTTGTTTATTTAATTATGTAAGAAGCGATTAAAATTTTAATTATGCGGTTTAACATCAAGTGAAGGTTGCGATTTAGAAATCAATTAAAATTATGAATAATATGAGAGGATTTTGCTGTTGTACATTAACTACTCTCATGTTTGATTGTTAAGCTGTTAGTACAAGAGAACTAAACAAAGGCGAATTACGTTTTACACAATAAACATAACATTAGCATGTCACTTACTTGTCTGAAGTTTCCGCCACTTTATATAATTGTTTTTTAAAAATAGCTACATCTGGATATAATGTGACCAATGGACATTTTCCGACTTCCGAGAGGTTGTCATAAAACCATATTTAAGTCTAATAAATTTTAGAACAATGAGGCATTAAAAGGGTTGTGTAATAAATAAAACGGCATTGTTAAAGTTTACGGCCGTTAGGTTGAAACGTTTAAATGCAAACATACAGAAACACAATTTCTAGTGATCTTAATTGTTAACATTTCCATACAGTTAGCTTAACAGCAGCCTTCAACATAGAAATATTGCATTTAAATATCTTTTTTAATTTATAATTCAAAGCGAAATTGATTCCTTTTGTTAATTACATTAGAAACTTTCATCCTGAAAATGAGTATTGATTTTGTTATACTGCAGGTTGTAGATATTTTTCAATTTAAAAAACTCATAAAGATCATCGAGTCAGATACGAGCAACTTTTCAAATTAAATTTTAAATTCAGCCTTAAGAACTTTATGTTTCCCGTCTTTTATTATTGCGCTGCACTGTAATAATTTTTAATACCGTATAACGCTAACTAAATACGAGCATGTAAAATTCACTTAAGAAAATATTATCTTTTTGGTACAGATAAGCATCTTCAAAATAAAAGTAAAGTGGAGAACATAGCAGCGATCGTGTTTTATTTTTTAGCAAATCTTTTATTCATGTGTTCTACATTTTTCTATTTATTTTCCTTAGAAGACATGTCACAAAGGTGCGAGTATAATCTGCCAAAGCCAACTTTTATAACAAAGTGAATACGAGATGTTATCAAATACTGAAATAAATCAATTATCAAACACTTACTTTTTATTCCATAAAACTTAAAATTAAATTATTACCTTAAGAAACTGTCGAAGTAATTCTACACATTGTTACCAAAGATGTTGTAAAAAACGGCTGCAAATTGTATCCATACTTCCACATAAAAAAATCAGTTAATCGGAAACGATTAACTTTACAAAAAAAATACAAGAATGCTTTTCAATCAGAAGTTTTTCTATCTGACACCAAAATTGGACGGGTTCAAAAATCAAGTTTTTTGGAAATATTTCGAAAATGCCAAATTCTTCAAAAAAATTTTAAAAACACTTTTGTGAGAAATTTTATATGCTATTTAATGATATTTTCACTTTTTGAATATGTCAAGTAGTTCCGGTGATATTAAGGTAAAACCGGTTTTTTAAAGTGAGGGTTTTTTGGTAATATCTTGTAAACCTTTTATTATACAGAAAAAGTATAGGAATAAAAAATACTCACAATTATATTGCTAATCCCATATTAAAAGGAAAAAATCTAAAAAAATAAAAATTTGCAAGAAGGTACTTATCCCCCAATTTTACCCCCTTTCCCATAACCCACTGACCCCAAAAACAATCAGTTGCTTTGGGTGGTTAACATCTGTATGTGTGCGAAATTCAAAGTTGGTATGTTAAGTCCTTCGAAAGTTATGGAGTACACATACACACACCCACACACACACACACACACCCACACACAAGCGCACGCACACGCACACGCACACGCACACACGCACACACGCACACACGCACACACGCACACACGCACACACGCACACACGCACACACGCACACACGCACACACACACACACACACACGCACACAAAAATATTGGTTAGTTGTTATAATATATACGCGGAACAATCGGGGGAAGAATTAAATCTGAAGAAATGTAACGGTTTTTGGGCAGGCGCGTGGAAGAACCGAAAGGATACCCCACTTGGGATTACTTGGTCAACCCATATAAAAGTATTAGGGATCAAGTTATCGAATGATTGTCATCAAGATTCAATTCAATCCTTCAACGACCTCTCAATAATAAAGTGGCAAAGAAGATTACCTTCAGTGTCAATTATAGGGCGAAAAACCATCGTGAATCAGTTCATTGCACCAAAACTATGGCACACTCTTCATTGCCTACCCATAACGCATCAACAACAACTTTGTTTACAAAGAAAGATTAATAACTTTATTTGGAAAGGGAAACACTGGGTTTCTCAAAATCATTTATGTCTCCCCATTCGACAAGGAGGACTAGGGTCGTTCACATTCCGTCAAAAGTAAAAGCTATAAGAATATGGCTGGCAGAAAAGTTAATAAGCACTAACGTGAAAAAGAAATGGCAGATTATTGTTGATCACACTTTAAGGAAGCAGATTCTCTAGGCTTAACTTGGCAGTGGTTGTTTTAGAAAAAGAATACCACAAAAGCATAGTCTATCTGATTTTATTATGGATGTAATTAAGACTACTCAGCAATCCGACCTTAGTATCAAGAATTTCGACCATTCAAAAGTTCTAACATTACAGTCTACGTTATCCCCCCGAACGATTCCACCAATTTTTACAGCGGTTTGGGAACAAGCAGGATTCATTAAGATAAGCGATTTTCGATCTGGTGGTACATGGCTACAAGAATGCCGTTTACTTGAACGTCTACAAACACCGTGTGAAATATTGGAAAAGGAATTGATAAACCATTACAGGAGGATTAAAGCTACCTTTAACGAGTGGTTTATTGAACATGAGTCAATGCCCTCTCGTTATAACAGTGTTTTGGTTTTCAAGTACCAGAATCGAGATCACGAATTAAGCTTAACTCACGGAAAAAGCTGCAAAATAAACTAACAGCGAACTTTTTCCAACTGCAAGACCAGCAGATATTAACCACTTACTGGTCACAGTACCACACATTGGCAAACTATGTTTAATAGTTTAACAACCGGACACGTGTCTGAAATAGCATGGAGATTTTCAAAAATCGGTAAGTGATCCAATTTTCTAAATCAGCAAAAATGAGGATTTATCAGCCTCCAACAAGTAAGTTGACGCATACCACATGATACTTGGATGCCGTATACACTACAAGTTTGGGACTTAGTGTCAAATGAAAAGAGTTCAAAAAAACTATAGAAGATCAGTTTTTAGGCGGAATAAAAGGTCGCACGAGCGCTCATGCAGTCAAATTACATATAAATTTGTCAAAGTTTACTTATACCACCTGACCATTAGATGTCATAAAAGAAACTCCCAAACTTAAGTCCTCTTTATTAGCAACTTAAAAATAAAGGAATTTTTAAATTTGAAAGAACAATTCAAAACTTAAACTTTGTTCTAAAACTAATTAAATTATTACGTAAGAATCGAAACATTTACAAATGTTACCAAGTGATAAAGGCAAATTATCAACTTATACATAAAATCAGTTAATCGAAAATTAACTTTACAAAATAAAAATGTTTTCAATCGAAGTTTTCTATTAACCAAATGTGGGTTAAAAATAAGTTATTGAAATATTTAAAATCCAAATATAAAAAAATTTTAAAACACCTTTGAGAATTATATGCATTAAGATTTTCACTTTTGAATAGCAAGATCCGGAATCAGGAAAACCGGTTTAAGAGGTTTTCAAACTGAAACCTTTGACAGAAAAAAGAAAAAAATACCACAATAATCAACCCAATTAAAAGGAAAAACAAAAAAAAATTGCAGAGACTACCCCAATTTACCCTTCCCAAACCCACTGCAAAACAATCATTGCTGGGTAACACGTAAGCAAATCAATGGATAAGTCCTCGAAATAGCACACACACAACACACACACCACACACGCACCACGCACACGCACACCACGAAACGACACCGCCACCACCACACTTCACCAGAAAGCAAACACACACGCACACGCACACACACGCACACGCACACACGACACACACACGCACACGCACACATCACACACACGCACACACGCACACACACACACGCACACACGCACACGCACACACGCACACACGCACACACACAGCACACAGCACACACGCACACACGACACCACACAGCACACACACACGCACACACACACACGCACACACGCACACACACGCACACCACACGCACACCCACACACACACGCACACACGCACACGCACGCACACGCACACCACACACACACACGCACACCACACACACGACACACACGCACACACGCACACCACGCACACACACGCACACACGCACACACGCACACACACACACGCACACACGCACGCAACGCACACACGCACACACACGCACAC
This sequence comes from Vesta saturnalis, assembly GCA_036346205.1. Taxonomy (NCBI): domain Eukaryota; kingdom Metazoa; phylum Arthropoda; class Insecta; order Coleoptera; family Lampyridae; genus Vesta; species Vesta saturnalis. The sequence continues at coordinate 1,200,225 of JARFJB010001273.1, forward strand.
ACGCACACACGCACAGCACACACACGCACACACACACACACACACACGCACACGCACCACACGCACACACGACACGCACACGCACACACGCACACACACGCACACACGCACACACCACACACCACACACCACCAGCACACGACACACGCACAACGCACACACCACACGACACACGCACACCCACGCACACACGCACACAGCCACGCACGCACCACGCAAACACACACACGCACACACGCACGCACGCACGCACGCACGCACCACCACGCACACACGACACCACACACCACACACCACACACACACAGATACGATTGTTTTGCTCAAATTTTATTTTGGACGTTTTCGAACATTTTAAGGTGATTGAGCAAATAGAAATTTTTGTAAATTGTTTTGGCGATACAGCACTTCCTATCCGTTGGATGTGGAAGTAATTTAACGAAGGAAATGTATGATTATATCAATCAAATATATGAGTTAGTGTAAACTAACCATATACCAATTATTGCAAAAATAAATGAAGCTCTTCTGCACAATGCATTCTCTAGATGAGTTGTATAAAAGAGGGTACGTTCCTCAAGCTACATAGCAAATTTTATTATTCATTGAATTAGTAAGTCGATTAAAGAGGGAGGTGTTGCAGAGTTAATCGTTTTGTGTTCTGACTGTAACCATAGGGCTAATGCCTCCTGATTGGTTGTGATCAGTTGGCCACTCAGCCTATTTGAATCGACGTCTTTATGGGTCTCAGACTTTTTATTCTGGTTCACAGTTTATTTACTTGTTCGTCTCCATCTAGTGGTGTATTTTAGAAGGTAATAGAAGTTTCCTGAGATTGGGTTATAATCATCATTTAGTAGTATGTTTTTTTAATAATTATAGTCCTGAATATGCTAAGTTTAGCGTAACGTGCTAAATCATTCAGGGGCACTGAGGAGGATAGATGGGGGGATATTTGATTGCCAAGAGATGCTTATGAACGGATACTATAAATTTGCTTGTACCATAAAAGATAGGAAAACAGGAACTATGAAGACCATTCCAGAGTTTAGAAGCCGTGTAACAAAATTTGGATTGCGCCATTTGGTAAGACAAATAGAAATCTATACTGCATATTGATGGTGTGAATGAGCAAATCGGGCATTTGTAGCAAATATGATCCGAGATGGTATCAAAGAATGTAACTCAGCAGTATCTTCTTTGAATGCGATCAACGATATCGAAAGCGTATTGGGGCGAACGAACCCAGAAGTGAGAATTATATTCTAGATAAGGTCTAAGGCCTATACAGCGGAAAGAGTTATCGGAAGGTAAGGTACTGCTTTGACAAACATGAGCAGCTGCTTTAGTACCTGACAGAAGATGGTCAACTTATGATAAATTTGAAAATACAATCATTCCCAACATAAGCGACCTTTTCTAGTGGACACACACTGGATTTTCTTAGCATAAATATAACCAGATTATTGCTTTCCTATTTGAGGCTATGTTGAATGCGTTAGTGGATTGAAATAGCAATATCAGCTTTAATATCTTCATTTGAGATAGAAGATGGATTACTATTATGAATATACTATGATGAAGAGTGCTGTCGTCTTCAAAACTTAATTGTTGAAGAAATGAAATCATTTATGTATAGCAGAAAAAGTATAGGGGTACCTGTGGTACGCCGCGATAATGTTTATTAAATTGTTATATTAATAAAAACTTATGTTTGTATTTTCATCGCTTTTATATTTCATAAATTTTCATCTCAACTAATTCTTGCAGATATTACACTTACTGTGGACGATAACTGTAATTGTTATCGAAACTTATAGATTTACATAAACATAAATATACAAATACACCAAATTATTATAAGTTTTTTGTTGTGAACGAATAAGTTCAAAGGTACATATGTAATTTAAAATACAAATACACCGTTCAGAAAACCCCAAAAACATTGGCTAACTTTCATTACGAAGGAAAGTGACATGTAATAGAGCTTAGATAGGTCTAGTACTAGTACTAGTATTGTTTAACAGCTGGGTTACTTTTTGGGCCAGTCGCATAATTGGGATCAAACTTACTGATCCACGATTTTAGGCGATAGTATCGAAAATGAACGTTTCATAGCGTATGAAGAAGAGTTAACTAGGGGCACATATTTTTCCCAGAATGTTTAAAACGCGAGTTTGGTGCAAATAAATTCACAAAAAGATAGGCTTTGTCTACAGAATCAGCAACTGCAGGTGCATCAAAAGGTGTCATGAGAGGAAATGATACTTTCCAAAGAACAAACAACCCTTTAACCTTAGTGATACAGTTTTGCAGATATCTTCAGACCCAACCTAGTCTGCAAGGGTTTCGAACGTTTTATTAGATTTCCATTTGGTATAAGATATATTATATAATTAAGCAGGGCTGGGAAAGAGAATGACCTGTACGATTTTGTTTTTTGGGAATGTAGAGCTCCATACACACGAGGATGACTTCAGATGATGAAGATAAGGATTACTTAACACAATATTCACATCATGGAAAGGTTGTAAAGAGGTCCCGTAAATCACTCCATTTAGCTGAAGTCGGTATTAGTACTGTGAACAACAGAAGAATTAGAGACCGAAAATAATTGTAGTAGGCAATGGTCAGGTAGACCTATTGGGAAAAGAACTATAGTTTTAGAAACAAGTAAGTTTGATGTAAGGAAGAAGTCTAAAATATGTGGAATATGGGTTCGATTGTGTGGAGTTTTCATGGGTTCAGAAGTCATTTGTGTGAGATCGAAAGAAATAGTAAATGTTTCTGCATTATCACCAGAAGGTGGTAGATAATAATTGAAGCTAGTAAGAGTTTTCAACATTGAAATCTCCCAGAATTGTGTAAACATTGAAATCTTCTAGAATTGAGATTTCGCCAGATGAAAACTGAGACAGAAGATAATCAACCTTCAAACTAAGGTAAACGACGTTATTATTGAGATAGTTACAAACTCCTCTATAGCAAAAGTTAGAGTGAACATTGTATTGGGGAGATAGAAGGATGGGTAAATCGGAGTTTCCAGAGAAGACTTGGATATCAGATAGAAATAAGATGCCATGTCGTGATTATTCATAATGTTGGTGAACAACATTAAGATCAGGCGTCATACCGGGGATGTTGCAATAATTGATTAGAAAGTGAGTACCTCCATGAGCGGAGTTGCTTGGGACATCCGAACGGCACAGACTTTTATGTCTGGATTTTTTAATCTAGGAACCACAGCCAACTTTGTTTAGTTTTGGAATTTCAATGCGATAGATGGGCGATAGAAAGAATAGGATAAGAATAGATTAAGTATAAGGTCAGGTTAACCGGCAGTCCTTACCGAACTCAGAAAACCGAAGACCCAATATTAAGCAGCCCATGGTCCGTGATGGCAGTTCCCTGGCTGTCTTTATAAATATATATTTTAAAAGCTGGTGGAAGTTTCTTGTACGTCGTAATCTAACGAAATATTTTTTAACCATTGGAAAAGTCCTGCAATTGTTATGGACAAAAAAATTGTAAATAGTGTTAAATTAATGTCTATCGTTTAAATGGCCGTACATTTTTGATTTCCACCTCTTATACTAAAACCCCTATGCTACCTTATAGGACTTAACCAGGATTCCGTAGTTTGTCTTGGAGTCCTATTGCAGGAACTCTTGGTCTGCGCCTTTTGGTTTCGCGCGACTTTTTGGTTTTGTCTACTTCATAGTAGTTTTCGCTTTTGAAAAACTAGTGGAAGCTTATTGTGTTTGATCAATTAGTAATTGGATCCACACAATCTATATATCTTGTTATTATAATAATTAGTATTAGTCAAGTAGCTTTGGTATGTGTGAATCCTTGCGATATTGCAGCCTTCCATTCTATTAAGTAATTTGAATGTAATCTCATTATGTTTAGAATTTGCATTAATTCTACATACATAAAAATAAAATTTAGATATATTGGGGCTTGTATCTCGATAGCTCAGTTGGTTAGAGCGGTACTCTGACAAAGTGCATGTCGTAGGTTCAAATCCTACTCGCGGTAAACTTTTTATTTATTTATTTAATAAAATTAATAATAATTTTCTATGTATCTTGTTATTTATTATTTAAAATTTTAAAAATAACATCATGTAATTACCAACATACCTTTGTCTCTCAAATATTTCTGTTGGAGGAAGAAGAACAAGAAATGGATAACCATATTAGCATTTGTCACTATTAAAAACATAACTCAAGACATCAAATTTTAAGTGCTTTTCTTTTTAAAACATCAAATACATGAGTATTAACCCTTAAACTATCAACTATGAATAGGATCAAAGTATTCCTAAGAGTGGGTAAAAATGTCCACTCTAGAATTGGTGATATTTTATATTTAAGTACTACATCCCTGACGGAATACAACATGTATATTTAAAAACAATGAACATATTTGGAACAAAAATATAAAAAAAGTGTCATTAAAACTGCAAAAAAATAAAAAAACCTTTTAAAAATATTTCATATAACTTTTTTTATTGATATTCGAAATTTTCGTCGACGATTTCAGTGCATGCCATGCAAATCTTGGTCTTCACACTATGTTTGCCGCAAACATATTTATTACACTTAGAACATACTGTTGATGTCTTGAGTTTGCGCTTTTGACGCTGGCGAGGCACTTGGCTTTCTAGTATCTTTTATCTTACTTTTCTTAGACTTTCTTCCAAAACACTTTCATTACAGTTATCACCTGTGTATGTAATCAAGTTGTATTTTCTGTTCTTTTTCTAATGTGTGGTGTGATACGGCCTAATCCTAGCTCTTGAAGATCAATTATTCTCCTATTGTGTTTCTTTTTATTCCGCTGTGGAAAGTTTAGTGTAATCAGGGTAAATAAATTTAGTGCTGCGATATCCAACAGTGTGAAAAATACAGATAAGGGCCACCTTGGTGGTCTATTTTCTTGACAGAAATCTGTTTTACAATTTTACAGATTTATGTCAGATTTGTTTTTCGTTGCTGCCTATTGCATCATCGTTGCGTTGTGTAGATAAAAAATTAAAGTTTTTTACCCGAGGTATATATGAAACAAGTTACTGGCGGGCGTCCTGAATGAGGATTGGTAAAAGCAAACATATTTGTAAATAATTTCTATTATCTGCACGTTTCAAAACGTCCGGTATATGTTTACGGCTCCCTACGGTCCTAAGTCTTGATATAGGTCTTCTGCTAGTTCAATAGATGAGTAGTACCTGTCTGTTGTGACGTTGCGTCCCGTGTTTCTTATTGGATCCAACGGACGTTGAACGATATCTTTGGGTCCCCTAAATTCTGCTGTAGTACCTTCTTTTTTCTGGCATATACCTCCATTTTAAAAATATAGCGAAAGTCACAGTCTGCCAGAATCCTTATGAGGGCACCGTACTTTCCGGGCTTTTCTTTTATAAAAATTTTAGAAGGACATCGTCCTCCAAATAGGGATAACATTTCATGAATTACAACATTTATTCCAGGATTTAGATATTTAAAAATAGTGTCATTTAGAGAATCAAGAACGTCTCTAATTGGTGCAAACTCTCCTGTTGGCGTATTTCTTCTCTGGTTCTCTATCATCGAAACGCAGTACTTTTAGCAATTTCAGAAATCTGTTTCTACTGTTTCTTTGACCACATATCATGACAATTCAACTTTGTACCATTGTTTAATCCATCAAAATCAAATTCAAATAAATGCTACCAACTGGTCTTTGTCAGTACCCTTTACGTTCTTTCTTATAGCTTCTTCATTGGTGCATGTAAGAATTGTCTAAATTATATCTTGATGAAAGATTTTGAAAAATGAGTCTAGGATGGAAGTGACTACCTTCTTTAGATATGCCAGACTTACATCGCAGAATATTTTGTTTTGTCCTTCTACTGCTTCGAGTAGGGTGAGCTAAGAATAATCTACCAGATTTGCTAGTGTACTGGTGGCAAGAATATGTTCTTGAATTATTTTGAGAACTGCTGGCCCCATTGTCATCGTCTTCTTTATGATATTCTGTTCTAATAACTTCTAATGAAATATTATGAGCTTCACTATCATCATACTCTTAATCTGACATAGGATCATTATCCGGCATATTTTGTAATATTTATTCCATCTCACGTTCACTCAAACACCTAGACCTCTTTAAATTACTCGAAAAATCAAACTTTTACTTCCACGTTATAGAATATCTACAAAACATACACTTACAAGCTTACACAACGTAAACCAACAATTTAGACAAACAGTGGCGATGCTATTTCTCTGTTTCTCCAAAACACAATTAAACACTAACAGCACGCAGCGAAATACGAAACTACAAGCACCTAAGAAAGTCTGAACGTGTTATTATACATTAGAGATATATTATAGTGTGAGTATTTTTAGGCGTTGCTAGATTTAATTATTTCGAAATTCCTAATTTTAGTAACAGCTCCTACCAAGGGTGGGTATTTTACGTCCACTCCAATTAAATTTTAAATATAATATTTATTTAAAAATATTTTGGGAAAATAATTACTAAGTCTTATAGTAGACTTTATTTAGGACAATAAATAGTTTTTTCAGATTTTTAATTTGCTAATTGTGGAAAATGTGGTGATATAAGAAAAAAGTGGACAATTTTACCAACCGTTGGGAATTGTAAGGCTAATGAATAATAGTAATACCTAGAATGTCGGGATTTCATACCACCAACTGTGATACGTCGCATTAAAGAAAACAATTTTTACCTTTCAACCTACATTAATGTATGTAGGTAGGAAGGCTATGCAATCAACTTTTTTTTACTATCGCTAAATCGACTTATTAGCTCATAAACATATAGATTACTTATGCTCTATAAAATTTTTGATAGTACGCGTAATTTAGCGACAAAAAATTCCTACGGTAGAATTTAAGTATTAGTTCAAATTTTTTCATTATCTGAATAACGATTAATTTTATAAGAAAAAGTGTAGACGCATTTTTTAAACAAAATTTTATTTCACATAAATTACCTTTATAAGCTTTGGAATTTGTTTTTACGTTAACATGTATTTATGTCTATTAATCTCTATCTGACATGAAGTTTTAAACGTCATTCTGACATAGATTATTGTTTTTAGTGTTGCCTGTTTTCGTTATAAACGTTAGCATCTTCACGTCTATTAACCTCTGCCTGTATGAAAATTTAAACGTCTGTTTGACATAAATTATTGTTTTTGCTTATACAATGTTGCCTATTTTCGTAATAAACTTCTTACAAAAGAGGTTGCATAATTATCCTAAAGGATCTGTTTTAAATTAAATTTTTAAACCTAATTTTAAGGTCTGAAGATGTCAGCCTTTTAGCAACTAGTCACCTATTAATTAAGTAATAATACATTGTAAGAAAGATTTTAGTATTTACTAAACTGGTCTTAACAGATTTAACCCTATAAGGCCTTGTTTGAAGCCCCATTCTTGAAATTAACCCAACATCTAAGTTTCTGAATTGCTAGATTTTTATATTTCGTTTTGTTTTCGGTATGCCTCAAGTGTACCTGGTACCCAGCAGAGCTAGGCAGCATTGTACTGTTGGGCTGGTTTCACCTGTACAAATCAATTTGGTTTTAATTTGAAATCAAATTAATTATTGATATTAAATTTATTTATGTATTTAACAAACTAATAATAATTTTTAAGTAGTTGTTGATATGATGATAATATAAATATGCTAAAATTATTCCTTATCTCGAGACGGAGGATCGGTCTAAAAAATTTACTACGTCGTCCACAAGAAAATATTTGATTTAATAAACGAATTAATTCATAATTTCTTAATTATTACTTAATAATTAATAATTACAGGCGTTATCGTTTGAATTTCATTATGAAAACGATTTGAGTACATACAATAACTTTTCGATTAAACAAACAAATTTATGTACGCTATTTATTAATTAATTAAGTATAATCAAGGCCTTCGGAAGCGGGCCTTCAACGTCTGCAATGAAGGCGGGCGCTGAGATAAAGTGGGCTCCCCACCAAACAGCTACATTTTAGAAATACAACAAAATTCAGGGTAAGAAGGATTATCAACCCTGTAGTAAAACTATAAGCAAGTTTTATGACTAGAGCGAGAAAAATTATTCTCTTACCATAATAGAAATGCAGTATGATAAATAATATCAACTTAGTAAAAAAAACAAATATACTAAATTAACACCAATTAACTTAATTTGTGACGGTACGTGTTTCATAGAAGAAACGGTATTTTCTTGTTTTTCGAACCTCTATGGCTTAAGAATTTACAATCTACCACTTGCCATAATAATTTACAATGCGAAATGTGAAAGTGCTTATTCTCGTTTTATATGCTTACGTAGGAAAATTTTGTCAAATTCCACGTTAGTTACAATTTGCATGCTCTATGTTAAAGGCTCAGCAACCGAAAGTTTCTGAAAAACGTAGTTTCAAGTTTTTTTTTTTAATTTGCATACAAAGGTTTAAGGAAATTATATGAAGTGAATTGAACTTTTACTCGTTAAGATTATTAACCGAAAATATACCAAACTTAGGTATTATACATTTTCTAATTATTATAAGTGTGTGAGCACAACTTAAAGTAAATTATACATCCTTTAATTTTGGATAAAATGATCAAAAATTTTAAATGTAATACTGAATGCAGCTCACTTTTAAAATTACTCGATATAATGGCTTTTACATGGTAACGTTTTTGCTTATATTTAACTTTTGCCATAATAAGTCTCTATCGCACCCAAACCTCCAAATTCAGTAGGGGCTTATGGAAAAACAGTGCAGGGTTGCCAAACTTATTATGCCAATAGATTACTGCACCTATAGTACCGTATTACGGTTACAATAATACTATATCTACGATACGAGAGACACAATTTCTAACCTCAAAATTAATAAAAAAATTTGCAATGCAATACAAATTTAGATAAATCTGCAATGTACATATGAATATACCGAAAAGGACTACCCTTAATCTATACAAACTGAATCTTTGAGAAAAGCGAAGTAGGTGTATGCAATGTAGGGGTACATTACATGGAAATATGATGGGTTAGATTATCCTGTACATGGGACTGTGAATGAAGCTCTATAAGCAACAGCTTGAGCAAATGGTAACTTTATCCTTTGCCTACGGAAGGAATTTGCAGTATATAAACAAAATAACGATTTTATTAAAGTTTGATTCAAGCTGCATCATTTATTTCCATTGTAATATAATATAAGAAGTGTGGCTATTAAATAACGAGACTGACGCTATAAAACATTTTATTTTGATTTAATAGCAACACCTCGTATTTCAATAAATTTTTTTGTTTTTCAGTGTAGTTTAATCGCTCTAATCGATTTCAAGGTCCCCCTTATGTAACGTTGATTATAAACTCTGCAATATCATCTTGAAGGATATCAACTGTCCACATCTTACCTTCAAAGATCTTTACAAGTCTTATATAATGTTGCCAATTTTCAACTTTTTCCGTAACCAAATTTTATTAATTCCTCCAAGCCTTTAACTTTAAAAGTTTTTTAATATGATGCTTGACTTGTTTCCACACCATTTCTATTGGGTTTAATTCGCAGTGGTAAGCAGGCAAACGAAGAACCTTATGACCTCTTTCTTGTGCCATAACATCAAGCTTATTCTTGTCATATAGGTGCCTCACTTATGCTACAGTAGCTTCAACATGTTATCTTCAATGGGCATTTCTTTCTTACTAAGCCAATCTATAATTTGTTCTTTTCGACGCGCCATTGTTGGAATCTTCTCTACCTTCCTGCTGCGATAAGAAGCGTTGTCAATAACGAAAATTGAGTTTGGTGGTATATTTGGAATGGGTTGATTGATAAACCACTTCTGTAAGTGTCTGCATCCATTTCATTGTGCACATCGGCTGTATACTTTTTACAGAGGAAAGTAAGTTCCGCACCAGGTTAAAACCATTATCGCCACCAGCATGAACTAAGGCAAATCGGGGTCCAAGACCACTTGGTGATTTTAAACAGGTACTGAGCCCTTGAACGAATGCCTGTCAACCACTTTCAATAGTGGTATCACACCATGCCTTACTAACTGTGTGCCACACGTTAACCCACGATTCATCGGTGTATATAATATAGTTACCTTAAAAGTGAACATTGTTAATTATGCGAAATAGGACATCATTTTATAAACACGTAATTAGAGATCGAACAAGAAATATCTTCTTCTCGGAACTTTCTGATGCATCTTAAGTATTTATGTCTCCATCTTATAATGTCATCACGTTCAACAAGGGTACTTTTGCGTCGCATCTTTGGAACTCAAAACCGGTTAAAATTTGATAGATCATCATCACCATTAATGGAAAAAAGGATACTATTCATCGTTGGTGGAATGTTTTCAATGAAAAAATTGTGCACTTTACGTCGAATAATTGACTGTAGATTCTAGTCATATACGTAAAGACGATGATTGAGTTGTGCACCTTTTCGTTTCATGCATTTTTCTCGAATTAGCTATTGCTACGGTTTGGTCTTCCTTTCTGATAACATAGATACTACGCTCTGTGCAACATAATGCTTTCCTTCTGTAAGAGTTGCACTAATGTTCATTGTGGCCAAGAAATAATTACGTATATTCATAACGAAGCATTTCTTCTTACGACTGAAGTGTTTTCTACTCTGTCGTTTTATGTTTGCAGGACCACATTCAGCTTCCATCTCCATATGATACAAAATTCTACAAAATAACCTCAATCATACAGTTATAGAAATTGTTCATCATTACCTTATAAGACACGTGTATGAGATGTAGGCGTTTTGAAAAGAACGATTTTTAATAAGTGGAGTTAGCTTAATTCGATAAATATCGTAGAAGAAGCAAGCAATAGATTTGACGGTACACAGAGTTGATATTAAGTTATTAAATTACATTTTACATCTCTATGAAGAACAAGGATACCGTTATTTAGATATGACTACAGATAGTAAAAGAGAGTTACTCCATAAGAACCCGTACTGAATTTGGAGCTTTCGACAGGCTATAGTCAATTTCATTTTTCTGTCGCTTTCGATTGTTGATCACTGATTGTAATTTTTAAATGTAGAGTATCAAAGAAAAAGTTGGCGCTGAAAACCGCAAGCGCAAAGCCGCAAGAAAAGCAGGTTTACAAAAATAAGCTAGTGCCCTTAATAAATTCATTCAAATGATTAAAATCACTCCCATCAGTGAAAGTGACCACAGCCAAGCCGTGGCAAAAAGTGCAATTAGTAATGGCGTAGACGATTAAGCCTCTCTATGTACTTCAACGAACGTCCATGCAATAACAAGTAACCACAAAGATCACATGGAAATGTTAAGTGAAAGACTATCTTACGAAAATTCGATAAATACTACAATTCAGGGAAATTTAGAAGATCCAGCCAAATGGCCTAACAGTAAGGATTTTGACAAATTAAGAATAGCATTAATACAAATGGGACCAAGACAAACAAAAAACCTAAATTATCCCAGCGATGTGAATGGACGCAGATTTAGCCAGGCATATTACAATAGAAAGATGGAAAATGGAGATCATGACTTATCTACTCCGAAACTGCAAGTTCTGTTTTCTGCTTTGGTTGTAAACTGTGCCCATCGGAAGCAGCACGCTGGTAGAAGGGTATAACAATTGGGGCAACCTTCCGAAAACACTAAACTGACACGAAACTAGTTTACTGCATATGAAATTTTTTTTAATTGAAAAGAACTCGAGGAGAACCTAAAGAACAAGAACACTATCGATCGTGAAACGCAAGATATGTATGAAATAGAATTAAAAAATATTGGTCGTGTCTTTTAGAAAGATTAATGGAAACATTGAAGTTCCATGGTGGACAACATTTAGCACTTCGGTGATCCGCAGATACCAAAAGAATAACGGCACTTTCTTAAAGTTAGTGGGACTCTTGGCTAAGTTCGATCCAGTTATGGAAAACCATATAGAGAGGACGCTACGACAACAACATAGTGTTCATTATTTAAGTAAGGACTTGTGAAATGAAATATTACAGCTTTTGAGTAATGGTGTACGTGAGAAAATATTATTAGCAATACAGAAAGCTTAATATTACTGAATAATTTTAGACTTCACTCCGGATCCTAGTAAAACGGGGCAGATGACAATCATTATAGGTTTTGTTTCCTAGAATGAAGAAAGCGTTGTGATAAGAGAAAATTTTGTAGGGTTTGCTGAAGTCGGTGATCCCACAGTTTGTGTGATACAATATTAAAATCGTTGGAAGAGTGGAGACTTCCCGTTGAAGATATTCGAGGTTAGAGATACGACAACGGTGCGAACACGAAAGGGAAAAAATGGTCGCCAAAAGTCGCTGCTGAATAAGACCCTAGGGCTTTTTATGTCCCATGTGCTGCTCATACCCTTAATTTAGTCGTCAATGATGCTGTAAAAATCAATACAGATACAATTACCTTTTTCTCAATAGTGCAAGAAGTCTATAACTTCTTTTCGTCATCTGCAAAACGCTGCTAGTTCTTTTAAGCTGTATAACTAACTTAACGCTAAAGCAACCATCTGATACCCGATGGGAAAGTGTAATAGAAGCATTTTGTCGTCTGAAATATTATCAAGGTGAAATTTATGATACGTTATACGAAATAACGCAAAATGATGATTTTAATAAAGAAGTTTAACATGAAGCACACAACTTATGCCTTAAAATGAAGCGTTATAATTTTATATGTTCCTTGATCATATGGCATGATATTCTTAATAGAGATTATGGTTATTCTTAATAATCCAGTGAGTAAAGCTCTTCAAGATAAAAATATGAACATTTTGCGTCGCATCTTTGGAACTCAAAACCGGTTAAAATTTGATAGATCATCATCACCATTAATGGAAAAAAGGATACTATTCATCGTTGGTGGAATGTTTTCAATGAAAAAATTGTGCACTTTACGTCGAATAATTGACTGTAGATTCTAGTCATATACGTAAAGACGATGATTGAGTTGTGCACCTTTTCGTTTCATGCATTTTTCTCGAATTAGCTATTGCTACGGTTTGGTCTTCCTTTCTGATAACATAGATACTACGCTCTGTGCAACATAATGCTTTCCTTCTGTAAGAGTTGCACTAATGTTCATTGTGGCCAAGAAATAATTACGTATATTCATAACGAAGCATTTCTTCTTACGACTGAAGTGTTTTCTACTCTGTCGTTTTATGTTTGCAGGACCACATTCAGCTTCCATCTCCATATGATACAAAATTCTACAAAATAACCTCAATCATACAGTTATAGAAATTGTTCATCATTACCTTATAAGACACGTGTATGAGATGTAGGCGTTTTGAAAAGAACGATTTTTAATAAGTGGAGTTAGCTTAATTCGATAAATATCGTAGAAGAAGCAAGCAATAGATTTGACGGTACACAGAGTTGATATTAAGTTATTAAATTACATTTTACATCTCTATGAAGAACAAGGATACCGTTATTTAGATATGACTACAGATAGTAAAAGAGAGAGTTACTCCATAAGAACCCGTACTGAATTTGGAGCTTTCGACAGGCTATAGTCAATTTCATTTTTCTGTCGCTTTCGATTGTTGATCACTGATTGTAATTTTTAAATGTAGAGTATCAAAGAAAAAGTTGGCGCTGAAAACCGCAAGCGCAAAGCCGCAAGAAAAGCAGGTTTACAAAAATAAGCTAGTGCCCTTAATAAATTCATTCAAATGATTAAAATCACTCCCATCAGTGAAAGTGACCACAGCCAAGCCGTGGCAAAAAGTGCAATTAGTAATGGCGTAGACGATTAAGCCTCTCTATGTACTTCAACGAACGTCCATGCAATAACAAGTAACCACAAAGATCACATGGAAATGTTAAGTGAAAGACTATCTTACGAAAATTCGATAAATACTACAATTCAGGGAAATTTAGAAGATCCAGCCAAATGGCCTAACAGTAAGGATTTTGACAAATTAAGAATAGCATTAATACAAATGGGACCAAGACAAACAAAAAACCTAAATTATCCCAGCGATGTGAATGGACGCAGATTTAGCCAGGCATATTACAATAGAAAGATGGAAAATGGAGATCATGACTTATCTACTCCGAAACTGCAAGTTCTGTTTTCTGCTTTGGTTGTAAACTGTGCCCATCGGAAGCACACGCTGGTAGCAGGGTATAACAATTGGGGCAACCTTCCGAAAACACTAAACTGACACGAAACTAGTTTACTGCATATGAAATTTTTTTTAATTGAAAAGAACTCGAGGAGAACCTAAAGAACAAGAACACTATCGATCGTGAAACGCAAGATATGTATGAAATAGAATTAAAAAATATTGGTCGTGTCTTTTAGAAAGATTAATGGAAACATTGAAGTTCCATGGTGGACAACATTTAGCACTTCGGTGATCCGCAGATACCAAAAGAATAACGGCACTTTCTTAAAGTTAGTGGGACTCTTGGCTAAGTTCGATCCAGTTATGGAAAACCATATAGAGAGGACGCTACGACAACAACATAGTGTTCATTATTTAAGTAAGGACTTGTGAAATGAAATATTACAGCTTTTGAGTAATGGTGTACGTGAGAAAATATTATTAGCAATACAGAAAGCTTAATATTACTGAATAATTTTAGACTTCACTCCGGATCCTAGTAAAACGGGGCAGATGACAATCATTATAGGTTTTGTTTCCTAGAATGAAGAAAGCGTTGTGATAAGAGAAAATTTTGTAGGGTTTGCTGAAGTCGGTGATCCCACAGTTTGTGTGATACAATATTAAAATCGTTGGAAGAGTGGAGACTTCCCGTTGAAGATATTCGAGGTTAGAGATACGACAACGGTGCGAACACGAAAGGGAAAAAATGGTCGCCAAAAGTCGCTGCTGAATAAGACCCTAGGGCTTTTTATGTCCCATGTGCTGCTCATACCCTTAATTTAGTCGTCAATGATGCTGTAAAAATCAATACAGATACAATTACCTTTTTCTCAATAGTGCAAGAAGTCTATAACTTCTTTTCGTCATCTGCAAAACGCTGCTAGTTCTTTTAAGCTGTATAACTAACTTAACGCTAAAGCAACCATCTGATACCCGATGGGAAAGTGTAATAGAAGCATTTTGTCGTCTGAAATATTATCAAGGTGAAATTTATGATACGTTATACGAAATAACGCAAAATGATGATTTTAATAAAGAAGTTTAACATGAAGCACACAACTTATGCCTTAAAATGAAGCGTTATAATTTTATATGTTCCTTGATCATATGGCATGATATTCTTAATAGAGATTATGGTTATTCTTAATAATCCAGTGAGTAAAGCTCTTCAAGATAAAAATATGAACATTTTGCTTGTTTTGAAATCGATCAATAACTTGAAAGCATTTCTGCAACAATATAGATTAGATACGAATTACACAAATGTTCTCAAAATTGGTAAAGATGTTGACGTGGATACAGAGCTTAAATCAGCAGCTGAAGTACGGCGACCAATAAAGAAATGTCAGTTTTCGTATGAGCATCATGATGAATCACCACAAACACCAAAAATAGTATTATAAGTAAAGAAAAGTATCGCTTTTCTTTGCTAATCGCGATCTTTCTAATCGAGGTGCAGCCGAGATTAGAAACGCGATGAGTAAAGAAGAACCTACTTTTCTTTAAGAATAATACATAAAATTTGTTCGTGCACTAAATGGGGATGGATTACATTTTACAACAAATTATTTAAAAAATACATGACAAGTGCGAGAATCAAATTGCCGTTTCAATCACTGCAGCAACTAAAGAAAAATAGGTTAACAAAAATTTTGTTGTGTTATCGCGTGAAAATGGAAATAAATAATGAAAATCATCCTAAAATATCGGCGTTAGCGCTTGAAGCTGTGCTAGTATATTACCCTTGAAATCACGAGATAAATATGACAAGACCTACAATATTTTCAATATTCAAAGAATGTAAGGGATACCGACGGAGAAGTTATGTTTGCTTTTTTTCATGAAAAGGTTAGATTTAATTTATTTATTTATTTTAAGTTTTATCTTTATATTTGATTACAGGCTGGAAGACTGAAATCTTCCATGCTGTGGCCGACATATTCCTTGTTGAAAAGTACGTTGAGAGTGAAAGAAAACATCGATATATCGAATTATGGGAAGTTATAGTTATATTTAAAGCGCCAAAGTGAAGGATATGAAGCAAAAAAAACCAAAAACTCTATCCCAGGATGATGCGTCAAAATTTTTGACAGAAACTCCTGACGATACTTTTCTTATGATTAAAAAGGCGTTAATTTTCGGTCTGTATGGGGCATGTTGTAGTAAGGAGCTAAGAAAGTTAAATGTGAAGGATATAGAGGTTACTGGCTCTATTTTGGTTGTCACCCTACATGATGAATCGTATATTCACCGTTAAGACAGAAAGTCTAACCCAGAAAAAAAGTTTAAAGCTAACGTGTTTTATACATTGTTGGATACTGCTAGGACATCGCTCGTTAAGTGAAGATTGGAACAATTAAAATTTCATCATAATTTTAGCTTTTTGTACTATTTACCAGAATTAAATAATGAACAAGTTCAAAAATACTGCTATGACGTAGAGACTCTGCAAAAAGATAGTGACAATAGAGACATAAACGCAGTTGAACTTTATGACGAGATATGTCCCTACAAAGACCTTTTTAATAATGATATTAACTTAAAACGTAAAAATCCTTTCGATATATTAGTTTATTGCAAGTAATAATTTACCGTTCCCAAATTTTACAATCGCGTTAAGAATTGGGTTATTGAAAAAAAAATATCCATTGCTTTTTATTTATTTTAAAACTTTCCTATAAATTATATTAATAGTCGATGCAAAAAACTGATAAAATTTTAAAACGAATCACGCTACTACAAATATGCCACGATTGTTCGGCATGTTTGCGACGTCATAATGTTAAATTAATTCTCAATAGTACAGTGTCAACGGGTACTACATGTAAATTAACTAGAAATGTACGAAATTTAGTGCAAAAAAATTATTTATAATAACTTGTTTAGTCATGTGTGATAAAGTTTACGGTTAGGTTGACGAGTAACTTGTGGTACTACATCAACTATAATTTTTGCTCTACTTCCCATTGTCGTATAGTAAATATAATTCTCCATGTCTTCTTTCAGCTAAAAAACATCGAATCATGAGAATTATTTAAATGACATTATAACAACAGAAGAACCGTGAGCAAATTTATTATTTAATCGTTTTAAATTATTCATAATAATTTTTCTGATGCTATGATTTTTTAAAGTTATGATTCTGGAGTTTAGTTAAAAAAATTCATTATCTAATTCTATTTATTCAATTTATACGTTTACATAAATAATTATTAATAACTATACTATTATAAAATAGTTACATCAAAAGGATCCTCACAACAACAAAAATTTGATGTTGTTTAGGGATTAGGTCGTCGCACTGCTTGAAACCATTTATTTTTACGTTTTAACATCTTGTGGAACATTTAAAAACATTTTTTGCGAAGTTGTTTTTGTGCTATTCGTACATAATGATGCGAGGGAAGCACGATAACTTTTAAGGTTTGACATTTTTGATATGTTTATCAATATATTGACGATAATAAGATTTAATCGATTAACAGTCAAAACACTGTATCAGCTGTATGCTACGGTAAGTAAAAATAAATATTGTGACGTCACACGGGCTCTGGTTTATTCGGGAACTTTCGGCGTGTTTCCAGTACTGGGTTCAAAAATGTACATTTAATTCAGTATATAATACGAAAAATAGTTTTATTACAAAAAAAAATTTTTGTTCGAAAACCCAATTATATTAACCCAACCTGTTAGTGTGGCAAGTGGTGAGCGACCGTTCTCTAAGCTGAAGCTAATTAAAGCTTATTTGAGAACCAGTATGTCACAAGGTAGTCTGGTGAACCAGTCATTAATAGCAATTGGGAATGATATATGTTCTGAATTAGATGTAAACAATATTGAATCTACTTTTGTAAATTTTAAATCTAGAAAAGTAAAATTTTAATGAACTTTGAACTGCTGTTAATTTTTCTAATTACAAGTACTTCCTTGTGTTTGTATTTATATCCACTAAACAAAAATTTGGGTTGCAGGCGAGCGCTAAATGTGGTAACGCCGGCGCTGAGTATAATCAAACAGTTATCAAATTGAAATTTAGAGAATTTACATTTTTTAGCTATGTTCTGCTCATTTAAAAGTAATTTCAGCGAGGTAAAAATGTAGTTGGTCACAAAAACTTTGAAAGAAAATGACATACCTTTAGTGAAATTTAATTATTGGATAAACCCAACATATCAAAATATGCAAAAATGTGTTAGGTGTCCTGTATGTTGAATTTGATAGATCCCGTTGCAAAGAATGCAAAGACAGCTTTCTTGTGAAACTTTATCTAAACTCGTTCTCCTTTCATTTGGTTCAAACATTAAACTTAATATAAAGTATCTCGTAAAATTTTTTCCAAACACTTGGCTAATTCCAAAATATGGTAACTTTCAAAAATTAACATTCACTCAATACCTTTTGAATCAGTAATAAAATTTTACTCAAAATTTAAAAAAGTTTAATTTCAAAAGAAACACTCATTGTGAACATAATTTCTAAAAAATATTAAAAAGTGACATAAAATTAGATGTTTTTTTGTACTTTTTACTCTCAAACTGTAAATTGAAACATATGAGAGGAGGAAACGTGAAAATGATTCAATGGGATGGAGAATATTTTAATATTGGACAACGGTATGAACCTATGTTACTTAATTAATTTCGAGTAAATGAAAGCTTCAAGTAGAATTTGTCCAAGTTCGTTCCTTAGAAGAAAATATTTTGAAATCGAAGCTGTAATATTGACAGAGCAGTAACCGAGCTGGTAGCGTAATGGTGACACGGACACGACCTGCTTAGCATTCGGGAGGTAATGGGTTCGATTCCCGTTACCGTCTACATTGCATGAGGTTTTTTCAGGGGGTTTTCCTGATTCACATGTAGCGGCATGGTCACTGCGTATATGCACACCATGTGTGGCTGCTTTGGCGAATGCTGGGGTACTATTTTCCCCCTAAGAACCCTAACTCCGTTCCTTTCGATCCTATCCTGACCACACCCATCCTTAATCACACCATGCATATATACGTAATGTATGTATGCTGGGAATCCATTGGGGAGGGAATGAAATACGTGGTCTTTTTCTTTTTTTTTGACAGCAGTGTTTAGATTCAAAAAATTAACAATCTTAAATTGTTTTACTACAACTTGGTTTTGTGCAAACTGTAACTTAATTCAAGCTAGTATTTTTGAACTGAAAGTTGGCTTTTACAAGCTGTAACTTAATACAAGCCTATATTTTTGTGTTTAAAGTTGATGTTTGCAAGGTGTAAGTTAATTCAAGCCAGTATTTTGAAATAAAAGCTGGTTTTTGCAAACTGTAGCTTAATTCAAACCAGTATTTTTGAAATGATAGTTGGTTCTTGCAAGTTGTAACTTAATTCAAGCCGGCATTTTTGAAATAAAGGTTGGTGTTTGCAATGTGTAAGTTAAATCAGAGCAGTATTTTTAAAATTGAAGTTAGTTTTTGCACGCTGTAAGTTAATTCCAACCAGTATTTTTGAATTGGTTTTTACAAGCTGTAGCGTAATTCAAACTAGTATTTTTTAAATGAAAGTTGTTGTTTGCAAGCTGTAAGTTAAATCAAAGCAGTACTTTTGAAGTGAAAGTTGGTTTTTGCACGTTGAAAGTTAATTCAAGCCAGCATTTTTGAATTAAAGGTTGACTTTTACAAGCTGTAATTGAATTAAAGCCAGTACAGTACAGAAAATGCTTCGAGTAGATTCTAGCCACGCGACTCACAGACCTCGAATTCAACGAACGAGTCACGATCCCTCATTGAAGCTGCTTACGAAAACCACCAGAGCATTCAGTCACAAGCAATGGAATCTGGCTGCTTCTGGACATTAAACAAGCATTAGACAGGGTTTGGTACGCCGGTCTACTTCACAAGATCCGCAACCTCAACAGACCCGACTCCTTCTCCAAACGCATACTTTCGTACCTGACTAATCGGTCAGTTCGAGTCAAACTAGGAAACAGCTTCTCCGATTCTTTTCACCCTAATCCAGACCTACCGCAAGATTCTACCTTAGCCCCGATCCTCTACACTATCTTTGCAAACGATATTCCCGAAGTTACACAACCCGGAGTGATCGTTGCGCGGTTTGCGGATGACACCGCATTTTGGGCGGTTAATCGGAACACTGAAACGGCCTCTCGCTTAATATCCAAAACCCTCCGGAACTTTTCCAACTGGGCGAACCGGTGGAGTCTCCGTCAATCCCACCAAAACCCAAACAACCATCTTTCGACATCCAAACTGAACCGAAGGTAAGTTTCCAAACCTAGCCAACAGCAATGTTTCCCTCGCCCTGAATCAAGAAAGACTCATATATCAACAACCTACTTAGGAATGCTGTTCACCACATAATCATGAGCATTCTAACAAAAAGAAAAAATGGTCTACTTCGGTCTAGGTTTCCTTCGTCTTAATGAGCGCATTGAGAGTAGCGGTTGGCCTGTGGGAAATCTATCAAAAACAGCAGGAGTAAGCAGATTGAGGTCTGGTACATGGTTTAAGAACTCTCAACACTTCTACTCAACGTATTGTAATGTGCCCAGGCCTGTCTAGCGACTGCATTTTGTATTTGACGAATGTGGAGTTAATCCTCGAGCTACAGCAAGGAGATATTTAGAATGAAAAAACAAATTAATACACGAACTTACACAAGCCAAATGGTGGTAGGATCACCCAGGTTGTGTGAAAGAGTTGTTATGGGATACATATGTTGCGGGTATGTAGGGGAGGATAAAATAAACGTCCCAATAAAACACTGTATATTTGTTTATAATCAAGTGTAATGTAGTTCTGCTGTCTTTATTGCGGACAAGGAAAAGAACTACCAAATATAAACCTTACCGCATACTACAACAAGAATAACAACATAAATAAAATACAAGTATTAATTATAAATACATGAAACAATGCGTATCTATATTCTAAAGTTATTCAAAGATCTAAATAGTTATAACCCTACTGTCATCTTAATAAATCAATGCGATAATATTGTAATATTTAATACAGGCATGCACCTCATAAATGGTAATCAGCCTGTTAGTCAGTTAGCTAACTGTAGTACAAGTAAAACATCACAGCCCGTTAAAGGTCTGCATTTACAATTAATGAACCAAAAGTTAACATACTTCATATTAGGCACTTACACGGTGTTCCAACGTAAACATACTTTAGTGTTACAGCGGTTATCTCCCCACGGTGGCCTTTATAGCTCTTCTGCCCGGGTATAATCTTATTACCTATTCATTTAAATAATAAAATTATAAACATTTTCTGAAAGAAAATACCATTAATAATTTTATATTACCTTTATTTAAAAAAACTCTTCATTCTAAATCATCAAAAAATCAACAACTCCTCTCAATTATTTTCTAAGCACCCCTATATGTACTCTGTTCTATTATTTCCGCTGCTTTCTTATTCTTATCATTATTAATATCAGCTTGTTTGTTGTTTATGTATGTTTGAGGGTTAGTATTTCATTTTTTTTTTCAGTGTAGGTGGGCTACTTGTATGTGTACATATTATCCTTGATTTCAAGTGGTTTAAGTTAGTTGAGTCTTTGTATTCGTGTTTATGTATAAATATACTAATTGAGTTGGTTGCCTTCTTTGGATGGACATATTTGCTTTCCTTTAATTAGTTGGTGTAGTTTAAATATATTTACTGAGGGAAGAGTCTTAGTAGTTAGTTAACCGTACTGCACGAAAACCTTTGGTGTAATAGCAATCGTGATCCTCTATGAAGATCGTTCGGGTAACTGTTCATCTGCTTTCTGCAAGGTTGCGCTGTACGCTATATTTCCAACCAGTGACTCTCAACCTTTAATTTATTAATTTTAATGTGCACTAACAGAATTTAATACTTGATTTACGAGTTTCCATGATCTAACGAAATTTCTAACATGGCGACAATATTCACTCTGTAGAGTTTACACAGAAGGGCCGATTTTTAGTGTATTGAATAAATGCCACCGGTAGATTAAGGAAGATGTGTGATATAGGAAACACAGGAACGGATCAATAAAATTTTATCTATTTATTATTTGCTCCCACCTCATATTGAAAAAATCCATTAGCAAACAGCCACATTTGTTTTATCAAACAACACAATTTTATTATCCTTAATAATAATAAAACGTGAGCTACCTTAAAAAAATACTTTTATAGTTTGCACTTTTAGTTAAGAAACATGGATGTGCATAAAAGCCTGTACTTTAAATAAAGCTCCATAATCGATTACGTTAGGTTAGATGGGATGATGTCCTTATTACTATTTGCAAGAGGAACGGTTGGAGATATTAAATTGATTCACCTTCTAAGCTTAGAAAGGAATTGTAAGGACTAGGTTAGTTTATCTTTGTGTAGCTTACGAAGGGTTACCTTTAAACGTCTAAATCCAAGCTCCAAAAATATTTCCTTTAGCTTGCACTGGATTGTAAATGTCATTTGGAAGACTTTTATTACGGTACCGATATTTAAACAGAGAAAATTTGATATTAATTTCAGTTTGTATTACAGTCAGTTGTGAATATAACCTATTTGACAACATAATGTTGGTTTGTATTAGTAATGATTTTGTAATTAAAATATAATTGGTTTGATGCACTTAAAAGAGCTTTGCCACATTACTTTGAATACACTGTAATAACTCTTTAATTTTTAACGAACAAGAGTTGATTACTCATTTAGGTCTATTACTAAAAATGAAAATGAAGGGAATATGTTCACATTCTTTATCATTTATTATGTAAGTGGGGTTAATGAGTTTTTATTTGTTAAATAAACTTTAATTTCCCTTGATAGGCCCAATTGGTAATTTTTAGCTAAAATTGAGAGCTTACCGTAAATTTTAATTTTAACGAAAACATCTAAATAAAAGAGAGATAACGTTTATTAAAGTTAATAACTCATATATTGGTAGATTAATAAATAAATAAAGTTAAATAATGATTACGCAATTAGTGGATTACATGCATTATTATCGCAAGCATTAAAGATTTCACAACGCTTAATAGGGGAGACCGGAGATAGTTTGGGCACTAAAATTCTATAATTTTTTCAATAAGAAAAACAGACCATCCTATGTACACTACTTTCAGGATACTGTGTGTGTTAAGGGTTGTTGTATATGTGAAACTTTTATCAATTCTGATAATGATTTACTTTTCATAAAATGTTCAGTATTCGGATATATATTTGTATTTGTAACCTCCATAATGTGAGGAAAGAATGGACGACAACAACTTTATTGAAAATATGTTTAATTATAAGTACTCCTGAACAAAGTAAGTATAATTTTATTGTAAGGGGAGTCCTGACAGGCCGATGTTAAAATACATGTCTTTGAATCGCAGAAACGAGAGCTCTTCAGAGGTGATTTCAAAACGATTACACAGCAACATTCGTTTGTAAAATTTAACTGAGAAACCATCTTGCTTCTTATTTAGTATGTCTTCGAAGTAATATTTAGCCCCCTTCTGCCTTTCCGTGACAAAATTTGACCACAACAAAATCACCCTCACCATCACCTTCAATGGGTACGTGGATGGGTGGGTACGTGGGTGGGCGGGTGCGTGCTTGCGTGCGTGTGTGGTTATTTTTCTTAAGTGCGCGTGCGTGTCCGTGTGTCAGTGCGTGTCCGTGTGCGTGTGCATGTTCGTGTGTGTGTTGCTGTGTGTACGTCTGTGTGGATGTATGTTAGTATCCACGATAACTCCGTAAATACCTACTTACTTAAGATTTTGTATTTAAGCTTATGTTCATTTGGCTTAGAGATGATTAGCTTTTTGGGAGAAATCCAGAGGCGGAGAGGAGAGAGGTTTATTAGGGGCAGTTTCTTGTTTTTTATGAAATATTTCTAAATCAGCTGAATATTTCAAAGATATAAAAATACTTAGATATAGACCTTAAACATATCGATTAATTATGTTCAATGCAATTCTTTAATGACGCGTAGTTTAGCGGCAAAAAATTCCTAAAGTAGAATTCAAGTGTTAGTTAAACTTTTTTCATTATCTGAATAACGATTAATTTTATAAGAAAAAGTGTAGACGTATTGTTTAGAGAAAATTTAGTTTTACATAAATTTTCTTTATAAAGTTTTTTAATGTAAAGCGAAATAAATGTGAAAATTAAATAAATATGAATGACGCCGTATTATCGATAGTTTTGTGGAAGCGGGCGGTTGTGGAATTTTTTTTTTACGTTAACATGTATTTGTGTCTATTAATCTTTATCTCACATGATGTTTTAAACTTCATTCTATCATAGATATCGTTGTTGTTTTTACAATGTTGCCTGTTTGCGTTATGGACGTATGAAAAAGAGGTTGCATAGTTATCCTAAAAAAAAAATGAAATTAAAATTATTTCATTTCTTTTACTTTAAGTTAGCATTTAGATATCGATTAACCTCTGCCTATTATGAAGTTTTAAATGTCACATTATTGTTTTTGCGTTTATAATGTTGCCTATTTTCGTAATGAACTTCTTATAAAAAAGATTGCATAATTATCTTTAAAAAAATGTTATTAAAATTATTTCATTTCCATTTTGTAGGTTGGAAGGTCGAGTGGTGTTCTACACCAGATATTTATTTTTGTATCTGATAAATGGTTGAGATGTCTCACCTGCTTTTCACTTTACTACTCGATAACTTTTTGAACTGAAGGCACTGTAGTAACGCCTGTTTCATCCAAGTTGTAGTTATTTGAGGGTTGAAAATTTCATCGCGCTTTCACATACTCTAGTTTGTTGATGAAATTTTAACAGTGGTTCGATTGAGTGCCGTCGTTCTTGCAAAAGATGTCGCTTCTGGCTTTCTTATATATAGGCTATGATGTTGCTTCATAAATTCTGTAAACCAATCTTCTCCAGCTTCCTTATTTTGTTTCCATTGTTCAGGATGCTTAATATGATTCTGTTCAGCGAGCTGGATGGTCAGCTCCCTGCATTTTTGAGTTTACTACGTAGAATATTTTTTGACAGTTCAATAAGTAATCAGCTGAGGAAATCTCCATTTCGTCTGAAAAAAGCTGTCGCGATTGAAAATTTGGCTTGAAATCCATGTTTTCTAAATTAACTTCTTTGGCTCTTTTTACGTAATTCGCCAAACTCGATTCTGTTACGTGATGCTATTGATGTTATTGGATCACGATTATATAAAACGTAGTTCACAGCGCTCCTGAATTCGTCTTCAGAGAACATGCGGTCGCTTTTCTTAATATATTTTCGTGGCATTTATGCGCAAAAAAATCAGTATTATTATGACAGTGGACAACTTGAGGATTCAATGGACAGCGTCGATTGCTGCATTCATTCTATCTCCGATTTTGTAAAGTATTTCAAAACACGGTAATAAAATGTGTATAAAACGTAGTAATTTAATCAACAGAACCGTAGATACACATCTAAATGATAATAGTATTGAAAAAATGATGTTTTTCCAAACAAAAATCTTATGTACTTACCGTGGAATATTATATCACCGCTCTCAAAAGACACAGACGTGCTTATTGCATCACACATTTGGCGACTAGCGGTCATTTTCCCACGCTATGGTATCACTGTTGCCAACTTAAATATTCAACATGACGAATCGAATTTGACGGAAACACGCAAAATATGAACTAGTCCATTGTATCCCCTTGTCCAGATGAACTTTGGCCAACCCTACACGCCATCTATTAATAGACATAAATCAAATATGGATAAAAATTGGCTTCTTAATATGTTATAAAACCACGACTTTCCTAATGATAGTATTCCATTTCTAAAGACTAAAATTTCCAAAGCAAAATTAAGCAATTAAGTATGGGGTAAAGCGTTTCTTTCAAGTATACCTGCTCAACGTAGGTATAGTATCTCTTGTATACAAAAACCTTACGATATAGGGTACTCGATCGCTGACATGATATATTTAAGTTTTACGGTTGTTTCAATCGTTTAATTTAATTAAGTTCATTAATAAATTATATGTAATGTTAGTGGAGTTGATCGGCCTATTTCCACAGTTTATGCTTTTTGAGCGCGACGTTTCGGAAGCGGACTCTGCTTCCGTCATCAGGCTTAGTCCTGAGAAGGACTGTTTTCGCACTTGAGTCGAATTCATTTGTCATATCTAATTTTTCTCAAGCACTTGACTACTCTCAGATTCGAACTTGGTACCTTTCACTTACTAGTCTGACACCTTTACCGCTGAGCCACTGAGTAATCCAATATATATTTGTTAGAACTTATATATATATTAAACTATTTTTCGTGGTTGCGCAGAAGTTTATTGCGCATGTTGCGCCGTAACCTCTTGCGCAGGTGTATTGCGCTTAAGCTCTTCGCGCATTATTGGAATCCATATGGGTTTCATTTCTACACTAGCTTGGCCACTTACTAGTCTGGCACCTTTACCGCTGAGCCACTGAGTAATCCAATATATATTTGTTAGAACTTATATATATATTAAACTATTTTTCGTGGTTGCGCAGAAGTTTATTGCGCATGTTGCGCCGTAACCTCTTGCGCAGGTGTATTGCTCTTAAGCTCTTCGCGCATTATTGGAATCCATATGGGTTTCATTTCTACACTAGCTTGGCTCTGAGTAATCCAATATATATTTGTTAGAACTTATATATATATTAAACTATTTTTCGTGGTTGCGCAGAAGTTTATTGCGCATGTTGCGCCGTAACCTCTTGCGCAGGTGTATTGCGCTTAAGCTCTTCGCGCATTATTGGAATCCATATGGGTTTCATTTCTACACTAGTATTTGAGTAATCAATATATTTGTTAGAACTTATATATTAAACTATTTTCGTGGTTGCGCAAGTTTATGCGCATGTTGTAACTCTTGCGCAGGTGTATTGCTTTCGCAATTGATCATATGGGTTTCATTTCTACCAGCTTGGATTACCAGTGGCTCAGCGGTAAAGGTGTCAGACTAGTAAGTCCAAGCTAGTGTAGAAATGAAACCCATATGGATTCCAATAATGCGCGAAGAGCTTAAGCGCAATACACCTGCGCAAGAGGTTACGGCGCAACATGCGCAATAAACTTCTGCCAACCACGAAAAATAGTTTAATATATATATATATATATATATATATATATATATATATATATATATATATATATATAAGTTCTAACAAATATATATTGATTACTCAGTGGCTCAGCGGTAAAGGTGTCAGACCAGTAAGTGAAAGGTACCAAGTTCGAATCTGAGAGTAGTCAAGTGCTTGAGAAAAATTAGATATAACAAATGAATTCGACTCAAGTGCGAAAACAGTCCTTCTCAGGACTAAGCCTGATGACGGAAGCAGAGTCCGCTTCCGAAACCTCGCGCTCAAAAAGCATAAACTGTGGAAATAGGCCGATCAACTCCACTAATAGGAAACCACAGTTACAAAACACTTATAATACAGAATATATGTAATGTGTCTCGTCGGGTATTAATCTTCGCAAAATACATTCGTGATTATTTTTTAATTACACTGTATCTCAGGAATTGCGAACAAAATTTTATCTACAAACAATTTCCCTCTTAGATTGAATCACTGTGCTTCTATTAATCACAATTTAATTACATAATTTAATTATAAGCAGCTGCTGTCTTTAATTTCTCTAAACAATAACAACGGATTTACCCTAAACGGTAAATGTTCTGACACTTTCATTGGATATTGGACCACTTGACCGTGGAAAAATCTTGATAGTCGCGGGAAAATTTTGCGAATTGTGGCCATTTTATGGAGTGTGAGTACTTCACTC
Organism: Vesta saturnalis; assembly: GCA_036346205.1. Taxonomy (NCBI): domain Eukaryota; kingdom Metazoa; phylum Arthropoda; class Insecta; order Coleoptera; family Lampyridae; genus Vesta; species Vesta saturnalis. The sequence continues at coordinate 1,228,156 of JARFJB010001273.1, forward strand.
TTGATGCCTCTGCGTATTGTTATTTAGCTTGCTATCCATCCTACTATTATCTAGCTGACCTCTCTAGAACGCTGACTTCTACTAAGACTATGAACACCGTGGGTACCATTCTTGGGACGTGGAAACTTTAACCTTGATGATGCGTTGGTGTATTTAGCCTTTCATCGAGGCTACTGTTATCTAGCTGACCTCTCTAGAACGCTGACTTCTACTAAGACTATGAAGACCGTGGGTACCATTCTTGGGTCGTGGAAACTTTACCCTTGATGATGCGTTGGTGTATTTAATGAGTTCTGAGCAGCCTAAAGGTCCTTGATCATCATTATTGATTAGAATTTGTTTGTTTTTGAAGATCTCTAAACTTTCATAAGAATCAAGTTAATGATTATTACTAACAAGTTTGATTAATGATACCTCATTTGATCACCTTAAAATATAATAATTGAAGTAATTTATTAATTTCTTGCATGTTAACTGCCAAAATTGTTAGAAAATTTATATTACAATAAAATTAAACATATCTGCATTTCTTATCACCATTACCAAGTTAGACCAGGTTTCTCTTTCCAACTTGTCATAATAGTGCTATCAATAATTTATACCAAACGGAATAAATGAACACAAGGGTAAAATCCCTAAATTTCAAATTAAACATTAAGTACAATTACAACAAAAATGATGTCATAAACATATACATTATAATGTCTTGTGGAGAATCTATCAGCCCTAGCAATCTAGCTCATTAAACTATATACATATAAACGCAATAGTCAAGTTCTGCCACAGAAATGATTTACTCATTCAAATATATTAATAATGAATATTAAAAATTTAACCATATCAGCACGCGACCACGGTCTTGACTCAAGAAAATATAATTAAACATAAAATCTCTCACTTTTCATATCTCAAATTCTTTTATACGTATCACCTTCTTCAGCGTATTAACGCATTTAATCTTCAACAAGAATTTTAATAAGGCATTATTAAGCTGGTCTTGATCAATTTTACTTGTCTCTGGTTCTACCTCATTCGTAAATCAACGTTTAAGAATAATTTACTAAATTTAATGTATATTTGTGATTTAATGATTTTTGTAAGACTTAGATATTCCAATATAAATGAACTAGGTTCTTTAACCGATCAAAATCGATTATAATATCAATTACTTATTTAACTTCGTACCAAATTTTTGCATCCGTCCTAAGTAGTCGCCGTTCAATATTTTTTTGCAAAATTAAAATGGTACGTAAAATTAATATGTAGTTTATGTTAAACAAAAGACAACCTTTCTAACACTGTTTCAATTATTTAGTTTCATAACAATTTTTATTCATTTTCACATTAATTTCATTAATGTTGCTGCCTCTATTTATACTTTCCAAACTAACGCAAAGCAGTGATGGTTCGTTACAACTACGACTTACAATTTCTGAATTGGAATTAAAATTTAAATAAATGTAAATATTAATTTATACTTCGTTTATAATGATTTACTAGTTTTTACATGTTAATCCGTAAACTTATTCTGGATTTAAATATATGATTTATGTTATGTTTAAACAAAATATTTTAATACGTTTACAATTAATTTCAACCCCTTCCAGTGGTGTAGCTTCACCCTTAAATGTATGAATTTCTGCTTTAAGATTCATTATATACGAACAACGTTTACTAATTCACTGTATTCACTAATTTAATAACAAACACTGTATTGCTAACCCAAAATATATTCAAGTGTTTCTTATATTAGAAAGCAAAAACTGAAAAATGTAGTCCTAAAATTTGCTATCACTTCAAATGAGTGTACGAAGTATTTAAGCTTGTCAACAGCTGCGACGATCTCGGTCCAAACTAGCCCGCAACTCACCTTTAAAGATTTTAAGCGCCAGTGCGAATTAAAGTTCAATCCTTTTGGTCGATGATCATTCCAAAATAATGTACAAGAAATGTAAGAAAGTGAAAACATTTTTAAACAACATAGAGCCGTTTTGTAACAATATATAGGGTAATACAAAATGAGCAAACTTGACTAAGAAATATTTACTTTTGATTAATCGTAACCATCAAACCATTTCTTTAGTTAATATACAAGTTTTAACCTTCCCTTCGATTGTTACTATAGCATCCCTTTCATTTTCTTTTAGTAGTGCACTACCGAAACAATTTTATTGAATTTGTTTTGAGTGCTGAATTGAAATGAATGTGTAATATTTTAATAACACAAATGATGTGTATGTGTTCAGTATTTTAATTCAGTTAAAAATAACGTATCTTCCATTTTTAGTTGTACTGTGTACAATTTATTTACGTTTGTACTCGTTCTAGAAATTTGTGGATGCTAATTATAATTCCTTTAATGATACATATTACCAGTCAGTCACATATCTAGAGATTAATTAGATTAACACTTACTCCAGTTTGTACTTACTTAAAAATAAATGTGACGCATAGGTATATGTATACGTTTTGTCTGAGTTGTAGTCTCGATAATTTACGTTGTTCCTCTCGTAATCGGCTTATAAATTTTGTCGTGTGGGCTTGATACTCATATAGAAATAGTGTAATCTGGTTACACCTGCTAAATTAAAGTTTGACAATTATTTAATACCATATTGAGAGAAATAATTTTTAATAAAATTTTGTGGACGCTAATTAGTTGGAGGATATTTTGAAAACGTCGATAGGACGTTAAAATATGTGGAGTAGCATTGTTTTTTCGTATCTTAATTATCTGTAAACGTTGATGTAATTACTATCCTCAACTCTATCAAAAAGTACTGTTATTCAATATTATTATTGAAAATGTAATGCATCGATATAATGTTAACTGTAATTAAATCATTACATAACTTACTTCCGATATAAGGTTTCCAAAATCTAACTGTTAATATGAAATTCTGTGAAAATTTAGACTTGGATAATTTAATTAAACTAACCTCTGACCTTAAGTCATAATTGTTAATTTATATCCGAATTATTTATTAACTGAATTAATAATATGCAACTGGTGTGCTAAACGATTCCTCTAATCAAGCGATAATGGCAAATTTCAATGTTAAATTTATTCCTTTTCACCACTCAGTAAAACGTTTGTATTAATTTCTGGTAAATAAACATAATGTCACAATTAATTTAAATATAAGAGGAAAATTTTTGTCCTATTATGTATTAAGTTAGTCGGTGCTACTTTCTAACTTCCAAAAATTATGTTACCTACTTTGATTTGTAATAGATGAATAAATGAACCCGATGGCAAAATTTAACTACCCAAATTTAAATTAAACAGTATGTACAATTGTAACAAATTTATTGCATGACGTCATAGACATACATTGAAGTATCTTACATAAATCCTACCAGCCCTGCGATCTAACTGCTTAAACTATTTACATATACATTCAACAGTCGAGTTCCGACACAATTTTTATTTACTCTACCAATAATTTTAATGAAATTCAAAAATTAAGTCTACTATTCTCACACGACATTGTCTTAATTAAAAATTATATATATATATATATATATATATATATATATATATATAAGAAAGAACCGTTCTCCTACTAACTTGAAATTAATAATCCAATATTAGGTATCTCTTTCCTGATCACGATATGCACCCTCGCAGTATATTTCAAGGTAGGTGTATAATGGTGTTCCAATCCCTTTGAACTTTAATTGATTCTTTGGCAATCCAACACATTGTTACAGGCCAAATACTGACTAGAGCATCCAGCCCGTAAAGGAAATTTGTACCAAAGCATAGCTCAGTGGTGTGGGCGGGTTTCTTACTGAATGATGCAAAAGGGCACTCGTCACAACTCAAAAAACGTCAAAATCGGAAGAAAGTGTCAAAAAGGCGCCACCTATTAAATGCATTTATAGCGGGAAAAACGTCGTGAACAGATCTTAGATTGGATTAACAGGATGCCAAAACGTTCACTCAAAAATGAACTACTCTACTACTAAAAATTCTATTCCAAAACCACCTACGCGAAGTTCACACCCCAATTCCAATGAAATTATAAACTTTTTGTATTCAAGCCGCACCATGCGATGATAAAACCCAAAAATTCTTAAAATCTCGCGAAACCGCAACGCAAAAATTATTATCTCAAATAATCAATAATGAATCAAAATACTATAATTAATTCTTCAATTTAAAGCACAAGAATACGTCACTACAACAAAACTAAACGCGATTGAAAATTTACAGTCCTAAAATTTACGAAACGCCGATATCATAAAGTCATACCTAAATCCGAAAAAAACACAGCTCATTTTCAAACAAATAACAAACTGCTTATTTTTGGTAAATCAGGATGATGAATGATGACTACAATCGGTAAGTCTATTCCTATAAAAATTACTTCAACATATTGCGACTATTCGCAACACACTCGTATGCAAGAAAACAAACACTGTTCGGTCAACGGCCGACTTACTACATAATGACGTTGCTCTATATTCTAAAATTTCTTTTAAAGTGTCTGGTTACCAAAATAGAACGATCTCTCAAATCGAGAAATTCTCATTAATCATTATGTTAGAGCTTACGGATACGTCAAAAGATTACTTAAACAAAATTTGTATAACTACAATATAATTTGATCACATACTAAATCAACGATACTTCTCATAAAATAATTTAAGTACTACAACTCTTCAAAAAGATCCAACCTTTCAATGTATTACTTTACGTCGGCAAAATTGTAGGCTCAGAGGATGAAGTCACAAAAAAAATTCAATCTCTTAATAAAACAATTATAAACATTAACAATTGTCATTTATTAGGGCATTACAAATCCCGCTGGTCATAGTGCAGAAACATTTGCTATTTCATGTGATCTCACACAAATGATTTCTGAACCCACAAGAATCCCTAATAACCCTAACCATACTCCACATCTTCTAGATCTCTTTCTTACATCAAACCCTCTTGTTTATAAAACTTCCGTTCTTTCGCTTTAGGTCTTTCCGACCATTGTCTAATAAAAATCATTTCTACTGTACCTAATTCCACTGTTGTTCGCAAAACCGATAGAACCTTGTGGTGTTTTAAGTCAGCTCGATGGAGTGATTTACGGGATTTCTTTGCAACCTTTCCATGGCGTGAATATTGTTTTAAGTCGTCCTCTTCTTCGGACATCGCTCTTTCAGTATCTGAAGTCATCCTCATGGGAATGGAGTTATACATTCCGAAAAAACAGTACCGTGTAGGTCGTTCACGTTCCCAACCCTGGTTCAATAAGGCTTGTTCTGATGCAATATCTTTAAAAAATAAATGTTACATTAAATGGAAATCCAATAAATCGGTTGACAGTCATGTAGAATACGTTGGTGCTAGAAATATCTGCAAAGGTGTCATCACTAAAACTAAAAAGTTGTTCGAACAACGAAAATGCAGTGAACTAGCTACATCTACTTTAGGCAGTCGTAAATTTTGGTCTTTAGCAAAAGCCATTAGTAAAAACTTTCGAACATCTTCATTTCCCCCCCTGAAATCTATTGACGGATCGGTAGTTGCTGATTCGGTAGACAAAGCCAACGTTTTTGTGGATTTGTTTGCATCAAACTCGTGTCTCAATGATTCTGGAAAAGATGTGTCCCTAGTCAACTCTTCTTCATACGTTATGAAACCAATTCATTTTCGGTACAAGCTCTTGGAATTGATCATCAGTAAGCTTGATCTCAATAAGGCGACTGGCCCAGACGGTATCCCAGCTATTGTCTTAAAGAAATGTTCCCCCGAACTAGTACCAGTCCTATCTAAGCTCTATACGATCTCTATATCTTCTGGGAATTCCTTCATCATGGAAGTTAGTAAATGTTCAACCTATTCCCAAAAAGGTGATAAGACCGATCCCTCAAATTACAGACCAATTGCCATCACTTCCATTTTGTCTAAAATCATGGAAAAAGCCATCAATCAGCAACTGCTCACGTTCCTTGAAACTAACAAACTCCTTAGTGACCACCAATGTGGGTTTAGGCAAAGTCGTTCAACAGGCGATCTTCTTTCATATGTGACCCAAGTTTGGAACAATACAGTAGAGCAGTCCGGTGAAACAGTTGTAGTCGCTTTAGATATCTCAAAGGCATTTGACCAAGTATGGCATAAGTGTTTACTTGCCAAACTCACCTCGTTTGGGTTAAATGATACGCTCATCAACTGGGTTTCTAGTTTCCTTGATAAAAGACGAATACGTGTCGTAGTTGATGGCTTTTTTTCAAAAGAAGTTAGCATTAACGCGGGCGTACCACAGGAATCCGTTATAGCGCCTACACTTTTTCTGCTGTACATAAACGACCTTATTTCTTCAACAACTAACCCCATCCATTGCTTTGCTGACGATAGCACTCTTCACTGTAGTTCATCTGAGTCTACTCATAGTGATAATCCACCTTCTATGTCAAATCAAGAAATTAAAGCTGAAATGGCAAATTCAATCAACAAAGACATTCAACGTATTCTCGAATGGGGAAGCAATAATCTAGTTAAATTTAATGCTAACAAAACTCAGTGTTGCCTTATGTCCGCCAAAAAAGATCGATCATTTCCTGTTGTAAGTATGAATGGCTCAGTTCTTAAGTTTTCAGACCCTATTACTCTGTTGGGTATGACTGTATCTTCAAATCTCTCATGGGTTGACCAACTTCTGTCAGCTACCAAAACAGCTGCTCGTAAAATAGGCTTTTTGTACAGATCTAAGCAGTACTTTACCTCTCGACAACTCCTTCTGCTGTATAAGGCCCAAATTCGGCCTCATCTGGAATATAATTCTTACCTTTGGGTTAGTGCTCCCCTATACTCTCTCGATATCGTTGATCGTATTCAAAAGAGAGCGATTAGGCTTATAAATGACCCGTCCTTAACTTCTCACATACAGTCCCTTGAGCATAGAAGGATGGTTTCAGTTCTTTCTTTGTATTATCGTTATTACAACGGCTATTGTGCTGGTGAATTACATTCTTTGATACCATCTCCGGCTATCTTTGCGAGAAACACTCGTTTCGCTCATTCACATCATCAGTATGCAGTACAAATCTCCACTTGTCGTACCAAACAGGCGCAATCCTCATTTTTCTACACGGCTTCTAAACTCTGGAATGATCTCCCTAGTTCCTGTTTTCCTCTCACTTATGATATGAAAAAATTTAAGGTAGCTGTTCATAGGCATCTATTGGCAATTCATTATCCCTCTATCCATCCTCCTAAGTGTTCCTGAGTGCTTTAGCACGATAGGCCTTATTTAGCCTGTTCAGGTCCACAATCATAAAAAAAAACACGTTAAATTTTGCAATTCAATACAAGAAACCAAAGAAATAGTGATCAAGTTCGGTCATAGCTTGCAAGGCCACATTAGCATTAATCAGTATAACGGAAATAACAAAGATATAGTAACATAAATTTTGATATAATTGCATGAAATTAACCTTTGAATGCACAACATTACCCAGATAAAAAATTCTTGATCTTAACAAAGTAAACCGCGTGTATCGATGCGTTTGTTTCTAAATTACCTTTTCTACAATAATTTACACGAAATCAAGCGAATATATTCTCCACATAAACACATGGAAAAAACACATTTTATTATTGTCACTAGTAAAATAAAAAAATAAAGGTTTACCATACGTTGTAAATAACCTTTAAATCAGTGTACAAATCGTAAAGGTCCTATACGTATAATTCTACACCCATGGCTTCAAATTTTTGCTACTTAATAGTTTGGGTAATTACAAGAAGATTTGGTGCCTTTTGCTCAGTCGTAGGCCAGATTCTTAATATTATCGATTTGCCTTACTCACCAAAAAATGTTTACATGTACCTAGATATTTTCGCTTTAAAATCGGGGTTGCTTCTTCCTGAAACTATAATTAAATACTCGGACGCCAACTTGTTTTTAAATATGGAATAAACAAGTAAACCGTTATACAATAAAGTTAAAAGAAAATTCTACAACAAATTTTATTAACGCAACCCATACTTAATTATAAACAGAAATATTTAATGCTAGGGTTAGTAACGTTAAAAAACTAATGAATAATTATTAATGTTGTGAGTAATTAACGGTGTAAATAATTAAGGGAATCAGAATACCTTATTTTTAGTCACACTGTAGATAACGAAAATGGATGCATATGCTGAGTCAGCGTTTTGGAAAATTGATGCGTAATACTACTTCATGTTGAAATAAATATGGATTTGTATGCTTTGTAATTCCCACATAGATAAAGTCTTGATTAATGGTTCTAATACCGTAAATTGGAATAACAGTAAAATAATTAATTGCGTAGATGTATATAACGTGTGAAAAATACCAGTACATGTGAAATTAAAGTGCCTGAAAAAAGCAAACGTCCAAACTTTAATATAATAGTTTTTTTACAACTTACCATACAATTATATGGCACTTTTTTTAGATTTAACAATCAATAATTGACGCTACATCCACCTTCTTAACTCAACCAAAACTACGCTAAGCTCTTTGCGCATGGAGATGTCTGAATCTCGAACGATATGCGCAAGAGCTCTAATTAAAATAATTAAATTGCATGTTTTATGCAACTAGATATGCAACACACGCTGCACAAAATGCACGTTAATTGCCTACATACACGTAAATTTTATTACAAACGTAAAGAGTTTGTTACAACGTAGCACCCACAACAGCAGAATATTCTTCTTCCTCTGGACTACAGCATAATAGGGTGTACAACGGTTCCACCCGGCATTTCCTTCGATAGCTGAATTTCTACGGTAATTTTCTCCACATAATCTTTCACAAACAACAACTTCCTATTAATAGTTAGTCGAAACTAAATTTACCACAGTTAATTCAACCAAAAGTTCACAAGTGACTAATTTTTTATCTGATTTATCGTGAATTCACAAATAATTAACCATACTGACGAGTGTTGCGTTATTTACAAAGCGTTCTTTAACGTTAATCTATTTGTTCTACACTTAATTAAATCGGCACTATATACAGCAAGTTTGTATTTTGTTTGTTTGAGCAGCGCGATATACGGGAAAGTACCTCTTCACCAGGAACTCGTTACAAATAATCCGTACAAACATAATGCGTTATAGCAGGTCCACAGAACAGAGGCTAATCACTTAAGAAAATACTAAAACCACTTCTTCCATGACCAAAAAATTGTCACCCTTGACAAAACGATACACACAAAAAATAACACGAGAATGTGGTGAATCTATATTTTATCCCATCTATGAAAACGGAAATTAATTACTCCACGGTAATTCGATATACCCCCGGTATCGCAAACAAACAGAAGACGTGAATATAGCTCTACATCGTAGACTTTACTGAGTTAAGCGTCATTCAGATCTAAATCTTAATTAGTCTGTCATAAAAAAATCGCTTGCATTCTAAGCGCGGTAAAAACGATACTCAGATACGAAAATAGTCAAGAGAAGGAAATTACATCATGCTGCAAATTACAATGTCAGCTTCCCTGCAACTGACACGAAATGATATCGCTTAATTATTTTTTCGTTAGTACTTATGGTAGCTCAAATAAATTTTTCCCATACTACAATGACAAAACTTAGCAAAAGTGGATTTCTGGTACCACCTTCCAACGACATTACACGTGGACGTTATCAGCAACAAAATACTTTTTTAATTTCAAACCTTGGAAAATGTATACAATTTCAATTTCAACCAACTGGAATTTTATCGAAGAAGTCTATTTTAAGTACAATACGTCAATTTTAATTCTTACAAAAAAATGGAATTTTAATTTTTAATTCTACACTCATTTACTTAAAACGTTGACATTCATCTAATTATTTATTTAATTCAATGCTTACATGCAATTTAAACAAATCTTCTGAAGTTCCAGTTATAACCAATTCATTGTGGATCATGTTTATTCACTTTTGCCTTAATTAAATTTACATTATATTTGTTAGTTTCTTTGATGTACAATGAGTATAACACGCATCTGTGTTAACATATACTTGTCTAACTTGAATGCACAAAACAATATTTATTGCTTTGGTCAGATCTCGTAATTCGACACTTAGATCCTTTTAAATCTAATATACAATCACTTAAACTATCTTATGTTCAACGATTTCCAGCGAAAAATTTTACATTTTATACAATTTCAAACTACAGAATTAAAATGAAGCAAAATTTAAAGTTTCGACCCTTTCGTGTCGATGTAAAAGCCGTATAAAAATTCGAAATCGTGCAGGATCCGCTTTGCGACCGTCTAGCGTTAATGTTAAATGTATAACAATTCAAAATGGCACGCGATCAGGTTTGTGACCGTCTTGAATTACTGTTAAATAAAGACTACATAACGACTCAAAATCGCACACGATCCGATTTTCGACCGTCTCGATATAATGTTAAATGAAGTCTGTCACCTTCCCACCTCAAACTCCGTTTTATACCCGTCGCGTCTCCAACGTATCGATATAAATAAAAATACATACGGTACCCTTTAGATTCTATTGCTTAAATATATTTACTTCTTTCCATTTACTGCATCAAATAACACAGATTTCAGGATAATTTGCTAAATCTAATATGAATTTACAATTTATTAATCTTTACAAAACTTGGATATCCTAATATAAATGGATTATCTCGAAAACGCCTTAATGTGTGAGAGTCGAGTATCCCTTTTTTGGTTTAAAATAATAAAATTTTATTTATATATATATATATATATATATATATATATATATATATATATATATATATATATATAATTAGCTTTTGTGCCTAAAGTACAGATTGCTTAATCAATCACTTGGGATATCATCAGTAAAGGGAGAAACCGACGTATTAGGATTATGTTAGTACCTGTTTGTGTTACTATAAGAATTAAGGTACCGTCCAAGGAAAATTGGGAAACTTTTAGGAATTTATGTTAAACAATTAGGACTTGTGTTCAAATCGGAACTTGACCTACCTATTGAATTTTATATTTCGCTGTTTGCAAAGAGTGCAAAGTGGCACTTTGGGCGTGTTTTGTTTTTGGTTTGACGTGTTTTAACATGGTACCCCTTCGTCTGCGAATGTGGTTGATTTGCCAATTATGCGTTGCTCGTTTTTCTTTTTACTTTCTCGTATACTAAGTGTACTATGAGAAAGCATAGCAATTGAAAAAGAATTTTAAAATTTTTTTTCGCGGATTTTAACGTTTCGGTGTTCCCTGGGTCGAGAAACATGGATTTCGCGAAAAAAATTCGTGTATGTCTGTCTGTATGTCTATGTGTGACTCCGAGACTATTTGATCGATTTTAATGAGTTTGACATGGTCCCCTTTATCTGAAAGTTATGTATAAAACTGGCTTTTCGTAAAAATCAATTAAGGGGGGAGCGAAATGAATGTGATTTTTTGGGGGTGCATTTCCAAAACCAGAGCCAGAAAGTCTGTCTTTTGTGAAAAGTTAGTAACCCTAAACCCCGATCGCAAAAAACTTTAAAAAATTTTAAAATGGCGGCCAATATGGTGATTGTAGTACATTTCGGCGCTTGCGCTGTCACCAAGACACTATAAAAGCTACTTGCAATTTGAAATTCGCAACTTGTAAACATGGTTTCCAACGGTTTGTAAATATTCTTGAAAAAAATAAAATGTTGCCCTTAATCACGGGGTTAAAATTGCCCCTTTTTTCGAAATTGTTTTTCTCAAAAACGGCTCAGGTAATATTTTTGAAATTAACGTATTTTATAGTCACATATAACGAAAATATAATGCGCTTTATGAGATTTCTTTAACTTATCCAGGACCGGAGTTGGAAATTTTCAAATTTGAAAACTTCAATCCCTCATAACTATCGGAGTATATAGAAGACATATATAGCTGCTAAAGTGCTATATTGAAATATTTTTAGCGCTTTCGGTTTTGCCGAAAACAACAAAAAAAGTAATTTTTTTAATTTTTTTAATACTTTATATAAAAATTTCAAAAACAAATCTAAAGTATTTTAAAGCTAATTTCTCATGCTATCCATATACGTAAAAATATACAGTGATTTGCAAAATATATGGTGAGTAAGAAAAATAAAATTTTTTTAGAGAAGTATATCTTATTATATTGCAAGTTAGGAATTGCTGCGGGCAACAGTTAGTTTCCTTGAGAAAGTGTTGTGCCGAAGTCCATCGACCAGATTTTTTTTTAAGAATTTGCTTTATTTTGATTTTATATAGCACATGATTCCTTGTTTGTCTAAAATTTTTACTTCTGTTTATGATTACCAAATTATAAGCACGTCGATTGAGTTTTCAGGTACTTTTATTTGTGGCCAATTGTAAGTTACGGTTGCAATTTGGTGAATATTTTGAATCAAATTCAATAAAACATTACCTGTGACCTGAGTGAATAGTTTACTTTCCTGTTTTAGGTGTAAGGTAAATTTTTTGATTTTGATGTTTTCGTGGTAACAGTGCACGTTTGATAAGTAAGAACTAAGATCCACACACTTAACTAGTTGGAAAACATGCACTTCGCCTGTATAAGTCACTGATTATTTAAACACAGCATATGGTAACCGGTGTGTTGGTCGAAACGGACCTGTTAAATGACACCACGATCTCTCGATCTAAAGCCGTTAGATTATTTTGTGTGGGCTGGATGAAGTGTATGGTTTATTTTACGTCCTCTGTTACACAAGAAAAGCTTAGGAATTGGATCGTGGAAGTTACAGCAACTATCAAGCATCGTCCCAATGTGTCAAAGAAGCATGGATTTGTTGTACTGAATACTGCATTCAACAAAACGAAGGCCACTTAGACAGTTACTCTGAATATTGTATTATAAATATTACTAAATAATATTATTAAATATCTTTGTCCCAATATCTAGCAAATAGATTAATTTGAGAACTTTTTTGTTTGTTTTGTGCTAGAGAATATATACCTAAAATAGTACCGTGCAATTCCAAAATGCCCTGTGTATGATATATGGCCAGATATCAAACTAATAAATTTATCGTTTTATACAGGGAAATAGGTTTTTATAACCATATAAATTAAAAGTTATACCAGTGAACATCAAAAGTTATTTATCCAAGCGAAACGTAAATTTACTTCAAATTTGAGTAAATTAAAACATTTTAACATGACCTTTTATAGGTTCAATTATTAAAATCGCAATTAATGTGATTTTACATATTATAAATTAGTAAGGACCATACCGCAATCCTAATTATCATAAACTAGTGTATTGCGCTGGCTAAAAGTAAAAATCAGATTTATTTATTTTCTTTTTGTTTTACAAATTAACACAATTAGAATTATCAAACTGGTGGCTCGAGGTGGTCGATTTTTTGCAATGCATTACTGCCGAGTTAGAAAAGTATCACTACAGAAAATGATGACTAATGTAGTGGCGACAGAGTAATTAAGGTTGTTCACTTCACTATGAAATCAATTAATTTTTTACTATTAGAATCAGTAGGATTGATTCCAATGAGGATCTGGCTCTGAAAGTATCTCAGCTATTGGCTTAAAAAACGTTTCCCTGACCTATCTATACTCTGCTTGATCTTCAGGAGAATTTCCGTTTGGAAGTTATCAGATATTCAACCAATTCGCAAAATCAATCAGCTACTTCTTTCTTTAAGTCTAAAAACCCGTTAGTGACCATCAATAAGGGTTTAAGCCGAGTCGCTCAACACGTGATCTTTTTGTACGTAACCCAAGTTTGGAACAATATATTAGAAATATCCGATCAAATAGTTCTAGTCGCTTTAGATATTTCAAAGGCATTAGACCAAGTTTGGCATAAGTGTTTACTTGCCAAACTCACCTCGTTTGGGTTAACTGACACCGTCATCAATTGAGTTTCCAGTTTCCTTGATGAAATACAAATATGCTTATTTTTTCTGTTATACACAAATAATCTTATTTTTTCAACCCGTAACCCGATCCATTGCTTTGCAGACGACAGCGCCCTTCATTATAGTTCATCTCAAGTTATACGTAGAACTAATCTACTTTCTATCTCTAATCAAGATATTACAGCTGAAATCTGATCTAATCAGTACGGCTGGAGAACTCCTGATATATAAGACCCAAACTTGACCTCTTATAGGATACAGTTTGTAACTCTGGGATCGTGCTACCAAATATACTTTCGATACCGTCAACTTCATTCAAAGAAGAGCAGCGGGCTTGCATATGAACCACATTTACATTTTGACATACATCTCTTTGAGCATAGAGGAATAATTTCAATTTACATTTGTTTTGCTAGGGATACTAGATTAGCTCATTCACATCTTCAATGCGAATAGATATTTTAAACAGTCGCACCAAACGGGCGCAATTCTCATCCTGCACGGTTTCTAATCTCTGGGATTATCTTCCTAGTTACTGCTTTCCTCTCACTTAGGTTATGAAGAAAACTAAGATAGCCGTTTGTACACATCTCTTGGAAGTCCACAAGAGCTTTACTACGTTAGGTTGAACATAACCTGTTCAGGACCACAATAATTAAAAAAAATCAATTGAGAAGATGGGCAAAATTGCCATTTATTAGAATTTTATCTTAACATACTGTAAATTTAATGAAATATAGAAACGCCAATTATGCGTCAACAATTCAATTGTTATCATTTATTTTTTCTGAATCTCAATTTAGACGAATAATACTTAAAAAAATACACGCTCTCGTCCTTCTAGTCTTTGATGAAAATGTGAAGTGAAACAAATTTTTGCTTACATTCATTTCTGTATTTTGTTATCCTGAATTTCACATTATTTTATATTTATTAAGTATTAAGTTTATTAAGTTTCATGTTCGTTATTAAATTAGTGAAATATACATTGAGTTAGTAAAGATTATTTATATTTGAACATGAATAAAGCTACCCGACTGGAAATGGTTCAAAATAAATTTCAAACGTATTAAAATACTTTGTGTAAATATGAAGTGTCATTATACAGTCTTTACTTTACACCTACGCGAAACGCTCAAAAGTTTAATTTTTGCTTGCATTGTAGTTATGTAGTTTGAAATTGTATAAAATATCAAATTGTAAATTGAATTTTTTTGTCGGCAATCATTAAACATAAAATTGTTCAAACCTATTAGTGATTGTATATTAGATTTAAAAAGGCATAAGCGTCGAATTACGAGATGTGACCAAAGAAATAAATATTGTCTTCTGCGTTTAAGTTAGACAAGTAATTGTCAACATAGTTGCGTGGTAAACTCATTGTCCTTAAACGGAACTAACAAATACAATAATTTATAAATTGTTTATAATGTAATTGACTAACGGTGAGTTAACGTGGTGCAGTTAAGTCATTATAACTAGAATTTCAAAAGATTTGTTTAAATTGTATGCAGGTGTAGAACTTAAATAAATAAAATGAATATCAAACGTTTTAAGTAAATGAAGGTTAAATTGGCACAGTACTACGAAATAAATAGTATAGTTTAAATATACTTAAAGCTTTCTGATACTTGTAACTGGAGGTGTAAAAAACAGCTTGTGCCTTCATTAATTAATAATAAATTAATAATAAATATTTTGGAAAAAATTTTTGGGAATGTTTGTGTATGTTAAGATAAAAAACGATCAATTTTTTAGGCATATACTCCAGCGGTTTTTGCGTTAACCTCTTTCAAAAACATTGTAACAACCCATTTTGACTTGTATTAAAATATACCGTAATTTTTGTTCTTCGTTCATTTAGTTGTAAATATAAGAAAAAATTTTAATTATTAATGATTTATAGGTATGTGGTAGGCAACTTAATTTCCATTTTGGTGTAACTTAAGTTGCATATCTTTTTAGGGGTTTATAGTTCTATATCTTTGACTTAATTCTTTGCGCAAATATTTTCGCGCAACGCGTCATCATCATCTGACATCCTAAAGCGTCCTTTTTTCACTTCTTGATGAATGTGGTGTTGTTTAGAAAGCCATTTTTTGGGTTTCTACCTAAATTTTGTAAAAAGTGCCATTGATTTAATGGTAAGGTCTATTTAACGCATTATACTAGTGTAACTTAAGTTGCATATCTTTTTAGGGGTTTATAGTTCTATACCTTTGACTTAATTCTTTGCGGAAATATTTTCGCGCAACGCGTCATCATCATCTGACATCCTAAAGCGTCCTTTTTTCACTTCTTGGTGAATGTGGTGTTGTTTAGAAAGCCATTTTTTGGGTTTCCACCTAAATTTTGTAAAAAGTCCCATTGATTTAATGGTAAGATCTAGTTAACGCATTATACTAAAATTAAAACATTTGCTCTTTTCAGGCACTTTGATTTACACTTTTATTACTTTTACTTTTCTACTTTAATTACATTGTAAGTACGTATTTAATTCTACTGTTACATACGCTTTCATTTTATGACGTGTAAAACACATTACAAAAAGCTTCTTTAATTGAATCACGATGCCTCGGCTGCAAACACGCTAATATTTTCGGCAGTTTGAAAGGGGTCGAGTTGTGGGCTTACGAGAGGCTGGTTTGTCTTTGAGGTATATCCGATAAAACGCAACGGAGTTTAAATACTGTGCCAGTCTGTGTTCGGGCATGGACCCAAGAGCGCCGTACACGAAGAGCGAGAGGTACAGGACGTCCTCGAAGAACCACAGAAGCCAAAAGTCGCTGCCTTAGAGTATTGACGACACAGGGCCGCTTCTCGTCTACACGGGCGATTGGGGAATAGTGGTTTGCAGAACATGTAAGGGCGATTGGGATGCGAACTGTTTACCGCCGGATAAGAACCTTTGGACTATTTTCATACCGTCCCCATTTTGTGCTACCACTGACTCCTGGGCAACCACGTGATCGTCTAGCGTGGTGTGGAGAACGGGCAAATTGGGACCAAGAATGGAATTCAGTTGTCTTCAGTGATAAGTCCACATTCTGTTTGGGTATGCATTACGGTCGTGCAAGTGTGAGAAGATGGCGTAGTGAAAGACAAGATCCCCAATTTTCTGTGGAAAGGCATGTGCACCACACAGTTGGAGATATGGTATGGGGGGCTATTGCTATTGGAAGTAGGCTACCTTTGATCTTCATTAGAGGTAACATGACCGCTGTGCGCTATATCCAAGAGATCGTAGAACTCCATGTTGTACTTTATGTTCAGACCATCCCTAACAGCATATTCCAAGAAGACAACGCACGACCTCATGTTGCTAGGGCTTCTTTGGCTAATTTTGAGGCCAATTAAGTTGCTTCGTTGTCTTTTCCACCGAGATGTCCCGATCTTTCACCCATCGGGCACGTCTGGGATATTATGGGAAGAAGATTACTCAATTAACCACACCCCCCACAAACTCTAGTGGCTCTGAAGCAGGTATTACACATAGCTGGGATCAGATACCTTTGAATGAAATCGATCACCTCATTAGGAGTATTCCCAGACGTGTTAATGACCATAAGACATCGTGGTGGCGCAACACATTAAGTTTTTTTGAAAAAGTTAACAGTTTAATTTTTATTAAATTTTGATCGTTTACTAGTCTAACTCGAATATACTTGTTCAAATAAATTAATTATGATTAGGTGTTCTTCTTTCTATGTCACTTAGTCTGAGGATTGAATTCGTAAAAAAGTGTAAGTTTTACTAGTATTAAAATGAAATTTAACAAAATGTAATATTTTATTCAAACAAAAAAATTACATTTCGCGGGTATAACATTTATAAATGGTTTTTGTGTATTCGTCGCAAATAGGACGGTTACATTGGGCAAGATTTTCTTGTTTTTTTTTTGTTCTTATCTCTGGGCGCGACATATGTATAGCATGAAACCACAACTTGTTTAGATACATTTTTACCTTGGGGACCAGTACCCGATGCTCCAGGTATATTTCACACAAGTGGGTGACCAGTGAGTGCTTCTATGAGAATACTTTGCCAACATGTGAATTCTCAATCATTGCTTTTACAGAAAGCTACGTCCTAGATCCTGATAAAACATTCGCCGGCTGTGGAAGGTCTTTTCAGTATAAATTAGGTTGCTGGCTAGATATCCAGTATCAAGCATGTTATAAAATAGAGCAGGTGGCCATCTAAGGATTCTCTGTTTCGTAGAATAATGTGGTAGCCTTTTGTCCATGTTATCTACCCCACCCTTGATGCTATTGTGGTGGGAATGATATCAGGTTTTTCTTTTGGTCCACTGACACTTATCGTTATGCATAGTGGAAAGTAAGATGACAGGCTTGTTTTTTCTTATGCATATTGTTTCACTATCGTCGAATCGGATAAAACGGATTATTTCATAAAATCTAGTCATTGACAAAGTGAGTGGGTACGCATCACATTTACATAGCTCTCTTACATGTTCTGAAGTAGATTGGCGTACGTCAGCAATTATTAGGATACCTAAGTGTCCACAAAATTCTGTTTCGGTAAGAGTAGGCCACTTTTCGTTGGTTTATCTAGATGATCACCATTCCATTTAGCATACACACTAGTAGCTTTCTACTCGCCTCTCGTATTATAACGTATGGTACAAAATTTCCCCTTATCTTTAAATTAACTGTGACATAAATATTCTATATTTTTGACAGTTAATTTATAAGAAATTATTCTAGATAATGAAAAGTACAGTTCAACATTGAAATTTGTCATTATCCCTTGAGTAGAGGAAGCGTTTAGCGCACTAGTTGCATGTATTAATTCAGTTTATACACAGTTCGAATAAAAACTAATATTCAAACGTTAGAGGCTAATTTAATTAAATTCACTCGAAATTTTCACAAAACTTTATGTTAACAGATAGGTTTGAATAACCGTATAAACTTATTATATCGCGGGATTTAGAAGTAAATTTCATACTGATTTCATTTGCAGTTAATGTTTTATCGATGCTTTGAATCTGCAATAATAGTTTGAAATAATAATAACTTTCAATAAGGTTGGTGATTGAAATTATATAGTGGTTTACATAAAATGATATTGAGATAGATCGATTCACAATTTAAATTAAAGGCATCTTATCAGAATTGGACAGGGTTAACTTCTATTAGAATTTGCATATAGATGTTTCAATAACTGATATTGTAAATGAGTTTTCAGTATTCTAGAATTTAGATTAGTGTTATTTATTTTATTGTTCATTATAATTTAGACAATAACATAGTAAATGTAAATTATAATTACATTACAACAATCCATAAAGGAGCTAGCCTGGGTAAATAATAATTTTTATTCTTTAATGACTAGTGAGTCTTTACAAGTTAACTCCCAATGTGGCGGAGAAAGATTAAGCAGCACTTTAAGTCTTAACTTTTAAACGAATCATTACAAATGGTACACTGCAAAGCGTTAGCAATGGTAATTTTTTCCATATACTATCTATACTGCATTAATTATTATCCTAAGAAGTCCTACTATTCATGTAAGCTTTTCGTCCTACTTTTCCAGAAAATATACCTGCTCTGTCTATTTTCCTAATGAATTATTCATCATATTGTCAACCATAATGACTACTACCCTAAATATTAAGTAAATCCAATTTCGTCTATATCCTTTAGATAATTCTTCATTATACTTTCAGCACTCAAAGGGAAGTAATTTGGTTAAGTAATTTTAAGTATCAGTTTACGTCATTCAATCCATCTTACTTAAACTTTCGAATAAAAAATTGGATTTAACTTTTAGAAAGTATTATCTTTAGTTTGCGCACATGAAAGTTAAAGCTGCTAATAAATTTTATCACAAGCGTGAAAGTAATTTAATTTTGATGTAGAAAATTTTGTCTATCAATCACGTCCTATTTAATTTTAGAAAATTATGTGAAATATTTGTTTAATTTCCAACTTTTGCTTGTAGAAATTTGGATTTTGTAACTTTTAGTTAACGTTGTAAACGGTGAACTTTCTTAGTAAATTATGTACAAATTCACTTAGGATTTAACTTAATTCAATATTTGGTGATTATAGCCATAAGGAATGGAATGGAATAATCTTAGTTTGCTGAAACTTTGAATGCCTTGCTCTACACAAATTTAATAGGACCAGAACTTCACAGATTACCTGAATATTATTATCGTAGCCTTTTAACACAGAGGAAAATTCTATTGTTAAAATCATGTATGTTGCTTCTGGATGTAGTGTAGGTGCATTGTACTTCTCTAGCTTATATGACTTTTAACTCTACTCACAAAGGACAAAGGGGTATATTGGTAATTTAAAGATAAAATAACTCGTTTACTTTTTTGACAAAAGAATCAGTTATGCTAAGCTTATTCACATCAGATTATTTTTAATACAATCTTTTCTCATCACTATATTGTATAATAAACACATATTATGGCGATTTGATTATTTTGGTTACGCATCGACCAATAGAAATTCATTATTAGCTACAGAAGGGCCTAAATAAATAACACTGTACTGACTGATTTTTAATCTCTAAGTGCTTATTCTCAGATTTCTCTAAAAGTTGAAGAAATTGCCTTATTTTCCAAATTCCTCTTTGGCTGTACAGGTTGTCCCATTTTAGTATGTTTTACGGGGTATCTCGCTTATTTTTTAAGTTAGAACCTTGCGGTTTTTGCGACACCGTGCTATTTTTTAATGAAACCAAAGATGCAATAATCAAATTTACCATAGCCATCTTAGTTTTTGTGCTACAGGGTGATTTTGGAAAAATTGCATTTTTAGTCATCCCCTGCAACTCTGTTATTGTCAGACATATTAAAAAAGTAAACACTGATATTTGTAGATTTTTTTACGTAGAATCCAGTGGCGATACTCAGATTTTCTTTAGAGGTCACAGTTTTTGAGACATTGACATAACCTACTTTTTTTTTAATGGGACACCCTATATATTTTTTTAAAATCTTTTTCCCCTTGCCAAGAGCTTTTGAAAAATATAGCAGTCTATATTTATCTTTATAAATAACGTGACGAAATGATTTTTTTCTATAATTTACATTGGTAAAAAACAAAATAATTAATTAATCTCAAATATTGTTCAAATTGCAGACCATTATGTCTCCTACAAGTTTCACAAAGTTTATAAATTCTTTTAATAGCATTTTCCAAAATACATGATTGTCTTCGTAATGCTGCAAAAACATTTTCCGTTGCAATTTTTAATTATTGCATTTTGGCGTATTGCCTTGAATAAATTTTATTCTTTAAATAACCCCACAAAAAATCCAAAATCGAGAGATCCGGTGATCGTGGTGGCCATCGAACAGGTCCATTTGTTCCAATCCATCTCCTGGGGAAACGTTCATTTAGCCAGTTTTGTATTATTCTAGCATTGTGGGATGGAGCCCCATCCTGCTGGAAGAATATATCGTTCAGTTGAGCCAGTGGAATATCTTCTAAAATGTTCATAGTTTTTTCTTGTAGAATTTGTAAGTACCCATTAGAGTTTAGGTTTTCTTCATAAATCTTGTAAACTGTTTTTCGGTTAAAAATAAAGCAGGAGACATTAAATCCGAACCTGCCTTGACGCTCTCTAGCAAAAATCACGTGGGTGTTTTCTTGACTCCAAAACCGCTAGTTGTGTCTATTAAGAATTCCCAAACTTGTGAAATGTGCCTCGTCTGACCAAATTATTTTTTTTTCTATTATTGTCCTGAGTTTTCATATTTATAAACCAATTGCAGAACTCCAATCTAGGTTCAGCATCACCAGGTTGCAGATGATGAACAAGTTTATACTTGTAGGGTTTGAATTTATGTTTTTTTTAAAATCCATTGCACTGTTGTTTTAGACACACCGGTCTCTTCATCTATTTTCCTGCACGAGGTTTCAGGAGTGGCTTGAACAACTGCTAAAACGTTGATCTCTAATTCTTCGTTCTCTTTGTTGTAAACTCGGGGTCCAGGTTTGTCAAAGATCCATGTTGGCAAAGATTAAATTTTAATTTTTGAAATATTCTTCTGTCGGGTTGTCTTCTTTCGGGATATCTATATGACAAAATAGGTATAGAAAATAAATACAAATTCTAAGGTAAAGATTAACTGACCTGTTCAGATAGAGTTCTAAGGCCTGGTCTGCATTTTCATTAGATAATATGAAGCAGGTATTCATATCATATTTCTCAAAGTTTTCAAATTTTTGGTTTCGAGCCATATTAAAAAATAATTAAACAACAACAACAACAAGAGCAAGAACGATAACAATAAACAAAAACAGCGAATAACAATAAATATCAGCACTAAATTTGGGAAAATGTAACCAGGAATAATTTGAGAGAAGCAGAAACTTCAAAAATCAAATACCTAAGTAATGGCAGAACGTTAGTTATTTTGTTTTTTGCGTTACCATGGTTACCCACGGCTATCCGCCATTATCAATGTAAATTATAGAAAAAAATCATTGTATCACGTTATTTGTAAAAATAAATATAGACTATGTTATATTTTTGAAAAGCTCTTGGCAAGGGGGAAAGGATTTTAAAAAATATATAGGGTGTCCCGTAAAAAAAATAGGTTATGTCAATATCTCAAAAACTGTGACCTCTTAAGAAAATCTGAGTACGCCACTGGATTCTACGTAAAAAAATCTACAAATATCAGTTTTTACTTTTTTAATACGTCTGGCAATAACAGAGTTACAGGAGATGACTGGAAATGCAATTTTTCCAAAATCACCCTGTAGTACACAAACTAAGAAAATTTCATAGCCCGTTACATTTCTGAAATACAGGGCGCAATTGAAAATATTGTATTTTGGGAACCTTCTTGTATCTCCGCTATCCTTTAATGTATGGCAAAGGTAAAAATTGGTTCTTATACAGTTTTTTACGTATAATCCAGTGGCGTAGTCGTAGTTTGGCTGTAAGCTGCCAATTTTTAGCAATAAATGAAACTTATGGTTTGTTTAACGGAACACCCTGTATATGTTTCTTGCGTTTGATTGGAAATTTTATAAGCTATACAAAAATAGATAACACATGATATGTATTTTAAATAATAAACCTAAAATCTATGATTTCACAAAATCTGCGTAATAACATAGTGTGTATTATATAGCATTAGAATTACTAGGTCGTGAGTTAATTATACTAGGATATTACAAACATAGAAATTTTAAAAAGCTAAACCAATTTTAAGCCAGAATAAAACTGAAAAACTTAACATAATATTAAATCGACTGTAACCCCTTAATAGGTTTTCACCTTATAGCTGCTCAAAATGGTTGCATTGGTGGCATTAAGTAGTTCATCTATTGTCCGATGATGGATACTATAAACCTTATTCCGCATGTAGCCCCATAAGAAAAAGTCTAGCATGGATAGGTCAGATGACCATGGAGGCCATCTAATTGGTCCATGAGTACCGATCCAGTTTTGCGGGAAATAATTGCCTAAAAAAGATCGAACAATTACAGCATTTTGTGCGGGCGCGCCACCCTGTTGGAAATGTATCCTGTTAAGATGAGCTAAAGGAACATTGTCTAGTAACATCGGGATAAGATCTTCTAAAATTTCAAGATATCTGTTCCCTGTAAGACTGCCTTCATAAATTCTGTATTCTATTTGTTGCCTCAAAATAAAACAAGCTACGCTAAATCCAAATCGACCCTGTTACTCTCTTTCGAATAGTATTGGGATCAACACCTAGTATTATGTCCGTTAAAGAGCAAAGTTATTACCAATACGAATTTGTTCCAAATACCAGTTGCAAAACAGTAAACGACATTCTGCAAATGGTGAACAATTTTAATCTTGTATGGCTTAAATTTATATTTCGTCAATGTTCTTTGAACCCGAGTCTTGGTAACACCAATCTCATTATTGCATGATTGTGAAGGCGTTGCCTCTATGCATGCTAAAACGTTGACTTCATCCGTATCGCGATTTTCCTTATTATACTTTTTTGGTCGGGGTTAGATAAATGATCCATGTTCTACTGATTTTTTTTTTATTTGAGAAAACACTAAAAGACAAGGTTGCCTTCTTTCTGGATATCTATAAATCCAAATGATATTTAAATAAAAGATAAATAAGTACTCAAACAAACCTGTTGAAATACAGTTGGGAAGCCTCACGGGAGTGTCCATTGCTCTCTATAAAACAGACTAACATGTCATATTTTTCAAAATGTTGGCCATTTTCATTTTCAGCCATTAGAACGAATACAATATTACGCAGAGAATATCAATTTTGCAACTGACAGGTCTTGGCAAGCGTTTAGCAAATGATCATTTAATTGTTTCAGAAGCACGGCCTACTAATTCTAATGCTACATACAGACTATGTTATTACGCAGATTTTGTAAAATCATAAATCTTAAGTTTATTATTCAAAATACACATCGTGTATTATGCATTTTTGTATAGCTTACAAAATTTCCAATCAAACGCAAGAAAAATATACATGGTGTTCCGTAAAAAAACCATAAGTTTTATTTATAGCTAAAAATTGACAGCTTACAGCTAAAATGCGACTACGCCACTGGATTCTACGTAAAAAACTGTATAAGAACCATTTTTTATCTTTGCCATACATTAAAGGATAACGGAGATACAAGGGGGGTCCGAAAATGCAATATTTTCAATTTTGTTTATTCCAGCGTTCTTCTCACAAAAACGTAGCAGGGTTTTGTGAAAACCGCAACTCTGTATCTTTACTCGTAAGTGAAATACCCCGAAATATCGAAAATGGGACACACTACATTAACAATCTACTCCTTAAAACTACTTTTATTTGAAAAACGGAACGAGGTAGATCTATTAAATGTTTTAGTTCAACGTAATACAAACATAACTAATTTTCAGTTTACAAGCAACGCACACTATACAGTTTGAGTTTTTTTAGGTCTAATATGGGGATCTCAAAAAGTAGAGCAGATAGAAAGACGGTTAAAAGTGGAATTCAGTGCACCTTTTGTTTTCTTCAAAAAGTCCAAGTCTAACTAGATACTTTTTTACGATTTTACTGTAATTTCTTTAAATTTGACTCCCAATTTATTTTTTCGCGATTCTCAGGCAAATTCTTATAAATTTATGCTAATACAGAGGAAAAGCAGTTAAAAAAAGTATTTCGGGACACAAATAGGGGTTGTTTTGTAGGGGTAGTGGGACATATGTATACCACTGGTCATCTACAGTGGCGTACCTACGTCACATTGGTAGGATGAAACAAATAATTATTACAGTAAAAACATATTTATTCTGAGTAAATATCCAAGTATGCAAACACAGAAAAGATATAACTATGTATGATAAGGGGTGAAACATTTTTTACATAATGGAATGTCACATCTCACACAAAACGTGGTAGTTCTAATTTGTTTCTTCTTCTTAATACAGTTTTGACACCTTCAACTGGTAAATGATCACCTACATTTGACAACTTGGATGAAATAGATGGTCTACCATAATGTCGTTTGCTTACTACTTTGGCGTTACTTCTTCCATAGCTAATTAGCGATTCTGCAAGTGGAACAAAAAGTCTAAGGGCTTCTTTCTGTCCTTCCTCTTTCTTCCATTTACTTCACAGAAAACAATCCATGCATTCACTACTGACATCATAGACGGTAAAATACTTTTATCCACCACTTATTACTTCTTCGATCCATGTCGTACAATCCAACTAACTAGTCTGATAGATCCACCCCACCCATGTAATTATTATAGACCTGGATCATACCAGGATAAGGAACCTCTGCTTTACTTCCGTCCTTCACTTTTATATTTGCTACTATCATTTGGTTGTCGTGGTAATTCGAAAGCATAGTAACGTCTTTCGTATCTCTCCATCAGACTGTGCAAGTTCCAAATTGATTTCATGTAAATTGTGCATCGTCTCTAACACGCCTCTTATCCACCATAAATTTTGGCATATTTTTCCTCGTTCCGGTTGTTGCATACTTTATGTTGTTCATTAGATGAGCGCTCGTGAAAAACTTATCGAAGCATAAACTTACATTATTGCCGGTGATAGTGTTTGCAAGCTTATTGACCACAGCTTCTCCGAAAGTCATTCTTTCCCCTGTCTCCATCTTTACCAGAGTAAATGTTGAAATCATATAGCCAGTTCTTGACTCACATCTACCCAGAATTTCACTCCTATTTTTATTGGTTTTAGGGGTAGATATTGTTTTAGGCTACTTTTTCCTTTAAACTTTGCCATAGCTTCATCTACGCTTTCAAAGGTACTGTTAGACTGGACATGTGAAAACGTATGTTTCAAGCAAGATATAACTTCCTCCATGTAATACAATTGCTCGCATTATCTGGTTGTATTGGAGTATTGAAGTATAGTTTCGAAGAAAGCAGTTGAAATCTGTTTCGCAATATTTAAAATTTTATCATCTTATTTCCAAGAGACGGATTGGTTGACCAGTAATGAGATTGATCTGCAACTTGGTTGTATGACATAACTAAATAACATCCTAATAATAGCATAATTTCGTATTGATCTTTAGCACAAATAGGGTTTTTTCTGTATCTGATTGAATATATTCGGAACCGCCATCAATTAACGGGTCATCTATATCTTCCTCATTCTCTTCTTCTAAATCGGAAATATCGATACTGGCTAAGTGAAGTAGTTCACCATTAGACAGTCCCTTTATCCTGATAGAAGATATGTTTGTAACACCGGTGGGACGCATGTAACCCGTTGTAATGTACCATTGGGACATAATTGTCCCATTAGATAATATAAAAAAAAATGACTAAAATATATTCTAATGCAAGTTGAAGTTGAACGCATTAATAACTTTTACTTGCCCCTCTGAGTATCTGAAACAACTTAGTGGAACACATTGGGAGTGAAAGGGTTAAGAAAAATGTGCAAAGGAAAAAGTTATAAGCCAGTTAAATAGATTTTCTGACGAGAGCTTTTCTTTTGAGTTACGACATAAACATGCATTTTTTTAAATTGTAACAGTAATTGAGTAACTTTCAAGAAAAGAGTTTTTTCTGACCTTTCTAATGATGTGCATATGACATAGTTATTTTGAAAAACTATAGTCATACAGCAAATCGTAATTACTAGTATGATGAACAATGGATAAGATTCAATTTGCGGGTACAAATCGCTTTGAATAATATTTTACAAAGGAAGGGAAAGCCGAATGAGTATTGAAAAAGTTGAAAAATATTATTTAGCAACTGAACAAGTGTTAATAAACAAAACCTACTCTCTACAAACTCGTAAAGGTAATGTGCAGGTAACGGACATAGCTCAGTGGTATGGGCAGGGTTTTTACTTAACGCTTCAAGGGCACTCGTCACAACTCCCTAACGTCAAACTCGGGAAAAAAGGTCACAAAGGCACCATCTGTTAGATAAATTTATAGGGGGAAAACGTCTTACTAATGGCTTAACGGAAACCAAAATGTTTACTCATAATAAAATACTCTCCTCAACCAAAGTTACACTCAAAAAACTCTACGCAAAGGTCCCCTAAACTCCAATAAAACCCTAAGCTTCATCTAAAATCCTCCAAATGTATACAATTTAACACTGCGAGTCTAGTAGACCCTTGGATTCATCGACCTTCATTCCTTTTTACTTCTTGCTTTCAGACTTCAATCCTTCTCATTCAGCTGTCTTATATCCTTCATTACTCCTTCCTTCCAACGTGTCCTTGCCCTTCCGCGCCTTTTTCTTCCTTCTATAGTGATTTGAAATGCCCCTTTCGGTACCCTACTTTCAGTTATCCTCGCTAAATGGCCTAATCACCTAAGCCTCTGGGATCTCACTAGTCCTACTACATCCGGTTCTTGGTACATTTCTTTTACTTTCTGATTTGTGCATCTCATCCAAATCCGCTTTACTTTTTTTTCCCTTAAATATCTTCCTCAGTACTTTTCTCTCCCACATTTTTCGTTCAGCTGTTCCTAAAGTCCTTTTCATTGTTTTGTAAATTCTTAACTTTAGTTTCATTGATAATACTCTACTTTTTAAAAGCTTCATACGCGAATATAAACAACGGTTCCCTGCCATTATTCTTTGTTGTATCTCCTTTATATCCGGTTTCCTTCCAAACATTGTTCCATGTCATAAATTTTGTTTCTGAGTCATTGATTAGTAAACCCATTTACCTTGCTGCTCCCACTAATCTAATTGTTATCTTCTGTAGGTCCTGTTTGCTTCTAACAATAATGCAATATCGTCCGCAAACGCGATACGCTGATGGCGTTTACCGTATACCAAGCCCGATCTATTAATGTAAGCTTCTCTTACTACCTTTTCTAATGCGCAATTGAATAAAATGGCTTGCTAGAGGGTCACCTTGTCTAACTCCTTCATTCGTTTTAAATGTTTCTATTGTATTATTCCTATTCTTACTCTATTTTCCGTTTCGTTTAATGTTAGCTTGATCATATTTATAGGTTTTCCGCCTATCTCTAATTCTTCTAGCGCCTTTACAGTCCAGATATTTTTATCCTATCATAGGCCTGCTTGAAGTCGATGAAAATTAGTAAGTGGTCTCTTTATATGCATAACCTTACGATTGGATCTCCCGTAACGTATCAATTTGATCGACGATGGATCTCCCTTCCCTGAACCCATCCTGATATTCCCCCAATTCACTTTCCATTTTTTTTACTGGTCTGTATTTCAAGTAGGTTGCAAGTACTTTATATGAAACATTCAGCAGTGATATGCCTCTATAATTCTTTAGATCCATCTTGTCACCTTTCTTATGCAGCGGATGAATTATTGCTTCGTGCCATCTCTTATTGTGTCCAGATTTCTTCCAAAAGTTTTTACATTTGTCGAGATAGTTGTTTTCTTCTTATTTAAACATTTCCGCTCATCACTTCATGTTCTCTTGTTCCTTTTTAGATTCCTAATTATATCTTCCTTGGGATCTGGTGGTTCTTCATTGCTAAAATTTTGTTCATTTTAATCATCCTTTTCCCCCCGAATTTCCTTATTCTGTTCTTCCTCACCATTTAAATAGGTTCTCCATAAATCTAGTATTTCTTTCTCTGCTCCCATTATTTCGCAAATTTTATTTTTATAGAATATTGTCTCCGCTTGGTATTCTTTCTTTTCTGGATTTAATCCTCGACACACGCTTCTCATTTCAGTATTTCTAAAATTTTATTCTGTTCCTGTGATTAAATTTTCACTGTATTTCCTTTTCTTCTCCCTCATTAGTTGCTTGCAATGCCTCCGTTGTTTCTCGTATTCTCCATTCATATCCTCAGTTTTCTTCGTTAACATTTGTAATCGTAGTTTGTTCCTTTTGTTAAGCTCTATTTCACATTATTTATCAAACTACTTCTTTTTATCATTGAAGTGTTCTTCTTCGTCAACTTTCAAATCCGCCAAATGGCGATAATAAAACTCCAAACTCACTCTACAATTCGATAAACTTCAACGTAAAATTATTGACTCAACTAACAAAAAAGAACTGGTCGATACGGCAATTAATTATTCCGTTTAAAAATACGTCACAACAAAATAAACCGAACGTGATCAAGTATTATAAAGTTTTGTTCTATCAAATCTTATAATTTAATAAACGTCCAAATAGGGAGTTGTAATACCTAAATGCGAAAGTACACAGCTACGTACTCAAACAAATAAAACCAACTTGCTTACCTTTGTCGTCAACCAGGTAAAATGGCGAACTTACAAAATAGTTTGAGAAAAGTCGCAAAACTGGCGTGCAAATAAGCCAGCTGATCGATGATTACTTTATAATTACGTAACGTTATAATTCAAAACATCTTTTAAAATAGCAAATACTCTAATAGAAATTCTCATTTATCGTTAGGTTAAAGCTTTTGTCAAATGGTAAAACAATTGTAAAGTTGTCAATGTAAAGTTGTGTAAATCAAGAATTTCTGAAAAACAACTAAAACGTTCAATAATTTGAATATAAACCAAATATTCCAACTTTTAAATTTGGATAGACGTAATAGTACTAACGTTGTTAGAAAAGAACAAGATTGCAAAAGTATTTACAGTTAAAGAAATAATACCCAATATATAAACATTATATATATATATATATATATATATATATATATATATATATATATATATATATATATATACATATATTAAAATAAAAAAATAAATGATAAGATAAGCAAACAGCGTATTGCCCAAACACATGAAATATAACTTCATTTCGTAAAATTTGTAATAAAACCGACTTGGAATGGGTCTTGCAAGCTCAGAAAAGGCAAATTTATCTTCTTTAACTTTAGTTAACACCCAAAGAGTAAAGATAACGTCGAATATATGCATTTAACTAGTTTTGTAACATGTAATTTTGGTGTATCGTGATCAGGATAAAGCCAACAATACATGATGTGATTCATACGCGGGTATATATACTCCGTAAAAGGAACTAAACCGTCTGAAAGACATTAAACAATATGGTACGCAAGAAGAATATTCATCCGTCTAAATAATACAAATAAACACTATAAAAAAACCATAAACGTAAACTCAGGAAAATAGTTACCTTCACTAGTGCAACAACATGGTGAAACGAAACTTTCCTCTTCTTCCTCACAACGGTAACGGTAATGAACCTTTTCGATATTTAAACGGTGTATACCAATAGCATCCTACTTTCCTCAATTTCTTTACATACGTTAATACAAACTTCATTAATGGCAAACTTTTAAACCAGAAAAACCATACGCTACATTCATTTCTTCATCTGATTAACGGTAATACACAAATATTATTTTAATCTTTAGCTATTTACATAAATTTATTAAAACGAAAGTTATATTGATACAAGCGGTCTATTTGTGTTTCATTATGGGTCAGCTGTGTACGCGAAACTGACATATAACGGAACCTTTTACAATTAATCCATAATAAATGCGATAATCCATCCAAAAGGATGGAATCATTGACAACGATATACGATAAATTACCGGGGATGCGATAATCTTCATAATATCCCTAATAACAGGGTACGGAAAACTTCCCTAAATACTGTACTGCTCGATCACTCCCGGTGTAG
Organism: Vesta saturnalis; assembly: GCA_036346205.1. Lineage (NCBI taxonomy): Eukaryota > Metazoa > Arthropoda > Insecta > Coleoptera > Lampyridae > Vesta > Vesta saturnalis. The sequence continues at coordinate 1,259,045 of JARFJB010001273.1, forward strand.
CGTAGATAAATTCCACCCTGCTCAAACAAACAAAATCTCGCGTACGCGGCTACACTCCAGCCAAGACTGATCAATCATGCTTTTAGTTTCATCCATACTCAATTTCATATCCCTAACATCTCAATTGCCCAATTACACAATATCTTTACTTAAAATTATCATACGCGCTAAAAACGAAAAGCATTTCGAAAATGAATCGGAAAAGAACTACGCGATAATAACCATCCACTGTCTAGACCAGTATCACCGTAACATGATCTATTTTCAACAAATAAATCTCTTCAAAAATTAGCCTTAAAATAATGTGTATAGAATCCAAACGCTTTGTCTGTAGACTAAAAATTTATCGAACTTTTCCGCGACCTGCCGTCACCGAATGCCTTTAAAAGTGTCAACTCATATATTCTGTTTGTGATGGGTGGTATGTTTGCGTCTTGTATGGTGAGGTCGATAGGGTACCTGAAAGGTAATCTGTGTATGCGTCTAAATATTGGACGCTCACAGAAAGCGAGTAGGGTTAATTTTTGTGTGTATGGGTGGTCGGTAATTCATAACAGGACGTATGTATGTTTTGTAGGTGTGTTGCAGTGTTTTGGGATGGCAACCTGTTATTCTACCCCAGAGGACGCACAGTAGGTTTACTCGGTTTCGTATCATATTAAGTGTTCTGTGTACATCAGGAAGCCAATTTAGGGATTGGTAAAAATAATTCCTAAGAATGTGACCTCTTGTTGGAGTAGGAGTCTTTCGTTGTTTAGGGCAAGGGAAACATTAATGTCTGCTAGGGTTGGAAATTTATCTTCGGTAGAGGAGTGCTTGTGTTTTAGTAGGATTGAAGCAGAAAGTTCAGGAGGGTTTTGGATATAAAGCGAGAGGCCGTCCCTCTGTTTCAATGTACTGCCCAGAAGGTAGTGTCATCCGAAAACTGCGCAACCACTACTCCGGATTGCAGAACCTTTCGGTACGTCTGCTGTGGGTTGAAATCGACCGGAGAAGATGTTGCCTACTACGATTCGACTGACTGAGAGAAGGGATCAGATATGTTAATGTTACGCATTTTGTGGGAAATGCTTGCTTAATAACCAGAAATACAACCAGGGTATATTGCGTATGCAACTCAAAACGTTGGGTTGGGACGGAAACCGAATTGGCTGTTTATTGAATTCAAGGTGGTCTCTAAGTCGCCTGGGCAAAATATGGTAAAAGCATTTCCCGAGGCAACTTAGAAAGGAAATGGATCAATAGGAGGATGGTGTGGTAAGGCGGGAGTGCGGTTTGGGTATCATGACGGTGGGAACCAATTTTCATTCCGTCGGGAATGTGGCATAGGGTTCAGCATTTGTCACAGATGTCGGATAGTAATCTGAGGGCTGAGCCAGGCAAGTGACGGAGTATTTTACGGTTACGACAAGTCGGAGCTGGGGCTCAATTGCATCCTTGTTTGAAGCACGCTTTAACCTGGTCAGGCGTGATGGGGGCACAAAAGGGACTTCCGTTATCCAACTGGATTTCGAGAAAATTCTGGTTACGGAATTTCCTTGGGCTGGGTGTCGAATTGAGAATTTTTGAGGGATCGTAAAATGGATTGAAGGTGAAGACCGAAGAAGTCAGCCTTCCTTTGGTCAGAAGAAATTAGGTTGACCTGTGGGTCAGTGAGATGGGATTTGGGTGTTACCTTCCTTAGGCTCAACCTATCAAACTGTTGCTAGAAGAGCTTTCCGTTTCCGTAATCTAACTGAGAGGTGGCTTGGACCCAGGAGTGCGGTGTGGTTATTTGTTTCCCTTATTCCGGCGTTGAGCCGATTGTATTCGATTTTGAGAGCCCCATCCCTAGAACGCAAGAATTGACGATTTATTCGTCTTTTCTCTTTGATGCAGTTCACAAGTTGCCGTGGGAGCGGTTTGAGGAAAATGCCGGTTTTGTTTAATAGGACAAAGTGTGAAGGTTAGCTGTTTTTCCTTTTTACTCCGCCAACAAAAAAACATGATTGGGTCCATAAATTAATTAATTATGCACCGTTGAATATTCATAAGAGTAAAATTAAAAGATAGCCGTTATATGTAAATAGCGATTTTTCTTTGTTTCAAAATTAAAACTTATCAAGTATTATAAATAATTACACCGTTAATATAAATGCAAGCTTTCTTTTTGTTATTCCTAAATTAAAGCTTGATAAGCAGTAATTCAGTTTATATTCAAACGCACATGTTAAACGGAAATTACGTTCAAAACCTTTTATATTAATATTAGAGAACGATAAGAAACCAAAGCATTCAAATAGACTTTACAATCCGATCAATCTAATTAAGAGAGTTTTAAATTAATATATACAAATAATAATTAACACGGTCCTTATAAATTGGTTAATTTATTTAGTGAAAATTGCATTGTTAAATAACAGTTTCGAAATAAATAATTAAAGTTAAATCTGAAATACTTTCTATGAATTCCAACTACAAAAGAATATATCTAATCTTATTACTATTGTATAAAATTTTGTGTATAACGCGAATACCATCAAATGTGTCAAACGTAACTAGCTTCTGGAATTTCGTGATTTTGAGTTTATATAAGTGTTATTAATTATTACTAATTTAACCGTAATGAAAATGTAAACTTTCACCATTATCACACATCACTAATTATTTTTTTTTTGGGTTTTTTAATGGTGTATTTTAAATATACAATCTAAACGTTTCGATAATACTTACCGTTATCTTCGTCAGTAGTAACATCTATTAAAATTGTTAAAGAACTTGAAAACAATTTTGTCAATGTTGGAAAATTAACACATGTTTTATCATTTGATAACCTAGACAAAACGGTGACAGAATGTAGCTGCAATAGAGAGTCAAAAAGATGGCCAGCGGTTATTTTTATGAGTTCTATAGGTCTTGTAGCAATAAGTGCTGCTGTTTTTCGAGAAAAGGTACAACCAGGCTGGAATGCCTAGCATCTCGATAAGAGGAGGTTCTTTCTTGAAAACAAGTTGTAGAACCTCATGTGCGACGGAGCATAGACAGCTCGGCCAAAAGATCAAAACTAAATAAAAATCCAGTTCAAAATATAACGAAAGTATTATAAAACATTACAAACCAACCTATTGGAAATTGTACAACAGGAGCGCGAATCAAGAGAAAAAGGAAAATGTTACTTGTGCAGTAGGACATTGTAAAGAAAGGTGCAATCAAAATATACAGCATGTACACACTTCTGTGCCCAGTTCTCAACAAATCTATAAGTCACGAATGTAATCGTGAGTTGAAAGCACAAATTTTCTTGAATTTTCATAAATAAATAATTAATAATCATGTAGCATGTGTAAGCAGTCAAAAAATTGAGGAAATGTAAGAGGCGACAATTCACCCCATGTGGTATTGACCGTTTTAAATATCACCCGGTACTAAAAAGGTTAAATAAATAAAAACTAGGCTTGAACAGAAATTTATATCTATAGTAGGGAAAATTCATTTAGGACGATTTGATTCTGGAATCCGATAATTTATTCAAATTAGTAAGTCATTAATTTTAGAAATCAAAATTTTGCTGGACAGCATTTTTTTTGATAATTAAAATCTGATTGTTAAATAGTATATTATTCAATGAGTGAGAAAGTTGGCAAATATTCACGATGGTAAAATTTGCACCACGAGTCGAAGACTACTGGTGTAATTTACTTGAGTGAATAATGCTTTTCTCACGAGTTAAATACTATACTTTTTCTACTCGTATTAAATAATTACAATATTAAATATACATGTTTTTAAAAGTTTTATTATGTCATCAAAAAAAATTAACAAAATAAAGTAGTTCACTAATTGTTCTTATTAATGAAAACATTAACTGTACCGTAATTTATAATTGAAAAGGGAGGTGAATTCATGTCTATGCTCAAATTTTTGTTAGCAGCAGTAAAAGTGTTAGATTTGTTATTTTCGGTGGTGTTGTTACTGCTACTTTCCTAAATAACGCTGAAAATTTTATTTGCAGCATCCACTTGATTTGTTATTGAAGTATCAATATATCTTTCTGCGACGGTTGTAGATTTCCAGCTCCCATGTCCTTTTAGGGCTGTAATATTTGCGCCTTCATAGATTAATAAAGTTGCAGATGACCTTCTAAAACTGGGCCCAGTATACATGTTAGTATCAGGTAGATGTAGAACGAAGCTATTTGTTTCCCCATACAGGCAAACTAATTGATTCCTATTCTTTGTGGTAATTCAAAAAAAGAAAGAGAGATGTGACCCTTTCTGGGCGAAGACTGATATATTTCTTCCTGGGATGTTTCGTCTTTGTGACAGGAACTGTTCTTCAAGAGCTTAATTTTTCATCGCAAGGAGTTCGTTGGTTCGGCACCCGCCCATGATCCCCATAATTAAGACAACCTTAAAAACCACAATTAAAACAACAGTAAAAATCATCTACATTTTCTTATCTTTGTTACCAGATATATGTCATTCGGAGCTTGACTTGTGCAAAGGTATTGATTTGCTCAGGAGTGAAGGTTTTTGATTTTTTGAGTTGATAATTTTCAGATTTTCGTTTTAAAAAGGCAATCTTACATTGGTTTCGAATGCTAATGGGGTTTTTCAGCATAGAGCAATGGGCCCATAAAGGCAAAGATTTGTATTTTTCGGCTAATTCACCAAAATATGCTAGAAGTATATTTTCAGAAAGGGAACTTATCGACCTTGTGTTGCGCCAATTCATGAACGTTTTGTACACGATTTCATATTTTTTGCGAGATTTTTGAAGAAGTAAATTAAGGGTCATTTACTTTGCAGTTTTCTTCACATCCGGGGGGGGGGGGGGGTTAGAATCACTGCTTGCCATGGTCGCAATGTCCATTTTCATGTAAATTATTCACAAAATTGATTTGTCGTATTTTTTTTATTGACATTTGAATTTATCGCTATGCGGGATCTTGATTTTCTCTTCACAAACGTTTCCAAAGGAACCCTAAATTGAGACCTGAAGAATAATGAAAAAGATTCCATTGCTTGATTAATTGATAACTTTGTCAATTAAACACGCATTAGTATTGTACAGTGTTTTTTTTTTCGTTAATATTATAGCGTATAGGCTAAACGGTAAGAGATACAAAAAAACTGAGATACGTGTCCCGTTCTCTTTTTTAGTCTTTAGTTTAATGGCGCAATCGGATCTACGCTAACTAAATTGGTTTCGAAGATACAGAGTGATTCTCAAAATCTGCCGGTTTTTATTTCCTCTTATGACTCGGTTATTTATGGAGATAAAAAAAAGCTTTGGATACGAAAGTTTTATGACTTTTTACGTTGAATCCAGTGGCGTTCTTTAAAAAAATATAGATGTTCGATTTTTTGAGATATTACCAAAAGTAGCATTTTCTTAAATGGGTCACCCTGCATCTGATAATCTCAAAAAATTGCATTTTTTCTTGAGATTGTAACAATATATAACACTTAATATTTTGCATTGTCCTAAATAGCTAAAATACTAAAAAAACATTTTTTTTAGTTGGCCATTAATTGAATGTTTTAAGCAATTGTTTTTGTTTGTTTACATGTCATAAAATTCAGTAACAATTACGTATTGGTATTCTTATTTCGTTTCCGATTATATTTTTTAAAAAAGGTGATTAAAATGAATAATTTTCAAAATTATGAAAAATTAAATATGCTTGAGTGCTACATTGAGAGTAATAAAAATGAAGACGCAGCTCTAGACTTATATTTTGAGCGTTATCCGGAACGAGGACAGCCAGAAGAACAAATATTTGAAAGATTATATCACAATTTAAATGAGTATGGTTCATTTGGAAAACCAAGAAGTAAGATTTACAATAAGGCAAATAGAGCAAGAGATGAAATAAATACATTAGCTTGTGTTGCTGCTGATCCGACGATATCTAGCCGTAATATTGAGAAAGATATTGGCACAAGTAAATCTAAAGTTTTAAAAACGTTAAGAAAGCATAAGTATAAACAATATAAAATAAGAAAGGTTCATAACTTACATCCTGGAGATGAAGAGCGGCGTTTAACATTTTGTCATTGATATTCGCAGCAGAGTAATCGGAATTCCTTTTATATCTAGCGAAGGAATTTTTAATCGATATAATAATCGATATTGGTCAAACATAAATTATCATCAGACGGTCGCCAGGATACAACAAGGACGGTTTGGGTTCCATGTATGGGTGGCGCTATATCAAAACAGAGTCCTTACCTACAGAATTTTTAATGAAAATTTGAATGCTGAAGGATACATCCAAATTTTGGAAGAATGTGTAATAATGGAGTTGGATAACATGCCATTAGCTGCAAGAAATAATGTTTATTTACAACAAGACGGTGCTCCAGCACATAGTAGCCACATGGTAAGGGACTTACTAAATGTCAATTTTGGCGAAAATTGGCTTGGTACGTATGGACCAAACAGATGGCCTCCGCGTTCCCCCGACCTGACGCCACTCGACTTTTATTTTTGGGGATCTATCAAAAATGAAGTCTATAAAACACGAAGTAATACTGTAGAAGAACTCAGAGCAAATTTTATTAATTGCATTGGAAGAGTGCCAAATATTCAAATCTATAACGCCACTCGTTCAGTTTTTGTGATTAACCACCTATGCTAATTGTTATATATAAGTATTTGAAATAATTACTGTTATAAATCTTTTCTTGTTTTTTGTAGTTGTTGTTTTAGTTTATTAATGTTTTATTATTGTTATTATCTGTAATTTTATTATACCTATTATAAAATAAAGAATTGATTAAATCCATGGCCAACTAAAAAAAAATGTTTTTTTAGTATTTTAGCTATTTAGGACAATGCAAAATATTAAGTGTTATGTATTGTTGCAATCTCAAAAAAAACTGCAATTTTTTGAGATTATCAGATACAGGGTGTCCCATTTAAGAAAATGCTACTTTTGATAATATATCGAAAAATCAAACATCTATATTTTTTTTAAGAACGCCACTGGATTCAACGTAAAAAGTCATAAAACTTTCGTATCCAAAGCTTTTTTTTATCTCTATAAATAACCGAGTCATAAGAGATAATAAAAACCGGCAGATTTTGAGAATCACTCTGTATCTTCGAAACCAATTTAGTTAGCGTAGATCCGATTGCGCCATTAAACTAAACAAAAAACAAAAAAAGAGAACCGGACACGTATCTTAGTTTTTTTGTATCTCTTACCGTTTAGCCTATACCCCATAATATTAACGAAAAAAAACCACCCTGCATTTAATGTGAGTAGAAAAACATATATGTATGAAAAAATGCGTATTGATTAACTTAGATCTATGTACTTGAACGTGAAACTGTCAAAAACATAATTTATAACACATGATAATAAATTGTCCCATTTTGTGAGAAAAATAAGTATGCGTGTACCATAAAAAACCTTCTTGAAGCTAATGTACAGTAAGCCAAATTTTGTAGAAAAAATTTAAAGCATAACATAAACTTTATAGCGAAAATGTTAATCAATCTTCCTATAATCAAAACGTATGTGTAAGATTTTTATTTTCAAAGTTGTTTGCATCCATTACTTTTCCTTACATTTCCATTATAGTTATTGGACCTAAATTGGTAGTAATAGTCAAACTAAACAATCGTGTTGTGATCGGAATTTTGGTATAAGGTGGATACTTAAGAAAATAAGGTTTTCCGATGAGAATACTCGAAAGAGATTTAATTTAAAAGTTGAGCGCGGAAGTACTTTACGATGCTTACCAGAATTTTATACAACATCCTAAAGTATGAATAAACTTTTTTTATGCTCACGTAAAATATTTTGCTAGTTATGCACAATTTTTCTATGTAGTTTAAGTGAATTCAATTTGTTTTTATTGTTGCTTTACTACGCTGTAACTTAACAAACTCACGTTGTACATGTTGCAGTTTGTAGATGACATTTTTCTCTATAAATGTAATTTATTTAAAGTAAAAAAGAGCATTTTTCAACAGAACGAATTTAATGTAGGAACTACGTTATACAACGTCTATCAAGCGCTACGCAAAAATGTCGCTTTTTAAACATCTATTATATTGCAATAGGAAAGTTTCCTTAATTGCTTAAAAATCCTTTTTATCTTTAATTTATAATTTAAATTAAATAGCCATCTCTTGTGTAGTTTACAGCATTTGAAAAAAAATACTTACAAAATAAAATTATTGTAAGACACATTTACTTTAAAACAATCAAACTATAGTACATGTTATGCTGGTTGCGAAAGTTTCTATTTCAATGTTCAGGAAATTGCTTCATGCAAATGGATATGAGCAAAAAGAAATTAAAACGTAAATGCGATTTATAGTTTATCCACTTTATCGGCTTTGTATCTAAACAACGAATAATGAATAATTCAACCACTAAAGGTTTAAATCAATTTTTATCAAAACATTTAGAAAATCGTATAGCCGTTCCCATAATTTGATAACCATCATTATTCTAGAAT